>BROE01000027.1:10449484-10473503 GCA_036571765.1 Plecoglossus altivelis
CCCCTGTAGGTATCTCCCCCACCCCCCTCAGTATTTCCCTCCCCCACCCCCCCAAAAAAGCTTGACTGTTTAAAGCTACTGGATAATCATCTTTGTTAGGGGCAGAGAGAGGTTGGGGTGAAACCTGTGAGTTGCTGTGGTTGTTGTTTCTGACTTTGGTTCTCTCACATTCTCCTCCTCCTTGTAGACTAGAGGTCTGCAAAACGTAATGATGTCACTAGAATATGCAGAGTCCTGGGCTGTGATTGGCTCAACTGTCTTTTGAGCCGATGGAGTTATTCTCTATTAGGGTTGTGTTCATTGAGGTTTTAATCCCAGTCATCTTCAGGCACCACTGTTAAACAACAGGTGTGTTAACAAGGTCAGGTTTGATTTTTTAACTTTTTTTTTTTGCAAAACTGCCGTGTTGAAACACATTTGAAAATTGAATTTGACTTTAATTTCCAGTTTTAGGTATTCTGGTTTGAATTTTGTCTTTGTTTTGACTTTTCATTTATGCAGTATTGTACGACAGTATAAGGAACACTGAACACAAGTAGAAATGTGATGAAAAAGCACATTTTGTTATGATACACAGCCATGTTCAAAAAAGGGGGAGCAATTTTGACCTTTTTATCTTGTTTAAAAAGAAAGCGTGTTCCTGTGTTGTGCTAATGAACCCAGGTTTGCAGGTTCCTTTACACCACAAAATGGACGACACGTCAACAGAATTCTCTGCTTTAGCTGGTTTCTATTGTGAACATTTTGGTCAACTGTTATTCAGTTTGTTTTCCCTACCACTCTTCCCCCTCCAGACTAACTCAACTACGAGAGGAATATTTACAGCCTTTGTGTTTCCTGTTTTTAACTCTCCAGTCGAGGACAAAAAAAAAAGACTTTGAATCCCCTTCATAATGTCCAATAAACCGATGAATGAGTGTGCTTCCGTTGCAACTTTGATTATAAATTATTTTTGGATAAAGTGTGCGAAGAGCTTTTCTCCCACCTCCTCTCCTTCCGCTGTCTCTCCCTTTCTCCTAAAACCACAGGCTACCAACTTTCACGTCTACAATAGTTCACCCCACATGAAACACCTTTGTCAAGCAGTGTTCAGAGGGACAAGGAGCAAGGCCAACACTGCACAACCTTCCCCACTGAGTCCTACTGAAACTCCCACGGCTCTCTACTGGCACACACCCTCAAACACCCAGCTTGGAGAACCATAGGAGGGAGGACCTGGAGGCCCACCCACGCCTGGAGTGGGGCTCATCTGGGTGGGGCTCATCTGGGTGGGGCTCATCTGGGTGGGACTCGGGGTGCTTCCTGTCACCTGGCCTGGATGTCCCTAAGAGGCCTGGAGGTCCCTTAGAGGCCTGGAGGTCCCTTAGAGGCCTGGAGGTCCTTTAGAGGCCTGGAGGTCCCTAAGAGGCCTGGAGGTCCCTTAGAGGCCTGGAGGTCCCTAAGAGGCCTGGAGGTCCTTTAGAGGCCTGGAGGTCCCTAAGAGGCCTGGAGGTCCCTTAGAGGCCTGGAGGTCCCTTAGAGGCCTGGAGGTCCCTTAGAGGCCTGGGTTTTCACCAGCTGCAGAGCCAGGGCCTCTAAATCGCTGAGGCAGCTCTCCCCCCCCCTCCCAGTTTGTTGGCTGTACCCCCACGTGCACCTGCATGCTTCAGGTGTGGACTGGAGGTGACTCGGCCTGGCCGTCGCCCCTTGTCTTTCTGTCTTTTTTGAGTTCCTGCCAGGTGGAACCACACCTGACGATGGCCAACTGTTGTGACAACCAACAGAGGACAGCGTGCATACACACACACACACACACACAGCATGAAAAATGGCTGTAACTTTTTTTTTGTAAACTATGTATTTGGTACCTAGTGTGTGATACTTGAAAAAAAAAATCTTCAAAGGGTGTTTTATTTTTTATTTTATTTTTATTTTACCGTCCTTGGTCTTATGCTAATTCACTTTTTTTTCTTTCATCCTTTTCCTCTAAATTTTCTCACACATTTGACTTTGCATTGTGAAGTGGGCATGCTTGTCACAAAGGACAAATGCTCTCTTATCTATAGGATTATAATCTCTTAAATAGTTGTGTATAAATAAACTGTTATAACTTCTTTTTTAATAAAACATTAAATGTGTATAAACGTTGTCTTGGTGCTTTTTGTTCGGCTCTATCTAAAAATTGTTGTAAGAACATCTGCAGCTTTAGAAACAAATAAATACACAACATCCAGTGGGTATAATATAATGTAATATTGAGCGTATTTGAATAGTTTTTAAGTTTTTATCGAGTGTCACCAATTTGAACCTCAGCAACGGAATCAATTCTGTTTAACCACTAGGTGGCAGCAACACCCATGCTTCCACCGCCTCAATGGCTACTTGTTCCAAACCTATCCAACAATGTAGGCTAGTGTTTCAACCTGACTACAGTGAAACATGAGAAAGACGTGAGTACCTCAGGCATTGGAAGCCACAACTTGAATCCCATCTACTTGACTGTACTGTCCACAGCACGAACTGCTGTTTGAAAATATCAAGAAAGAGACACATTGCCGTTACTTTATCTGCGTTATGCAAAGTCTGAATATTACTGTCTTTACATCGGACTTACCTTCAGTTTTAAAAAAAAGACTTTTGAAGATATAAATAATCACTTGCCCCCCTGCTGGCAAACGTACTGTTGCACAAGATCGACGTGAGGGTGATTTAAAGGAGGGCTAGTGACTCGTGTTTGTTTGTGGCAGGCCGAGGCTAGACTCTACCTGTTAGTAAGTACGGTGAGGTGTGGAAGAACTCTTATCCAGAACAAAGAATCCAATTCACGATGTTTTTTTTGTTATGAGTATCAACAATGACGCTGACAAAGGCATTCAGTTATTCTATTTACGGCCATTTACAAATCGAGCAGGTTCCATTGGAAGGTGTTAGGATCGTTGTCAGACAGGTGAAAAGGTTTTACAGGCTAAAATCACCTGGCTCTAGTCTCTAACGCTAAAACTGACAGAAGCTGCAGTTCCACATGAGTCCGGTAGAGAGCACTATTGTTCTCCCCTCACGTAATCGTCGTTGAAAATAAAAAATAAAAATAAACTGTGACGTAGAGATATTTAATCTCCTCTTCACTAAAACGATGTATTCTCACGCAGCAATCTGTTCCTTTCTCTTGTCTCGCTGATTTCATGCGAACATGCGGATGCTGAAACGATACAGAATATAAGCATTTCCTCTATACTTTTTGATTAAAAGTGGGTGGTGTTTGTAATCTGCATAGATATCCCTCTGAAATGTACACTTCAGAGAGGGGGGTTTGGACGTAGGACACACGATCCCTCTCTCTCTCCTTCCCTCTCTCTCCCTCCGTCCCTCTCCCTCCCTCTCTCTCCCTCCCTCTCCCTCTCTCTCTCCTTCCCTCTCTCTCCCTCTCCCTCTCTCTCTCCCTCTCTCTCTCCCTCCCTCTCTCTCTCTCTCCCCCTATCTCTCTCCCTCTCTCTCTCCCTCCCTCCTCTCTCCCTCTCCTCTCTCTCTTCCTCCCTCTCTCTCTCTCTCTCTCTCTCTCTCTCTCCCTCTCTCTCTCCCTCCCTCTCTCTCTCTCTCCCCCTATCTCTCTCATCCCCTGGTGAACCCATGCCCTTTCTTTCTCCCAAAGGTGTCATTTCCTCTCCATCTTTTTCTCTGAACCTCAGCTTGGTTCTGTTGCTAACTCGCGCCCGACCCACAAGCCCCAGCACGTTCCTGACTGCATCCCTACAGGGCGGAATGTCAGGGATTGAAGCGTCTTCCATCGGACCAGGAGCGGATTACAGGGCGCGTGTCTATCAGAATATAGTGTAAACGGTCTGGGCTTTCACACACAGACACGCGAACGCCACGTCCCATCGTAGACAGGAACTGGCTCTGTGTAGCTGTAGAGTCAGCCTGCCTCTCCACTGCTGGGAAACAGAACCGCCCTCGCCCTCGCCTCCCTCCAGCCTCTACCTCAGGCCTCTCCCTAAGCCTCTCTCTCTAGCCTCCCCCCTGCCCCCGAGCCTCCCCCCTTCTCTCATCCTCTCCCCTGAGCTTCCTCACCCAAGCCTCTCTCTACAGCTACAAAATAGGAGACAGGGCAGGGTGAGGCAGGGCAGGGCGGGGCAGGGCAGGGCGGGGCAGGGCAGGGCAGGGTGAGGCAGGACAGGGTGAGGCAGGGCAGGGTGAGGCAGGACAGGGTGTGGCATAGCAGGGCAGGGTGTGGCAGGGCATGGTGAGGCAGGACAGGGTGTGGCATAGCAGGGCAGGGTGAGGCAGGGCAGGGTGAGGCAGGGCAGGGCGAGGCAGGGCGGGGCGTCCAAGTCTTTCTCTCGACTCTCCTGACCTCCAGGGCTTCTGAAAGCCAAGCTACTCAATGAAATATTTAGAGGCGTTTTATCCGCAGTGCGTTGGTCTGGAGACCTGTGGGTCTCCATGACGTGATGCCAAAGTCCCGCAGAAGTGCTCTGATTGGACACAGAAAAGCTGGTCCAGTAACTCTGGTGTTTTCAAATCATCACAAAGCCCCCAGACTCTACAGTGGACGGATGACACAACCACAAGCATGTATTTAAAATGTTTAACCCTCCAGAGCAAAGGTGTGTTTTCCATTCGAAGAAACGCGACTGTCATTTTACTTTGGGAAAGTCAAGAAGTTTAGATTTATCAACAGCAAATTCCCCATTCTTACCAATAAACAGTAGATAAAATAGCTATTAGAAAGGCTTCATCCTGAGGACAGTCCCTGTGTACAGCCAAACCCTGGTCCTGTAGTCTCTCTGTCTCTAGGATGCTGGGATGCTTGGATCACAGGCTGAAATCCCAGAATACTGCAGTGGTCTTGAGCCACTGCCAGCTCTTGTATCTTCACTTCCTGTCTTTCTATGCTTGTGAAAGACGTCTGGGAACCCCACCCCAGTGACGGCCACTTGTACCCTAAAAGGTACCGTTTTGTACCTTTTTTCTGACAGTGGGGGGTACAAAATTGTTCCTCAAATTGTACAAAGTTATAAGGTACAATTTTGTACCTTGTTTTAAAGGTACAAAAAGGTACTTTTGAGGGTACCACCCCAGTGATGGGCACTTGTACCCTAAAAGGTACCGTTTTGTACTTCTTGTTCTGACAGTGCAGGGCTGAAATCCTCAGCAGTTTCACAGCAGGTGTTTGCTTGACTGCTTGCATGCTCCATCTTCTCCGTAAACATGAATAAAACGGATCATGACGCTATAAGATGATAGTTTTCAACAGGAATTTAAAGTACCAAACGGGTCGTTTCATTAGTGTGACAGTCAACTTGACGGATCCTTGTTAGTCAGGATGAAATGCCATCCTTCTGGCAAATGGTGGGATATGTTATACCAAGATAGACAAGTTGGCATCTTTCTGGTCGTGTTTCAAGGCTGGCTAGAGTGACAGACCGTGGATAGTGTCACGTTGCAGGCTCTGTTACAGTGACGCTGTGGTGCCTGTATACCAGGATGCACCCACGTCTCCATTGAGAGATGAGCCGCTGATAAAACAGTACCTCCCAGGTACTGTAACATCTTACTGGACGCCGTCAGTCTGGACGATGGAGTGTCTAACTGATGTAGCGAACACAGATGTTGTGGTCGTCCGCATGAAAACACTGGCTACGTCCACGATTTGCTTTTAAACTTAAACAAAATATTTCCTCATGCCTGACTATTCAAAATAATACCTTCTTAGATTATCTATGTGTCTTTTTCCCCCCATAAATTCATATTTTTGTTAATATTTTGGATTCATTTATTGTTTATGGTGACTGTTTACTTTAGTGATTAGAGATGGAGGAGAGTTCATTTGTATAAAAACACACATCATTTGATCGGTCTCGAGATGTGAAAAATTAGGCAAATATTTTTTTATGTATCGTAGACCGTCTTGTTCACATTTTACATGAAGCCTTTCTGTTTGTCCTTCAATTCCTTTCTTTTATGGACTCACAAACTAATGTTCTTTGCCGGAGTAGGCTGACAATATTAAAATAATATTCATGTAGGATATATTTAGTGTGGGCTGTCAGTTCCGTACGCCTATTTGCGTATTTTCTTCATAGTTGATCAACCAGGCGCTAACGTCCAGTTCTAATTCGTTAATCCGGATTATTCAGACTGAAGATACACCAAATTTTCAAATGAATATTTACAATATGGCGACCATATGCGATATACTAAACTGCAGGCTAACCTGCAAGTCATCAGCGAGTGTTAAAACATTTTCATATAAAGGCATATATTATGAATAACCATGACCATAAGTGTGGTTCTGATTTTTTTATTTGTTTGCTTTCTCATACAATCCTATTTATTAAATGAAATAGTAATTGTGATGTGATGTCAAAACGTTAAATCTAAAGGACTTTATTATCTTTAGTTGTCCGTGGCCATCAAAAAACTTGGTATTCATAAAGAAAATATAGAATATTATCTCTATAATATAGAGTATCTCTATCGTGTACCTTATCGTCGCTGAAAGGTACATGTCATGCCACGAGAGCGCTTTGTACATTCGATAGCCTACTTTAGCTGCCAGGTGGTATACATGCGTCGGGCCCACAGTCATCTGTACCCGGGGAAGAAATGATCAGAACTAAATGAGTATTTTAAAAATTAATCGCCCCTTCTCGTCTTCTATACGGTCCGTCTCACACGCAGATGACCCATAGCTAAAGTTACGCGTTTTTTTCCGGGTGGAAACAAAGTATGCGGTTTGTAGAGGCCCGCTGGATGATGGTCAGAGCCGTTCTTGAGGACACCAAGCTGACGGTGATGAGGCGTCGCCAAGGATAGATTTCACCGTCTCTATTGAGTTTGAAAGGATGTAACTAAACCCGCAACACTAACGCCAGTCGGTACACTAGAAAATATTGTACCTTTTTTTTCCACACACCGCTATCTATCTAATTATCAACAGCAGGTATACGGAGTCAAGCGCATCGCCGGAGAGGAGTATGGGTAGAATTGACTTCCATATATTAGGCATCCTTCCACCATTGCACATGACATCCTTTACTGATTCACTTTGCCTCACCGTAGGCCGCAGCGAGTCCTTGCGTAAAACGTAAAGCGTGACAGTCGGTTCTATCCTCCTGGGGTCGGTTGCTGGGACGACGGAGGAGTGACACCGACATCGAAGGGGTTGACTACCAGCCGCGTTCGTTCTTATTCCATCTCAGGTTGTATGGTTTACTGATGGTTTTGTTGATGCAATTGGTCCTCAAAGTCTAAAGTTAAGAAAGGTTTAACGAATGAATGGAAATAAAACGTTAACGTTTCTACCCAATATGATGACCTGATGATATTTTATTTGGCTTTAAGACAAAACTACACTAGATGTTTTATACCTCAGTAAAGACTGAGCGGATGGGCTATACTGGCCAGACTGCACATTAGGCAGGACCACAGACTGTTCATATGAAATGCAGTATTTTTTCCTCTGTTCTTGATAATCATTGGCCATCTGGACGGGTCATTTGATCCTGCAGCAATTCAACCCAAGAACTGCAGGCTCAACACTATGACAGTCGACTAAACCTAATCCTGGGATGGGGGCTGGTAAGATTCCGCAATTGTCTCTGTGTCCTCGGCTTAATTTCGGGAAATGCAGCACTCGCCTGGTTCCATGATTGCCACTATCAGCTTGCTGCATGGCGTGGTGAGGCCGCCTGCACGTTCACAGCTCGTGCGTAAAAACCTGACATTCGTTTAAAGAGAACATCGTCATTGTTTTTTTTTTTTATCATATGAAATGTAAGGACCGTAAAATGTTTTATCAGTGCCAAGAAGGCATGACGCTGTTAACGGAAATTAGCCAAACAGAAAGAGAGATGAACTATTTAAGACAAGTCGATCCAGCGCGAGTTGCCTTTTTTCCAAGCAGGCCATGTCTGCGCGCGGTTAAGTAAGTCTACCCTTTCCCCTCTTCTGTTCCTATAGTCCTCGAGACAGACCTTCTATTGTTTACACCGGCATTACAGGTAAACACCTGTTTTTAAGACCCGCGGACACAATAGTTGGGCTGATTTCTTGCATGTAGTTCCATAAAAATGACCAAATAAAATCACCAAAAATTACATAGACATTTTAATAATAAGATATAATGAGATGTTTCAAAAAAATCTGGCGATAGCTCTGAAATGATGCAGCAATTTTCCTCTGCGAATTTTTATATATTGACACTGTAAATACGCCGGCAGTGCGAGAATGTATTTTTTTAAGCACAATTTAATATTGTTAAAGTCTTTACAATCTTAACAAATCTCACCAAATTTCCAACATGGTTTACCTTGACTAGTTTATTTTGGAGGGACATGCACTTTAGCCTATAGTTCATGCCATCAATAGAGGAGGTCGACCGAATAATTCGCCATGAAAGCGTTTAATCCGGTCAACAACCAATCCGCATGTCTTTAGACTGCTATAGTCCTGTAGCCGAATCTAGGCACTTTTATCGTTGCCTTGCCTCCCGCGAGCTCCACCTTAAAAGAAAAAAAACAACACCTGAGCCAGTGACATCGCAAAATGCGCGAGACAGAGGTGGGTTGGATTATTCCTTTGGTACAAGGGTAAGATGCTTACTAACTAATTATCTTTTCCACTGGCAAATCCTTGCTCTCGCAGCCCAAACAACGAGAGCAGCTTGGGGGCAGAGACAGAGACGATATCTGCGCGCGGAATAGACGGTGGAAAACGGAGCCAACAGGCGGTTCGCACACCTGGAGTCGCCACAGCGCCGCGTGCTATGCCTTTTTCTCAGGTAAAAGAGTACACCGGGGAGAGGGGCTGAATTTGATATTTGATACTCAGGAAGTTAACTTCGCCGCTTGGATTTCTTTGTTCCATTGTAATTCTTTAGTTGAGGATAAGGGCTCGAGGAGGCTTCGAATGTAGTTTTGCTTGTTGAATGAAGCGAGCAGTTTTCCGTTGATTCTGATAAACGTGATCCTGACCTTGCGAGCGAGCATATCCTCGAGCTGACTCCGCTGCATTCTATTTCACTTAGCTCTTGATCTCGGAGGAAGAGGCACGCGGCCCGTGGACATAGAGTAGACGATGTTGCAGCCTGTTTTCTCTGCGTATCATTTTCAATCATTTTGGATTTATGTAGGCTAGTTTTTGTTTTGTTTTGTTTTGTGCCTAGATGTAACCGCAGGATATATATTTTTTGAAATGGTTCAATCTTACTGGGTCAACAGAAGGTAGGATGTTTAGGCAACCAAATGTTCTTTTTTTATATAGGCAATTGTTTCGATCAAAGGTTTGTGGGGAAAGTTATCACGTGTAATATTAATGGTTCATAATGTGGTTTTATAGGCTTTTATTTGTTTTTCTGCAATGTTATAGAACAGGTTTCGATTCAATCTGTCGCCTAATCCGTTTAATAGCGTTATGTTACCAACGAAATAAAAAACCTCATGCTATTTTTTTTTTTGCAACCGCACTATTAAATTTACAACATATTATCTATAATATTAAACCAACAATGTAATGTAATACTTAAAGTAAATACGCCTTTTTACTACGTTTGATTGATAGTCACGTCTTTGAAAGAACAGGTGTATTTCCCGTCCTCTAAAACCAAGCACCTGTATGTTTATAAGTCATCCTGCTTTACATATTTTGTAGAGTGATGCTATTGACATTTCTTACGATTTAAATTTCATTTGAGATTGGATCAAATTGTACGAACCGTCTATCTAAACGTAACTCCAAACTTTTAAACCAAACCAGAATTTTTCAATGAAATAGCATTTTTTTTCCTTTTCTGGGCAACGGCCCCTTTCAATGTTTTAACCCTTATTTGAATTTAGAAATCTCGTGTTTCATAAACAACAGGTTATGCATCAAATCGGTAACCTAATCCTTTTGAACCGCCTCAACATATCGTGCCCAAGGAGGAGTCCGTGGCGCAGATAGCCAAATCGCTCCTAAAATAACCCAACTGGGAAGACTTGTAGACTCCGTAATCAGACAAATGCGATTAACTGAAAGGCTTTGCCGCTGTCATTGGGGTTAAATGAACGAAGGCTGACCAGAATATACTCATGGTACATACAATGCACGCAAGCCATCACCTGCGTAGAAATTGCATTCCGTCCCACTTCATTCTTATACATTTACCATGAATAATAGACCTTGTGTTGAATGGATGGAGTAAGGCATTGTTTCCAAAAATATTATTTAAATTTAGATTAATATATACATTCTAGAGTTTTTTGGGGGACCATATATGTAATCAAATATGCATTTAATAATCTGTATTAAAGTCGTTTTACAGTCATTGAATGTTGCTCGGATGTAGTCCAAATTGCGTTAAATGTTTGTCATAATGTTATTTGTTAATTTCATCATTGATTCAGGAATTTTGAGGAAGATGCCTGTCTTTGTTTTAGGCAGTTCTGTTTTCAATAGGTCTTCAAATGTCCTCTACGCAGATGATCAGACAACATTAGTCAGTTACATATTGCTTAATATCTAAAAGATGTTAACCGTATTCTTATAAAAATCAAAAGAACGATATGTTCAACACAGTTTGTATTATTTTGCCAGGAATTCGTTTTGGACTAGAACCTCAATATACAGGAATCGTCTCAAAGAGGCTGGATATGCATTGACTAAACAATGACGGATTGCCAATATCTCCTCATGATTCCCTCTTGAATCATCGATGGGGAGAAAAACAAGACAGACGAACCTGAAAGGATCCTGTCTTTAGTTTTGTTTTTTCAACTTAGCTTTTTTAGTGCTTATTGATTCCTCCAGGAAATGGCAACAAGAGTCTTGCTCAGGGAGCCATTTGAGCCTCTGAAGAATCACTTAGAACGTGGTTTGATCGCTGGAATCAATGAACTTTGCGTTCCCTGCCTTCCTCAGGGCGAGGGAGCTAATGGCTCCACTCTAGCCTAGCAGGGTGGGGCCGTCTGGGGCCTGGAGATGGAGGACGGCTGGGACAACTAGGACTGGCTGAAGCTACTAAGACTGGCTAAGGAGAAGCTACTAGGACTGGCTGAAGCTTCTAGGACTAACTGAAGAGAAGCTACTAGGACTGACTGAAGCTTCTAGGACTAGCTGAAGAGAAGCTACTAGGACTAGCTAAGGAGAAGCTACTAGGACTGGCTGAGGAGAAGCTACTAGGACTGGCTGAGGAGAAGCTACTAGGACTGGCTGAGGAGAAGCTACTAGGACTAGCTAAGGAGAAGCCACTAGGACTGGCTGAAGCTTCTAGGACTAGCTGAGGAGAAGCTACTAGGACTGACTAAGGAGAAGCTACTAGGACTGGCTGAGGAGAAGCTACTTGGACTAGCTGAGGAGAAGCTACTTGGACTGGCTGAAGCTTCTAGGACTAGCTGAAGAGAAGCTACTAGGACTGGCTGAAGCTTCTAGGACTAGCTGAAGAGAAGCTACTAGGACTAGCTAAGGAGAAGCTACTAGGACTGGCTGAAGCTTCTAGGACTAGCTAAGGAGAAGCTACTAGGACTGACTGAAGCTTCTAGGACTGGCTGAGGAGAAGCTACTAGGACTGGCTGAGGAGAAGCCACTAGGACTGGCTGAAGCTACTAAGACTGGCTGAGGAGAAGCTACTTGGACTAGCTGAGGAGAAGCCACTAGGACTGGCTGAAGCTACTAAGACTGGCTGAGGACAAGCTACTAGGACTGGCTGAGGAGAAGCTACTAGGACTAGCTGAGGAGAAGCTACTAGGACTAGCTGAGGAGAAGCCACTAGGACTGGCTGAAGCTACTAAGACTGGCTGAGGAGAAGCTACTAGGACTAGCTAAGGAGAAGCTACTAGGACTGGCTGAGGAGACCCAAGGTGTATTCGTTGATGAGTATCTTTCTATCGGAGCACGGTGCTTTGCGAGTGAGTTCACTACTGGTGTGTCAGGTTTCTGTCACGTTTAAAGGACGCGACTTTGCCTGTTTGAAGTCACCTTGCTGAAGTCGTCAAAGAGACGCACAGCGCGTCAGCCATGTTCAGTTTCAGGAGAAGGGGCGGGGAGGGGAAAGGTTTTGAATCGTTGAAATAGTTTTGAATCGTTGAAATCCTTGCGGTCAATCTCAGATACTTGTGTCTAGTTTCAGATGTAGTTTGGGAAGAGTAGTGCAGAATGCAACAAGAGAAAGATCAACTTGGAAAACGTTCAATTGAACAATACCACGGGTTCCACGTTCTAGAGGACATGCAAGCAGAGGGTTGATACCTCGCTAAGAAACGTCCCACCGGACTGCATGTTATGCATCACGTGGTCTACGCTCAGGGGGTACAAACCCATTTTCCATATTGCGGAATGGAACTATGGAGATGCTGTCTTGTGTTTCCAGGGGGATGGGTCTTGCGTGCGCTAGCTGATTACAGCACGGACTCCTACCGTAGAATTTGGGCAGGACACGACTAAAATCCTCTTGTGCATGTCCGCAATATGTATAGATTTTTTTTTTTCCTTTTCGTTTAATCTGCGAAGATTAAGAGCGACAAATCTTGGTTTCTGGGCAGAACAATCAGATCCTAAGAAGGCTCTTAGTAAAATCTGCTGTGCAGTCGGCTGGATACCCACCTACCCTGACCCTGTGCGGTCGGTAAGATACCCACCTACCCTGACCCTGTGCAGTCGGCTGGATACCCACCACCCTGACCCTGTGCAGTCGGTAACATACCCACCTACCCTGACCCTGTGCAGTCGGCTGGATACCCACCCACCCTGACCCTGTGCGGTTTTTACCCACCTACCCTGACCCTGTGCGGTCGGTAAGATACCCACCCACCCTGACCCTGTGCGGTTTTTACCCACCCACCCTGACCCTGTGCGGCCAGTAGGCTACCCACCCACCCAGACTCTCTCCCAGTGTGTGTGGAGTATGGATGTGCTTATGTACCTATAATGATAACCAGCTCAGTGAACCTTGTCAGGAAGTCAACTCAGAGGTGAACTGTGTCAGCAGATGACCGTGAGGGTTCCGGAATGATCTGACACGGAGGCGTGTCATCAGCAGGAGAGCATCATGGGTAGAATTATGACATGATAATGGCCAGTACAGGCTGCGGGTGATTACGGTAGTAGATTAGAATGGTTGCCATCAGTTTACTTGCGTATTGAAGGTCAATTTTGGTCGTCTTTTTTAGATTGTGTAACGAGACCTTTTAGAATTTTTATATTTTGCGAGCTTCCAAATATATTAAAACTTCAAACAAATCACCCAAAACCAATGCGTGTTAAATGAGGATAGGGAAGGGCTGGTGGACAGCAATGGCACTGCCAACATGTGTGGCTCAGAAAGAAAAGAGTTTGCAATTTGCCTATCGACATCGTCTACCACAGTGACGTTCTCCTCCAAACCTCCTTGCTGCGCTGGACTGACTTCTGATGAGAAAAGACATCCGAATTTCAAGACCATTTTGCGACTGCCGACTTGAAAGGTTCAGAAAGGGTCTAATTTTGTGTTGCTTTACCAGGAGAATGCCATTACCCAGGTGCATCCCTGCTTTTATCCCTTTCTTGGAAGTCGAAAAGTAGCAGATCAGGTGAGGCGTTAGCTGTCAGGAAGCAGATTAGGACTTTCTAGGAAGCATTACAGGATCCTTTCCTATCTCCTAGCTGCCTACTGACTTCCTCCATCCTCTTCTGGCCTCTGCTGAGTCACACAGCTCCATGCTAAACCACATCTTCATAACCCCCCTTTACTTTGCTTTTTATCATGGATGGCTCTCAACTCTCATCCTCTTGTCACCCTAACCCACCACCTCACCTCACCCACCTCACCTCACCCTAACCCACCCCACCCCACCCCACTCACCCTAACCCACCACCTCACCCTAACCCACCACCTCACCCTAACCCATCCCACCCCACTCACCCTAACCCACCCCACCCCACTCCACTCACCCTAACCCATCCCACCCCACCTCACCCTGCCTCCAGGGAATAGCCTACCCCTCTCTCCTCTAAATGGTCTCTGGTATCAGTTTAGCTTGTGCTGGGGTAACTGGCTGACATACTGCCTCTGTCTGGTGCCTTCTCTTCTGGGGTGATGATGACTCCTGTTCTGTGTATGGCACTGGTAGAATTCACTGTGAAAGCACACTATCAGTGAATTACCATAGGGCCATAAACAGAGCAGAGAAAGAACCACTGGATGACGCCCATCCACCACGAGGAACTTCCTCTGCTCTCCTCCGCTCTCTGGCTGGGGGAAGGGGGCCCGGGGGGAAGGGGTCTGGGGGGAAGGGGGCCCGGGGGGCTGGGGGGAAGGGGGCCCGGGGGGAAGGGGGGGAGTACCACACTGTTCTGGTCCGGCTGCATGAAGTTTGGGGGGTTGGATATTTGGTTCACCTTGGTCTGCAGACTCTCTAACCTCTGAGATTCTCTCAAGATCACACAACTTGCCTTGGGATTGCGTTCTTCTTCTTTGCCTATTTTGGCACTAGCACATTTTTGCTTCTGTATATATACTTTGAGCAATTATGTGTAGTGCCAATATAGGACAAGACAGACTTGCATCTGGACTTCAACATAACTAACTCCTCTTACCATCTTAACTTGTCTTGGTAACCGACAGCTTGACACTAATGACTCTGTCTTCATGCACTCATCAGATCATTTTCTCTTTTCACTTGTCATGCACAATGTAACGTGAACCTGGTTATCTGATTGTAGGAGATGATTCGATGGACGCGGACCGACTGCATTTGTGAAGGACATTCAAGACTCTGTTCCTCTGAAGGATGACAGCTCAGACGACGAGGAAGAAGAGTAAGGAACACTTTAAAGAAACCACCGTTACTTCACGATCGGATCCTGCAGACGTCCCTTGAGGACTCTGAAATTGGCTTGATGATGGTGAGGTCCATCTTTCTAGGGATGTCTTTTAGAAGAGCCTGCCTTAGCCACTGGTCACATCCCATCACGGTAAACCGTTGTACAACAAATCGGATTTTCTCATGTACTTATGCTAATCAATAGAACTAGTCGGTATCAATCATCATTCTCGTCAAGGCAGCTGCTCGCCATTTTCGGCGCACGTGTGAAGTATCAAGGCAGCTTTTCGGCGGTGTTTGGCAATGGTAGAACTCACACTGGTTGAGGTAGATTGATCCAGTGGTTCTAGACTTGCCAACTACTGCCGGAGAGTTCGTCCCACGACCAGGAAGAGACCGGCGAGGATGTGTCGGCGCCGGAGATTCACCGCCACCACCACGTCCCGTGCCATCACCTCTCTCCAGCGGAGCTGCAGGTGGATGTGGTCAAGCACATGGAGATTTCCTCCAGGAGTGAGTGACTGTTGGCGCGGCAGGGCGGGGTGAACCATAGTGTTCCTCCCCTGCACTCCTCAGTCTCACAGCTCAAATAACACGGGCCAAGGAAAGCCGTAAAGCGCCACGATGTGCTGCAAATAACACGGGCCAAGGAAAGCCATAAAGCGCCACGATGTGCTGCAAATAACACGGGCCAAGGAAAGCCATAAAACGCCACGATGTGCTGCAAATAAGTCGGGGAAGGCCACTTAAGATACCGTGAGTTGCCCGACGTATCGGGGTTGGGTCTTGCGTCTGTGTCGCCTCTGTTTCGATGGTTCCTTCGGTGTCAACCTCTTGTCAGCTCCGATTGGTTCAGTCGGGTGTGAGAGAGCGCGTCCGTAACAGGAGTGTGCACAGACGAGGAGGCCTGGCGTTACGTAAGACCTGGGAATAAAGAGGCTCTCTTCAGCTAGCCAACAGGGGGGTACCTCTCTTCATTCCTATCACAGGCATAATTAGCCAACTGCACGGTGTCACCTTACTCTCCTCTTTCAATGCAGCTTTTCTCCTTCCCCCTTTTTCCAAAAACCTGCTTTGAGTGGGAGAAGGGTGGAGTGAGTGTGGGAGTCCAGCGTCTGAAGTCTCTTTCACACAGAGTAATGCGGTTGGTTGCAGCAGGCTGGCTGTGAGCACTCGGCCCCTTGCTTGGCTCAGTTTAACTGGGTCAGGGGCCGTTATGTGGGCGACGGGGATCTTGGGATTAAAACGACTTTATCTGCCTGCGTATAAATCCCATGTTGTACTGTGCACTTCAATGGCAGAGTGATATGACGGTAATGTCACTAGTGTTGCCCGAGGTGTGCATTCGATACGTACGCACGCTGTCATTCGACCTGAACAGAGGTGGAGATCCTTTTGTGTCTCAAGACCGGACAAAAAGAGAAAATAGAAAATAAAACGGAAGTGTTGCGATTGTAGGCAGCAGAGCGCCAGACAGGCATAAAGAGGCGTGCTGTGTATCCTGCTTGTCTGCTAGACAGACAGGCAACACAATCACTTTTGCCTCGCTTTCCTCTACCTGTCTCATGTTGCAGATACACAGCAGACATCGATGACATGCACTCTTTCTCACACAAAACATGTAAGTGTTTTTATGTCGTTCATTGTGAGAATGTGACTATTGTTTCATGTGGCAAGGATTCGTACTGTAGTGTGTGTTTAGCTGTTGGTTTAGATTTACAGTATATGCAATGCTCCGCGTTTTCTCTTTGCAAACATTGTCTCTTTAAAAAAAAATGCAAATAAAAGTATTCAAAAGGCTTATCCATTGTCTCAGACTTCTGTAACGATCGACTCTGCAGCAAAGTGCATTGTGGGATAGCCCATGTCAATGCAAGGCCTTCTCCAGATGGGATGGCACATCTCAGGTTACACCACATTTTTCATCCTACCCTCCCTTTCTCTCTCCTCTCCCTTTCCCCCTCAGCCCCCCCCTCCGCCATCCATCACAACCACCCACTCAGCACATCACACACATCCACACCACAGCTGTCCTAAGTCTGCCTCTTAGACTGTTGTGATGAAGTGGTTTGTCTGGGATTGCAGGGCGCCGCTAGAGACTTGCTCTGCCTGAAACTGTAATGTAAGCCGGCATATTGAAATGAATTAAGAAAGCCTTACATTCTTACACAGTGGTCTGATGCAGACGTGAACAGAGGTAGTAGCTAGAAGAAAGGTGATCTTGCAACCCATTAGGCACTTTTAAAAAGTTCTAGTCTATCAGAGAACAACAACTACATGAACTTAAGAACTACGAAACTCGGAAAATGCGATGCCTAGCAATACTATTAACGGATGTCTGTAGACCTCCCTACGACTTCTCTGTATGGTGCACACTTTCTGTCCCGGGCTCTTCTGTGCGCGAAGCAATGGGGCGCAACTCGTAATCTTAATCCCACGCCACAAGTACAAGGCACGACGCTGGCCCACGGAATGAATTATTCTGGGATGCGGGCGCAGATAGTGTGTGTGTGTGTCGCTTGAGTACGTAGCTTGAGTGTGTGTGTGGTGCTTGGATTGTGTTGCGTGACGAAGTGTGTGTGTTGCTGGTTTGTGTTGTGTGCGGACAGATGTGTG
Organism: Plecoglossus altivelis; assembly: GCA_036571765.1. NCBI lineage: Eukaryota > Metazoa > Chordata > Actinopteri > Osmeriformes > Plecoglossidae > Plecoglossus > Plecoglossus altivelis. Next base: position 10,466,857 of record BROE01000027.1, read on the forward strand.
TTGGCTGTGTGTGTTGTGCTGGAGTTGTGTTGTGGTGTGCTGGAGTGTAGTGTGTGCGGCTGAAGTGTGTGTGGTAGATGTCTGCAGCGGGGGGGGGGGTGTGGGGGGCCGTGGATGCACGTATTAAGAAACGATTAGTGGAGATTAAAGCTCTGCTCTAGTCTGCCTACATGACTCCAGGCAACAAAATGACCCTCGCCCTCCTCCCTCTCTCTCAGTCCCCTCCTCCCTCGCCTCCTCCCCTCTCCTCAAGCCTCTCCTCACCCCCTTTCCCCCTCTCCTCTCCCTCTTCCCCCCCCTGTGGAGCAGGTTCTGTCTATAGTGTCTCCTGTCAGTGCTGAATTCAATTATCTGCCTATGCTCGTCAGACTCTTTCCCATGTGATCTTGCTATGCTTACTATCAATTCCGCTAGCCCTCTTAGATTCATTACATTTTGTCTTCTTTATAGTCCCAGAGCTCAACTCTTTATCTACGATCTATTTCCTTTCTGTCAAACTCCATATTGAAATCAATTTCTTTTATCATGAGAGACATGAGACATTGAGACGGCTGAGATGCTAATTGGCGACAGCAACGCATGTATTAGCAGTTACTTCCTTCGATAACAAATTCCGGGAAAATCAAGTATTATGATTCGAGTCATTGACTCATCCATTTATGCTTAAACCAATCACCCCCCATATAAAAACTCCTTATAATATTGCAGCAGAGGCATGTGCAAACATTGCCATTGAGCTACCTTATATTTATAAGCATTTACGATGTGTGATGCCAGAATTAGCACAGTGGCTGAGATGTCATTATCAGAGTCACCCTGAAAACTCTATTATCTTTCCAGGTCAATAGTCAACCTACTGAATCCTTCATATCCCCACGGGTCCATCTGTCAAGCAGCCCCTGCTGGCAACCATTAGCTGATTACATCTCTACTACCTCCCTGACCGGCTTACAACCCCACTATCCCTGGCCCTTTCATCTGTAGTCACCTGACCATTTGAGAATGGGTGAGTTCATACAAGGTGTATGTATACATGTGTATATATATATATATATATATATATATATATATATATATATATGTACAGTAATATGTCAATTTGAGAGTATGTAGAATGTGTAGGTTGTTATGGTGTGTGATTTTATTGATGCTCTGGTTTGACGTTTTATATAGGTGTAGAAAACAATCTCGAAAGATAATTTCTGCCTCCGATGAATTCGAAGGTGATTTGAATGTATAAAAATGTTCAATAACACGTGCAATTTGTTTCAGAGAACTTTATTATTTATGAAATGTGCGTGTCTTGAAAAGCAAGCGTGTGTTCGCGTGTGGCTAGTCTTCTTTAGGAGGACGAGACGAGCAGGTGAAGACATTTTGAGCTTTCCAGAGGAATCCTCGCATCCCCTTCATCCTGTTCCGTTCTCTTCCTGAAACGAAGACAAACATGGACGACTGATCCCCTCATCTAAATGCGATGCGTCAAGTTGCTACTCACCACTGGGCTGCTTTCTGATCCTACAGCACAGCCCTGACATCTGATCTGTGGTTTGAGACTGCCAAACAGAAGATCAGAAAAGACAACATCATGGTAGGAAAATAAAACGAAATATGATGTTATTCCTGACCTTAAAAAAAGATTAACAAACGTATTTATTCGTCTTATCTAGTTGGAAGAGAAGATGGTGAAGAGAGAGGATGATATAAAAACAGACGTATCAGGGACTATCTATGATGTCACAGAGAGATAACCACTGTCATTTACCTCTGATTTTCTTATCGCTACGACAACCCATCTTGAGTGACAGTGTGAGAAAGAGCCGGCCTATAGTGTACCGTGAGCACGTCGAGGATTCGGAGAACGTAAGCGAGGAAGCGGGCGGCGGTGTCTCACCCGTGGGAGGAGCTGAGGAGAGACCGGCAGGGTTGCTGCGTATGTCTTCCTGGTAGGAGTGTCGGGGTTGGTTGTCAGGTGAGCCGAGGTCAAGCGCTGAGCCTGTGTCTGATCAAGCTTATCTGTTATGGCACTCTCAATCTCCTCCTGCAGGAGATCCCTGGAACGCTTAATGATGTTTTCCACAAGCTCCTGAGCCGCGGCTTGTAGCCGGCAGACTGACGTGGTGTCTTCAGAAGCACCTGTCTGGGGTCGGATATCAGAGCAGGGGTGCTCTGTGTTTAAGGGGTCGCTGGGAAGAGCAGAGGTCAAACGGTCTCTTCTTTCTCTGGTGACCTGGACAATAGACGCCTGAATGACTTTAGCGGTGTGTGCTCGCGCTGCCTCGCATATAAGCTCCTGGCTTATGACCTCGGGGTCACAGGTCAGACGTTTCAGTGGCTTGACGAGGAGGTCGACGGCGAGGAGGATGACCTTGGCGGTGTGTGCGAACGCCACCTCCTGGAGCCTGTCTTCCTCAGCGTCGCCGCGGACGCCTGGGTTAAGGTCCTTGAGGGTCTGGAGGATGGAAGCCTGGAGCACTCGGGTCACGAGGGCCTGAGCTTCCCTGAGAAGAAGCTCTTCGTCCTGGGCCTGAGGGGCAGCGTGAGGGGCCTGGATCTCCAGCGCTGGATCCGTGGAGGTGAGGTGGAGGGGATCCTGAAGGAGCCCTGCACCTCTGGGGGCTGGAGGGCTTCTGGAAGGGGGGGCCTGCATCATCAACCTGTCCTGTTTAACAAACACATGGATCCCCTTGCTGGCGTGCACCTGCCCTACCTGTAGCTTCTCTGTCCTGGACGATGAGGGAAGGGGAAAGTAGAAGCCAACATCGTTTCAGGAAGGTTCATGGGCTCTTCCTGGTTTCCCAAGTCGATGGCACCTGGATGACCATCGCGTGAGCGTCTGGGTTTCTCTCATGCTGCTCCGCCTCTACGGGCAGAGGGCATGGATTGGGTACAAGGATCTCCACCCTTTAGGTCTTCGATAATCTGGTCGACAGAAGATTTAATTACCTGTTGTACAAGAGCCTAAGACGTTGACCCCTACTGAAGTATCGATCTAGCATCCGACAAGAATCACGCAAAAAAAAAATATATATATATAATTGACGACAACGAAATGGGGATGAGATGACAGTATATTAACGACAACTACGCTACAAACTATAATGAAACTATCTCGTTAAAATGACCATAAACTCCGTATTAAGTGTATGAATGGCACACTACTTGTGCCGATGTTATTTAGGTATTTTTTGTGTGCGTGTGGTAGGTGGTTTGTGTTGAAAGACAGAGGTGACTCGACCAAGGGCACGGCTTTAGAAAGACGGCTAATGAGGCTTTATAGGAACAGACTGGCGCAGGCGCACAACACACTCCCACTCCGCCGCTACCGGCAGCTAACGGACAGTTTAAACACAACATCCAGCACTCACACGCTCTTCCACCCTTTCCCCCCCCATTAAACACAAACACACACACACAGAATTATCAAAATATACACGACTAAATAATGTATATGTCGTGCAAAGTAGAGTTCATAAAACTGAAAACGGTTTTCTTATTTTCATCCGTGAGATTGTATCCTGCGTCCACTGTAATCTGGGAGGCAGAGTGGGATATGCGGTGACGCTTGGCGGATTAAGGGCCCGAACGTCTCTCTCCCTCCCTCCCTCCCTCTCCCTCCCTCTCTCTCTCTCCCCACAGTAGCAGCAGAAGGCCTCGGGTACCAAATCCCAGGTTTTAAACCCGGGGGAGGTCTCACAGATTATGATGTAACCCAGTCCCTGTCTGTCACGACAGGCAAGGAGGGGGAATGCATGATCGTACGGAGAGTTGTAGAGGTCAGTGAGTTTGTATGGAAGGGTAACGACGGCACATCGACATGCCGAGGATAAAACATTTGGAACCGTCAAAGACTGACAAACTTGTCCGGTGGAAAATTGAGTAATTTGACAAAATGTGGGGATGTTTGTAAAGATTATAATTTGATATCTTGAAGTGAATTTAAAAAGGAATTTGGACAACAAACGCCATTTGACAGGGGAACAATGGACACTTTATTTGACTTGAAACATGGACTTGTCTGGAGTGGCATATTGAACCATCATTTCATAATTCAACTGTAATATGTAAGCATTTTCTGCAAACTGCAAAAAAAATGTAAGATCAGATTGTGTTCCACATAAATACAAATATCTAGTATACTCCCCAACCCCAATTTACAAACCCAGTACCACAACTGACTTCAAAAAGTCTGTCCAATTTAAAAAATACTCTGGCGAGTGCTACTCCAGTCATGCATTGGGAACGAATCAGTCATATGATATGGTGTTAAAATGGCTGCTTGCTTTACACACTGCAAATGGAATCTAGTGCAAAAAAAAAGAAAAAAAAGGGAAAAAAACACAAAACCTTCCTATATATCCTGAGTTCGTTCACACATCCCTAAATACGGAGTACAGTTCTAAAGGAATAACCACAGAACAGGGCACGTTTTTTCCAGAGGAATATTTCATTGAGTAGCTGCAGGGATATAGGGGTCACACACAGTACAAGGGAGATCCTTGCTGGTCTTAACACATCAGCACTTACGATACAGCAGAGACGCATCTACGACAGGGTGGGGTAGGGGGTGGTGGGGATGGGGGGTGTCTGGCCCTCTCTGATTGCATATGAGGTCTAAGACGACTGAGCGAAAAGTGTGCTGTCAATATGGCACCGTGTTGAGAACACATTTCTAAGAAGAAGAAGAAGAGGCTAAAGAAACGATGCTTTGCACACTTGGAGACTTGTAGTACCGAAAACCTAATCAATAAGACAGTGGTGAGTTATGAACAGGTGGGTCAACAGGAAGTGGAATCCTCTGCAGTTTTTGGTTCATTTTCATTTGCTAAAAGGTTTAAGTGTAAAGAAAATAAATACTAAATACTCTCTAACCCTTGTAACACAATAGTCAACATCACAAAGCTAATCCAAAAGCAGATAAATGGTCAAAATGGTCAAAAAGTACCATTTAACAACAACCTCGCCTTCCCTCCACCTCCCCACCCTCCAGCCCTCCACCCCCTACCCCATCCCACCCAGAACATCTTCTTTACATAGTAAACACAATAATGATAAATTCGTTGCTCTAATTTCCCCTGCAGATGTACATTTAAAAATATATTTTACATTGTACAGAGCTGGGTGTGTGGAAACTGGCAATCCCTGTGGCGGCCATTTTGTGCCCTCTCCTCCTGCTGCAACACACCTGCAGGGGGGGAGGAGTCATTGTCACTGTTCCAGGGTCACAACCTCCACCGCCTGGCCGTCGAGAGTGACCGTGTTGTCGATGCGCGTGGCGACGGGCGCCATGGCAACCTGGACGGGCCGGTTGCCCTGGGCGAGGCTTGTGACCACGGTCTGGTACATGCTGACGGGGATCTGGACAAGGCCTGCAGGGGAGAGGACACCGTTATCTACTGTAACAACAAGGAATGTGGAGATACAACAACAACAAAAAAGAAAAAAGTAAATGTTTGTATGAAAATACTTTAGATTTCAGAACAATTCAACTAAAGGTAAACGGGACTGAATATGAGAGGGAGAGGGAGTCGACTCTGCTGAGGGTGAACTGCTGCTTGGGCGGAGGAAGGGGAGACAGAGAGGGGGAGGGGGAGAGAGAAGAGGGGGAGAGAGAAGAGGGGGAGATAGAGAGGGAGAGAGAGGGACAGAGTGGGATAAAGAGAGAGAGGGGGAGGGGGAGAGAGAAGAGGGAGAGGGACAGAGAGGGATAAAGAGACAGAGAGGGGGAGGGTGAGAGAGTGTGATAGAGAGACAGAGAGGGATAGAGACAGAGAGAGGGACAGAGAGAGAGAGACACAGAGAGATAGAGACAGAGAGAAAGACAGAGAGGGAGAGAGACAAAGAGAGATAGAGACAGAGAGAGAGAGGCCTTTCACAGGAGGAGCTTCAAACAGCCAGCCTGGCAGGGCTGCCTGCGGCGGCCATGTTAGAGTCAGTGGAACAATGCTTCGATTGAGACCAAGTCTGCCTGTTCTCCCTGTACAGCTGTGTGTGTGTGTGTGTGTGTGTGTGTGTGTGTGTGAGAGAGAGAGAGGGGGGGGATTATAACCGTAGTCACGTGGGGCTCTGCCCTGCCCCACAAGCTGTCACCAGCGGGGGGAGGTCAGACATGGAGCCTGGGATGATGTCTCTAACATGAGCTACATCCATGCTCCTCCCTGTCTTTACGTCTCATATCACCCCGACATACTCTCTCTTTACGTCTTACATCACCCTTACACACCCTCTCTTTACGTCTTACATCACCCTTGCACTCTCTCTTTCTGCATCTCATATCACACCTACACACTCTCTCTGCATCTTACATCACCCCAACACACTCTCTCTGCATCTTATATCACCCCTACACACTCTCTCTGCATCTTACATCACCCTTCACACTCTCTCTGCATCTTACATCACCCCTACACACTCTCTCTGCATCTTATATCACCCTTCACACTCTCTCTGCATCTTACATCACCCCTACACACTCTCTCTGCATCTTACATCACCCTTCACACTCTCTCTGCATCTTACATCACCCCTACACACTCTCTCTGCATCTTATATCACCCTTCACACTCTCTCTGCATCTTACATCACCCCATACACACTCTCTCTGCATCTTATATCACCCTTCACACTCTCTCTGCATCTTACATCACCCC
>BROE01000027.1:10473795-10503795 GCA_036571765.1 Plecoglossus altivelis
GGGGGGGGGGATTATAACCGTAGTCACGTGGGGCTCTGCCCTGCCCCACAAGCTGTCACCAGCACAGGGAGGTCAGACATGGAGCCTGGGATGATGTCTCTAACATGAGCTACATCCATGCTCCTCCCTCTCTTTACGTCTCATATCACCCCGACATACTCTCTCTTTACGTCTTACTTCACCCTTACACACCCTGTCTTTACGTCTTACATCACCCTTGCACTCTCTCTCTCTGCATCTTACATCACCCTTCACACTCTCTCTGCATCTTACATCACCCTTCACACTCTCTCTGCATCTTACATCACACCTACACACTCTCTGCATCTTACATCACCCCTACACACTCTCTGCATCTTACATCACCCTTCACACTCTCTCTGCATCTTACATTACACCTACACACTCTCTCTGCATCTTACATCACCCCATACACACTCTCTCTGCATTTTACATCACCCCATACACACTCTCTCTGCATCTTATATCACTCTTGCTTCATCTAATATCACCTCTTTCTACTTCTTGTATCACTCCTACAGTCTTCCTGTCTTGTATCACTCCTACAGTCTTCCTGTCTTGTATCACTCCTACAGTCTTCCTGTATCTTGTATCACCCTTCTGTTCTCTCTTACATCACCCCAACACTCTCTCTGCATCTTACATCACCCTTACACACTCTCTCTGCATCTTATATCACTCTTGCTTCATCTAATATCACCTCTTTCTACTTCTTGTATCACCCTTCTGTTCTCTCTCTACATCGCATGCAACACCAAATTCTCCTGAGATCTTACAAATCAAGAGCAGAATCAGCCCGTCTTTTCTTTCCCTCTAAGATGGCGTCTGACCAAGCCTCCTTGTTTGAAGCCAAGTGACAGCTTCAAGTCGCGCTAAATGAGATAATTGTGTCGGCTGTGATTGTGGAGCAGGGCTGATGGCAGGTCTGTCAAGGGCCCAGACGGGACTGAAGTAGCAAAGCTGGACAACCCACACGCCATTAGCGTGACAGAGAGGCTAGGGGCCAGCGAGCGAGCGCGTAGCAACCAATGACTGGCCAATCGGCCACACACTTCACAAGCGAGCGAGAGAGCGAGCGAGGAAGGTGTGTGCTTCGGATGTTAGGAAGCTATCTATAAGATCTAGCCAATCAGCGAGGGCCTGGTTCTTCCCTCTTCAGCCAGCCCTCTGCTCCTCACGGCCAGAGAGGTTAGGTAAGGTCAACAGGGGGGTTAGCAGAGCATCGTCCTGGTGACAGGTGAACAGGTCACAGGTCATCACCCCCTCGTGTCTCTGACAAGCACCTTTATACAGGTGACCGCTGTGGAATGTGAAAAGGCGTTGAGGGTTTATGTAAAGCAGTCAGTCTCATCTCCATGACGATTGTTTTTTTTTATGAAGTCTATTTGTCTACCGAATGGTTGCTTAACTCTGCTGAAGAACCCTGACAAATGTTACTACTTTGTGTTCTGATCCAGGACTTCTAATCAAACAGAACTTCTCTTTCTGTCAATAATAAGAATCGCTTTAGAAAGAGAATCTACGTTTAGTAAAAAGCGACATTTAAAATATGATTTTACGATCATAGTGTGATAATGATAGATGTCAGACCACAACACTAGCTCCAACCCACCCTTCTCCATTGAGAGAGAAAGCGTTGGATCAGCACAAACACAGTGACTTGACTGAACGCCAGATTGAGGCTAAAGGCTAAGATGGCATGTTAGGGGTGCAGGGGTAGAGACAGGAGGGCCCCAATGTTCATTTCTCTAAATACGAGCTAATCAGCTTTGGTATCTAAAGCTGATTCTCTCTCCTGCCCCTGGTCGTCCTACTGATGCAGGTGAATATGAATGTGTGTGTGTGTGTGTGTGAGGGTGTGTTTAGACTGTGAGGGTGTGTCAGTGAGGGTGTGTGTAGGTTGTGTCAGTCTGTGTCAGTGAGTGTGTGTGTGTCATTGTGTGTGTGTCAGTATGTGTATGTAGGCTGTGTCAGTGAGTGTGTGTGTCAGTGTGTGTGTGTGTGTGTGTGTGTGTGTAGGCTGTGTAAGTGTGTGTAGGCTGTGTGTGTGTGTGTGTAGGCTGTGTCAATGAGTGTGTGTGTGTCAGTGTGTGTGTGTGTGGGCTGTGTCAGTGTGTGTGAAGGGTGTGTCAGTGTGTGTGAAGGGTGTGTCAGTGTGTGTGTGTGTAGGCTGTGTGTGTGTGTAGGCTACGAGGGGGAGGGGCATCATGTAGGAGTGGTCCAGAGTGTGGACAGCTGTCCTGGTGATTAGACTATAGACTGATAATGGAGTGGATCAAAGCTCTTTAGGAGGCATCCTCAGAGACAGCCATGCCCTCAAGGGCCACACGACAGGCCATGGGAGGAAGTGTGTGTGACCGAGTGTGTGTGTGTGGGTGTGTGTGTATGAGCATGTGTGTGTGACCGAGTGTGTGTGTGTGGGTGTGTGTGTATGAGCATGTGTGTGTGACCGAGTGTGTGTGTGTGGGTGTGTGTATGAGCATGTGTGTGTGTGACCGAGTGTGTGTGTATGAGCATGTGTGTGTGACCGAGTGTGAGTGTGTGTGTGGGTGTGTATAAGCATGTGTGTGTGACCGAGTGTGAGTGTGTGCTTGAGCATGTGTGTGTGTGACCGCGTGTGAGTGTAGGTGTGTATGAGCATGTGTGTGTGACCGAGTGTGTATGTATGTGTGTGTTTGAGCACATGTGTGGGAGAGTGAGAGAGAGACAGAGAGAGTGAATGCGTGTGACTGAGTGGGTTTGAGCGTGTCTCTGTGTGTGTGTGTGTATGTGAGCAGGAGGGCTATCGTGAAGAGGACAGGCCCCTCTCTGGGATGGGATGAAGAGACGGCACTGGTACCCAGAGCAGGAGGAGGTGAGGTACACCTGAGTTACCTAGGTTACCTGGGTCATGGACCAATTCTGTTCCTGGAGCAGAATCTCAACTCATCCCTGCATGGCTCAAACCACACTATTGAAAGGTCCGTCACACGAAGTACGATGAAAAGGAATATTTAAACCCGATAGCAAAGACGCACACGCCATCTGTTCCAACAGCAGTGGATTAGAGCAGCTCTCCAGTGCCACTGCAGTCCAACATTACAGCAGAATGACTAGGAATCTGAATGCTCCTGTAACACACTACACTCACAGCCATAGGCCTACTGCAGTGTCAACAAACCTTTCCCACGCTCACTTGCTCACACTGGCCTGTTTAGTCAGAAGCTTTCCAGGGTTAGTCCATGATTTGCATCCAGGCTCATTCCTCCCAAGCTTCATTCGAATGAGAGCGAATCTCCTAGCTGAGTCTAGTCAGCAGCTTTCCAGAGTGAGTCTATGATTTGCATCCAGGCTCATTCCTCCCAAGCTTCATTCGAATGAGCGCGAATCTCCTAGCTGAATCTAGTCAGCAGCTTTCCAGAGTGAGTCTATGATTTGCATCCAGGCTAATTCTTCCCAAGCTTCATTTGAATGAGAGCGAATCTCCTAGCTGAGTCAGGAGTAACCCTGGGTCTAGAGAAGGCTGGAAGTTTGGTCTGTCCAGAGATGGAATCTAACCAGCCCAGAGATCAGGTTACATGGGGCCAGAGAGAGAGGGTGTGTGTGTGTGTGTGTGTGTTACCTGTAGCTTCTATCCTGCATACTGTACATAACACCATCCTAACTAGTTACCTCAACAAACAGGGAGCTCCAAGTGACAGGCACACAGTGTTGGTGTGACTCTGTTAGACCAGGTAACAGCATGACTGAGGCTGTCTAACTCCAGTGTCATCTGCACATAGTCGTCCCACTGTGAACACCTTGAAGGCTTCCCTGCACGCGAGGGCTACCACTCGCTTGATTGTTATGGAAAGTAGATGGGCTGGATGCTTTGCATGTTGGGGTCAGGCAGTAGGGGAGGTTTGAGGGCTTGTTGGAAAACTCCAGGACAAAAGCTGTCTCGCACGGTTTGGATTCGGATTCAGAGAGAAGAGAATCGTTTGCATACTAGGAGCTGCGCTGTTGGTCAGAGGCAACATGGCTGACCAGGTTGGGGGGACAGAGCTAGGGAGGAGGAGAGGTGGTGTGGCAGCTGGAGGTGGTAGGGGGCAGGTGGGGGATGGTGGTGGTGTGGTGAGGGGCAGGTGGAGGGTGGTGGTGGAGTGGTGAGGGGTAGGTGTAGGGTGGTAGGTGTGGTAGGTGTAGGTGTGGGCCAGAAGTGTGGTGTAGGGGGCAGGTGTAGGGTGGAGGTGTGGGACAGGTGTAGGGGTCAGGTGTAGGGTGCTTGGAGGCAGGTGTAGGGTGGAGGTGTGGGAAAGGTGTAGGGTGGTGGTGTGGGACAGGTGTAGGGTGGAGGTGTGGTGGTGCGGGACAGGTGTAGGGTGGAGGTGTGGGACAGGTGTAGGGTGGAGGTGTGGGACAGGTGTAGGGGGCTACATACCAGTCCCATCTTGCACCCCTGCCAAGGCTCCAACTGCAGCGGCCGTCTCCCCCGCCAACACGATCTGCCCTCCTCCCTGTAGAGTAGCTTCAGCCAGCGTAGCTACGGCATGGGCGGCTGCTTCACTGCAATACATACACACACACACCACACACACACAACTTGGTTAAATACACACACACGGACACGTACAGGGTACATTCATCACACAACGGGCAGCGCGTTCGACAACACGGTTGCCGTCACCACACAGAAACTCTCCCTCACCCTCGGAAAAACGCCAACAAAATATATCAAACAATAAAAACTTTATTGAATATGATGAACAAAATGTTCAGTTGAAGAGATGGTAATTATTCCTGACACATATAACTCCTGGAGACTGCTGACAGGACAGGGGGTCACTAGAGGAAGGGGGAGGAGCCTGGAAGCTGCTTTACTATCGAGCAAGCTCTGTCACTCACACACACGTCCTCACACACACACACACGCACACACACACACACACACACCCCACAGAAGGGCCTCATCAATCCTCACATCAGCACAACACACTGTGAAGCCGACCCCACGACCTCACAGCTTAGCTTACATGGCCAGGAGAGGAACAGAGAGAGAGAGAGGTAGAGAGACAGAGAGAGAGAGACAGAGAGAGAGAGACAGAGAGAGAGAGACAGAGAGAGAGAGACAGAGACGTAGAGAGAGAGAGAGAGACAGAGAGGTAGAGAGACAGAGACGTAGAGAGACAGAGAGACAGAGAGACAGAGAGAGAGACAGAGACGTAGAGAGAGAGAGACAGAGACGTAGAGAGACAGAGAGAGAGAGACAGAGAAAGAGAGAGACAGAGACGTAGAGAGAGAGAGAGAGACAGAGACATAGAGAGACAGAGAGAGAGACACAGACAGACAGACAGAGAGGGAGCGAGACAGACAAACAAACAGACAGAGAGAGAGAGGGAGAGAGACAGACATAGAGAGACAGAGCGAGAGAGAGACAGACAGTCAGAGAGAGACAGAGACAGAGAAAGTCAGAGACAGAGACAGAAAGACAGAGAGAGATAGGGAGAGAGAGACAGACAGTCAGAGACAGAGAGACAGACAGAGACAGAGAGAGACAGACAGTCAGAGACAGAGAGAGACAGACAGAGAGAGAGATAGGGAGAGAGAGCGTGCAGAACGAGAGAAGGATGCCCTCCTTCGCTCAGCAGCGAGGAGGATGCAAAAGGGGACAGACTGTTCTGTTCTGTTAGACCTGCTCACCTGAGGTAAACACAGGAGAGGATGGAAGGGGGGGAGGGACCAGGTGGAAACAGGTAACAAGCCCCCAGGGAGAGAACAGACACACGAGGGAGACAAGCTAAGAGAGACCGCACTGCAATCATGCTGGCCAGGAGATCGCTTCACAGGAAAGACTAGGAAACGATGGCAAGATCATGATTTAGTTCACTAGAACATGGAACTTAAGATAATCATGAGTGTGTATGTGGAGATAAAATTCCATTTCAGAACCGCTTTTTGCGGTTGGGGTACACACGGCAGCCAATCAGAGATGGAGAATTCCCAGACTGCCAGAGTTGTTTTTCGTGAAAAGTGTAGTTGCTGACAGAGCTTAACGACCAATTTGCACCATGTAAACCAGGTGAAGTGGCACCCTGTACAGGTGAAAGCTAATTAATTTCCTGCTGAAGCAGTGAGACAGGCAGACCAGTGTGGCCCTTAGGGTCCCGGCTACCTGCCCTGACAGTTGTCTCTACCACAATAACTGACTTAGAGAATCGCAATTCCTCTTTCTTCCACAATTCCCCCTCCCCTCCCTCCTTCCTCCTCCTCCCCTCTCTCTCCCTCCCCCCTCCCTCTCTGGGTCCTCTCTACCTGTTGAGCGCCATAGTGACGGTGGCTCCGGGGTGCATTTCCTGGGAGGCTGCGACGGCCGCCTCCGCCAGCGAGGCCACGGCCTGGGTGGCTTCGGACGCCTGTGTGGTCTGGATGGTCATCTCTCCCCCCTGCAGCGTGGCCCAGTTCTGCTCCACCTCCAGGAGAACAGAGGGATGGGTGAGAGGGGCAGGGGAGCGCACACACACACACGACCAGACGACCAGACAGGTGACGGAGAGAGGGGGGGCGGGGTGAAGGGATGAGGACAGACACGGGTGAGAGGAAGGTGGAGGAGAGGAGAAACAGGGTGGAGGAGAGAAGGAGCAGGGTGGAGGAGAGGAGGAGCAGGGTGGAGGAGAGAAGGAGCAGGGTGGAAGAGGGAAGGAGCAGGGTGGAGGAGAGGAGGAGCAGGGTGGAGGAGAGGAGGAGCAGGGTGGAAGAGAGGAGGAGCAGGGTGGAGGAGAGGAGGAGCAGGGTGGAGGAGAGGAGGAACAGGGTGGAGGAGAGGAGGAGCAGGGTGGAGGAGAGGAGGAACAGGTGTGTTGGATTCGGGAACAGGAACAGGTCAGACAGACAAACAAAACAGTTGACAAAAAAGTGGAACAAAACTTCCAAAAGGTGGCGGGAAAAATCTAATCAAAAGTAGGGGGATGTGAGCAGAAAGAGAAGCGAGGATAAGGCCGATTTTACACCACGACAAACGCTCGTCGCCGAAAGCGAGGGGCGGGGCGGGGCCCCAGGCGAGGAGCGGTTGTCATGGACACAGCGAGAAGAAAGTGAAACGTTGGAACGCTTACAATAATTTGTGGCGACACGTCCATGGGCAGGGCGCGGCACACAGCTGCCAGGTGCTGGTAATGAGAGGAAAGACAATGTTGTATACGGTGACAACAGTGGGGGCGGGGTTACCAAAGGATACAACATTATCATCTTTAATATATTACAACATCACACATTACTGACAGCATCCTCCATACGTAGCCCATGGGAGTAGAGGCATGCAGAACCTATCAATGACCTGGGTCAAATGACCCCTAGTGATATTCATATCAATGTGCCATACATGATACCACCATGGGCAAATGTAACCTGTGTTTTCTGAATTGAAGATGCGATAGTGCGATGACGAGTTTGTCAGTGTTAAATCGATTGACATCGATGAAAGTGGATCCACCACTAGGTTTGTGTTAGATATGATTTCATTTGTCGAGGTGTAAAGACGCTCTTTCAGTTTAGCAGAGGAGAGGATTACTGTGTTGTACTGACTGTAGTAGTACTGGCTGTAGTAGTATGTTGTAGGTGTAGGACATACACACCTACAACGTTTAATGGTCACGTGTGTGTGAGAGAGAGAGTGTGTTTGTGTGAAGAGTGTATTTGTGTGAGAGTGTATTTGTGTGAGAGTGTATTTGTGTGAGAGTGTATTTGTGTGAGAGTGTGCGTGTGTGTGTCTACCTCTTTGATGGTCACGTGTGTGTGTTCGTGTGTGTGTGTGTGTGAGAGAGAGTGTGTGAGAGTGTGTGTGAGAGAGAGTGTGTGTGAAAGAGTGTGTGTGTGTGTGTGTGTGTGTGTGTGTGTGTGTGAAAGAGTGTGTGTGAGAGAGTGTGTGTGTGAGAGAGAGTGTGTGTGTGTGTGAAAGAGTGTGTGTGTGTGTGCGCGTGTGTGTCTACCTCTCCGTCGGTCACAGTGGAGTAGTTGACCTGAGCCACGGTCACTCCAGGCAGCTCTGAGGCATCTGCTAGCGTTGCCACAGTGGCTCCTGTGCCCACCTGCAGCAGAGAGCTAGCATTAGCATCGCATTGGCATCGCATTAGCATCCCATTGGCATCGCATTAGCAACGCTTTAGCAACGTACCAGCAACGCTTTAGCAACGCTTCAGCAACGTACCAGCAACGCTTTAGCAACGTACCAGCAATGCTTTAGCAACGCTTCAGCAACGTACCAGCAACGCTTTAGCAACGCTTTAGCAATGTACCAGCAACGCATTAGCAACGTACCAGCAACGCTTTAGCAATGTACCAGCAACGCATTAACAATGCTTTGGCAACGCTTTAGCAATGTACCAGCAACGCATTAACAATGCTTTAGCAACGCTTTAGCAATGTACCAGCAACGCATTAGCAACGCTTTAGCAACACATTGGCATCGCATTGCCAAAGAATTAGCAACGTTTTAGCAACGCTACCTCTCCAGGCCCACCCCCACTGGCCCACCCCCACTCTCTGACTCCGCCCACCTCTCCACCCTTAAACCCCACTCATACCTTTTTCCCACTATCTGTCCACCCCACCCCTCCCCTCCACCTCCGCCTCTGTCTCCGCCCCTTTACCTGGATGAGGGACACGGTGCCGTCTGGGTTGTTGACTGTCTGCACCACGGTCTGTGAGGGCACCAGGTGGGCGATGCTCTGGGTGGAGGTCAGCTGATGTTGAGGTACTTGCTGGTCCTCGAAGGCGTACAGCAGGTCCTCGCGGCCGTGCTGCTTGTAACAGTTCTTCACGATGGTCCGAAGTGCCTGCGTCCACGACACCTGAGGAGGGGTCAGAAGGTCATCGAGACGCATACCTCACTTCCTGTTCTCCGGTTCTAAAGATCCCAGTTCACCCTCAAGACTGTTGTAGCGCGTGCTTGCGTGCTTACAGACGACTAGATGATAAACTAAACGATGGGAGTTGGAACTTTAATCATTCGTTCGGTACGGTGTAGGTAAAACAAACTGCGGGGTAGATGGATCCCACATGTAAGCTAAGGAGTAAGGTGGGTGGTGGGGGGTGGGTGTTTACCAGGTGGCATTCAAGAAGGGACAAACAGAACATCAACTCATAACAGAAACATTGTAGAGAAATCTAAGGTGGTTGTTGTGCAGCGTGGAGGGTTCGTCTCCCCCCTGCTCTCCCCCCTGCTCTCCCCCGTCCTCACCCTCTGCTTCTGCTCCTCAGTGCGGACGTCACTCCGGACGTTGGCCCAGGGGATGTCCTCGGGCCACCAGATGGGCTTGCAGCTCTCCTTGCCCCAGCCTGGCTTGCCCCTGCCTGTGGAGTACTTCAGCATCTCTGGGATGAACGCCCGCAGCTGGGCCTGGGGACGGGGGGAGAGAAAACACAAAAGAGTAGGCAGATTACGTGGTATCTCTTGTTTAGACCAGGGTTCTCCAATCCTGGTCCACGAGGGCCGCTGTCCTGAAGGTTTTAGGTATATTTCCCTGTCTACGCCGAGCACTGACATATTAAAGGGTCATTTATGAAGCTTCCATAGAGCTTGGTAATGGCTCATGCATTAGAATCAGGTGTGCTGGATTAGGGAAACATCGAAAACCTTTCAGGACAGCAGCCCACGAGGACCAGGGATGTGAAGACCCCTGTCATGCTTTAGACACATCTGTCTACGTGGTTGTGTTGGTGTTGTTGTTGATCTCGTTTTATGAGTATACAGAGATGTGTGGTATGTGTGTGAGGTGGTGGTGTGACGATCTGTGTATAGTGTTGAGCGGTGATGTTGCGCGAGAGAGAGATGGTGAAGATGTTGTGGAGTGTAAACAAGCAGAAGTGATGTGATATGTGTGTGTGTGAGATTTTAGCAATGCAGTCAGATCAAAGCCTGTGTCACACACGCCTGCCTGCCCTTGAGTAGAGCGCAGGAAGGAGGTATTGATCAGCTATCTATGCCGGCCAGAACCCAAGAATAGTGTTCCCAAACACAGAGCTCCTTCCCAAACACAGAGCTCTCTCCCAAACACAGAGCTCTCTCCCAAACACAGAGCTCTCTCCCAAACACAGAGCTCTCTCCCAAACACAGAGCTCTCTCCCAAACACAGAGCTCTCTCCCAAACACAGCGCTCTCTCCCAAACACAGTGCTCCCTCCCAAACACAGAGCTCACTCCCAAACACAGAGCTCTCTCCCAAACACAGAGCTCTCTCCCAAACACAGAGCTCTCTCCCAAACACAGCGCTCCCTCCCAAACACAGCGCTCCCTCCCAAACACAGCGCTCTCTCCCAAACACAGAGCTCTCTCCCAAACACAGAGCTCTCTCCCAAACACAGAGCTCACTCCCAAACACAGCGCTCCCTCCCAAACACAGAGCTCCCTCTGTTACTTCCTCCCCCGCATGAACATGGATCTGCAGTTCCTGTGTGACCTGCTCCGAGGGGACAGGACCACAGCCCGACGGGCTGCAGCAGAACAGAGTGGTCATGTACGGCCTCTTGAGAAGGTCCACACAATGGAGTCTGATTGCTTGGTCTGCCATGTTGCATAAGAGGCCTCAACATTTTGGAGAGTCTGAAGGGGAGGGTGGAGAGGAGGAGGGGGGGAGGGGGGAGAGGAGGACGGGAGGGTTACATCAATATGATTTGCCCTGAGCTGCAACCTCTTATGGACACACAGGCAGGGGGGAGAGAGGGAGAGTGGGAAGAAGAGGGAGGCAGTCAGGCAGGCAGGGAGGGAGGCAGGAGGGGTTGAAGGGAGGCAGGGAGGCAGGAGGGATTGAAGGGAGGGAGGGAGGCAGGAGCTGGGGGAGGGAGGTAGAAGCTGGGTAGCTTTATTCCCTGTGTCCTCAGTGTCCCTGGTAACACACAGCCACCACCTGGGGATTATATTGCACAATGAGCCAATGCTGCGTCTGCCTGCCTTGACATCAACGGGCTAAATTTGGAACTGGGAGAAATAAATCGCTTCACCCCCTCCCGGTACACACACACACTCGCACGCACAGAGGGGACAAGATGGCGACGGCCAAACTCCTGTCTTCGAAAGCAGAAAGATAACGAACAAGGTGTTTCGACAGAGGGACCAGCCACCACTGAGGTGGACGTGTGAGTGTGGTCCCTGTACTGTAGAGGAACCAGGTGGAATCTACCACCAGGAACCACCCTGACCTCCTGTTGCTTCGAACGCTCTTCAGGAGACAGAGGACAAAGCCGCTGACCCGCATGTCTCCGAAAACCCTCTCACCTTCATTGTCCATGTCCTCACCCGTAACTGGAGTGTGTAAGTGTGTGTGTTGGGGAGGGGAGGGGGGGGCAGATGGTCTAAATCGTAACGAGAAACAGGACTAGACAGGTTAGAAGGCATTGGCCTATCCCGATGTGAGCTATCGATATAGGCTGATATTTCCAGACCCCGCCACCAGAGAGCACGCCTTGACTCCAAGGCTTTAGATTTAAACCGCAAACGGAGAGGACCTATGATCACAAGTGAATTGAGGAAAAGGCCAATGTATGCAGCAGCGAGGTATAAAAGGAAGGTGAGTGTATCGCCTAATGATTGGACGCCGATATCGGGGTCTGCGCCGCGATAGCCAGACTGGAAATAGATACTGAAGCTTGGTGGATAATTATAGGCTCAGGCCAGCCCTGCCTCACCTGCTGTCTGTGTAGCAGGTATGCTGTCTACAGACAGCCCTGCCTCACCTGCTGTCTGTGTAGCAGGTATGCTGTCTACAGACAGCCCTGCCTCACCTGCTGTCTGTGTAGCAGGTATGCTGTCTACAGACAGACCTGCCTCACCTGCTGTCTGTGTAGCAGGTATGCTGTCTACAGACAGACCTGCCTCACCTGCTGTCTGTATAGCAGGTATGCTGTCTACAGACAGCCCTGCCTCACCTGCTGTCTGTGTAGCAGGTATGCTGTCTACAGACAGCCCTGCCTCACCTGCTGTCTGTGTAGCAGGTATGCTGTCTACAGACAGACCTGCCTCACCTGCTGTCTGTAGCAGGCATGCTGTCTACAGACAGACCTGCCTCACCTGCTGTCTGTATAGCAGGTATGCTGTCTACAGACAGCCCTGCCTTCGGTTGATAGATTCACCATGCAGGCTTGACCTGCAGACAACCTCCTGACCTACAGGTAACAGGTTACTCCTAATCTCATCTGTAGAAAAACAACCAGCAGGATGCTTCCTGGTTCAAACACTGACACACACACCTGCCTCTCTCCCTCCCTCCGACCCACCCGGGGGACAGGCCGAGCGAATGGGATTTCGGTTGTTGCTCCCCCCTTCCAGCGTTCTGAGTGAGCTGTCTCTGTAGGACAGTGGAATCATAGCATGGTCTGCTGAAGATGATACAAACGCAGCTGGGTCAGCAGAGTGGAGTAACAGCTGGTCTCCAACTTGGAGGGGAGGGAAGAAGAGCGACATCTGGGCAGCTGAACCAGACGCCCCCCCCCCTCCAATACTCCCCCGCCCTCCACCCGCCTCAACCCAGTCAGGCCTCTCTCCCTGAACGCTGCCTAGAACCACGCCCTGGCGAGCGCAGTGGAGGGCGGTCCAAAAACGACTGCATGAAAAAAGATGTGCTTTAGGTATGGCTTGTTTACTACAACATCATCATAACAGCAACAAGGACAAAACCAGTTTTTTTTGCCGTCGTGGCAACCGCAGGTTCCCTCAAAAAGTATTGTCAATCCGGGAAATATGTGGATACGCACCCACACAGAAGGATAACCTTGAAGAACCAGAGGAACACAAGGGGGAGAGAGAGTTTGACCTTGGTGTGTGCTGCAAGGGCTAGCCTCCAATCAGGGACAGCGCGAGACATGGTGATTTCTGCTCCTCCAGCGCCATCTGGTGGCCAACAGAAGTAACACTAACCTGGGTCATCTTATCCACGGAGACGGGGATGCCGTCGATGGTGAGAGGGGGCAGCTCGGAGCTCATGTCTCCCCCAGGGGGGGCGTGTTCCGCCAGGGCGTTCTCAAGATCCTCCAGGATCATGCTCTTGTATTTTCTCACCTGAGGATGAGAAAGAAAAAAAAAACTTAGACGCCAACCTCTCCGTACGTAAAAACACGAGGAGGGTCGAAGCCACGCCCCTTCCCACCACGAGGGGAAGGCGGGTTGGGGCGTGGGCCCGACCATGCTGCGAGGACGCGTGCGCTTACCACGTTCTCCAGCGGGGCGGCGCCAAACACCTTGAAGACGGGGTTGGGTTTGGAGGGAGAGATGCAGAGCACGATGGCCTGCTGCCCCACTCTGGTGGTGTACTCATCCAGGGTGGCTCGCAGCTTCCTACACACACACACACAATCACACACAATCACACACAATCACACACACATGCATGCACACACACACAATCACACATACACAGACAGACACACACATGCACACACACAGACAGACACATGCACACACGACACACACACGCATGCATACACACACAGACATACACATGCACACACACACACACAGACAGACACACAAACACATGCACACACACACACAGGCAGGCAGACACACACACACACAGGCAGACACACAGACATACACACAGAATCACAAACACATGCGCGCGCGCACACACACACACACACACAAAATGCATCAGTAAAGAGGGCTTTGAAGTGAAACACGGAAAGCAAACGTTTTCCTTTTTCCTCAGCTTTGATACTCTGAACTCCAGAACACTTCCAGTAGTTCTGGGGGTGTTGGGGGAGAGGGGGACCCTGGTGTTGTGAACAGTCAGTCACCTCAACAGTCGTGTCTGCTGTCTCTTGCGGATCGAGGGGTTCGACTCGAAGATGTGGGGTCTCTTGCGCTTTTTGCCAGTTGCCACGGCAGCAGCAGCTGCCATGCCGACCGGACCTGGTGGAATGTAGGGAAGACCACAGGTTGGAGAAGTCTGCTCTGACAGCGCCATCTGCTGGTGACTTCAGGGCACTACACAGTCAAACTAGGTTGTGTACAGTGACGAGCTTTTTGGCTAAGTCGATGAAAAATAGCGACAGAGGCAATCTGAGAAGGCTTGAAAACAGTTTTTATTCTATGTGAGTGTGTAGGAAACAAGTTGAAGATACTCTTTAGGGAACTTTGACTACATCTTGCTCTCTCATTTCTTGTCCGACCCATTCCTTGATGACAAGTTGGCACAAGCACTCAACAGTGCTCTTAACCAACCAACCCCACCCTTCACCTCGGGTGAAGAAACAATTTAATCCGCCACGAAATACCAACTGCCACGCCAAATCCCCCTGTCCTCCCATTGGCTTAGCTCCTCACCTGCGGCCGCCAGGTGGGCTGTGACCTCATCCTGCCCGGCTGAGTTGAGGATGTCCGAGTCGTCGTAGATGTCGTCGTCCGGGGACGAGGGCGAATCCTCGTCGGCGCTCAGCATGTTGTGCTCGGTGAAGGTGGCCACGTGCACTTGCTGGCTGACAGCGTGGGCCTCGATCGTGGTCATGTGCTCCGTCTGATGCACTGAGTGGTCCTCCATCATTTTGGCTGGCCTCTAACACACTGGGGAGGGAGGGCATCCATTTTGGTTTATATACACTTGTGATCCTGTATTTGATGCATGGAGTTTAATGGCCTTAAACTCACTTGATGACTGGGGGGAAAAGGAGTGTTTTGTTTCACAGACCCAAACCTCTTGATACTGAGGTTGCAGAGGGTATTTCAACACTGGATGTGGTTATTTTTAACAGACGTCAGAGGTAATTATAAGGTTCTGAG
Organism: Plecoglossus altivelis; assembly: GCA_036571765.1. Classification (NCBI taxonomy): domain Eukaryota; kingdom Metazoa; phylum Chordata; class Actinopteri; order Osmeriformes; family Plecoglossidae; genus Plecoglossus; species Plecoglossus altivelis. The sequence continues at coordinate 10,488,541 of BROE01000027.1, forward strand.
CTTATGTACGTCAATATTTCTGGATAATAGTCTGTATCGTCATGATTTCACTCATAGCTCTAATGCGCTTTGCTTGTCTGTACACTAGGGGGCGCTATTGTCAACACACAAAACTGTGCTAGTGGCTGCACAATACTGCAGAAATAATATAATATTTCTGTGTTATATTTCTCGTAAGAAACGCATTAGTGATAGACACATTTGTTTAATATTCAATATTTATCTTGCTGCAGCAGCAAATGTCACGTGTCAATTTCTTCATTCCATTATGAGGTTATGGATGTACAGTTTGACGCCAAGGGTCAATACATTCATACATTTGGGAGGGAATGGGAGAGGGAGTATGTGTACATTGAAACACGACACACTTGAAAAGTTACAGTAAAACAATGTATGTCCCTAAAAGACCTTTATTATCAAACTGAAACTAATTTATAGGGAGACACCCAATGCGATTTAGCGACTCGAGGGCGGGAATAGAGTTGCTGTTTAATTTACTACAGGCGATGATTCCAGCAGTATTCACATTTCTCCGGAGAGACAGCAAAAAGGTTTAACTCTTAAAAAAAATACCTTCACAGACGCATAATCAACCCATCTAACGCCCGGCTCGGATAGCCAAGTGGAATTTGATGTATGGATTATCTAGTCTGCAAGGTTTAATGAATCATCCGAGTCCAATGTTAGATGGCGGTATATTGAAGTAGTATCTTACAGTAGCAGCTACCCATGTTGGTTATCTCTTTCTTTAGATAAGAATTGAGAGTTTACAGATGTTGTGGTTGCCGAACTAGCTAGCGGGTAACGGATCTGGCTGTAAGCATGACCACACCAAACATTAGGAAGACTAGCTAGCTAAACCAGATAGCTCGTTGTGAAAGATTGGCAATATTATAGAAACAAACGGTCACTATCGTGGCAAAACGATTCAATACATGAACAGTATTACTTTGTTGAACTTAAAATGGTACGTTTCGTTAGTTAACGTAAACCATATCTAGTTTAGCTAGCGTTTTCATCTTAATCCTGGCTACGCAAGCTAACAGGCTAACATCACGACTGCAATTTATATACGCTAGCTAGAGCTAGCTAGGGTAGGCTAAAGCTAGACCTATGTCCTACATTTAGCCAGCGGGCTAGCTAGCTACGCAGATATGTTGATCAAATCCCATGAAATGGCCATAGTATATCAAGACCACAAGCACAAAGATCGTTGGCTAGCTGAGCATCGTAGAAGTGGACGTTTTCCGACATGTAAAACAATCCTATCGTTAAAACCCGGGCCATCTCGCGCTGTCTACAACACTAAAAAGGCCCGCGCGGCCTGCATCGATACCAACGTTATTTCTACGTGATCTACGCTTGTTCTTGGTACGCGCAAACATTATCGCCATCGAAAACCCCCAAATATTCAACCAACTCCGTCTCCTGTCAAGCATCTAAAACAAACAGCATCTTTCACCCCAATGCTGCCGGGTTTGATGGTGCGGCTGCGCCACGGCTGAAATAGCTGGAGATTGCGCGGTAGGGCACTAACCTCAGAGCGGCTGCGCTACTTCGGGCCTGCGCCGTACAGTGAGGATGGGAATCCGAGCTCTAATGGTGGACAAAGAGCAGCCAGACCGAAATCACACCGAAGCTGCGCCTTGGCGGTCTCACTGAAGACCGGGCAAGCCCCGCCCCTTTCCACTTAAAGATCCCCGTGAACTGGTCTTCCACTGCTTCTGCCGTCCGTCTACACTGTAGACTGTAGTAACACTGTAGACCGTAGTAACACTGTAGACTCTACACTGTAGACTGTAGTAACACTGTAGACTGTAGTAACACTGTAGACTCTACACTGTAGACTGTAGTAACACTGTAGACTGTAGTAACACTGTAGACTGTAGTAACACTGTAGACTCTACACTGTAGACTCTACAGGGTTACTTACGATATATTGAGCGAGTTCAAGAAATTGACGTTTAGACGAACTTTGTGATTTGGCGGATTATAATTTTAAAATGCAGCACTCGTTTAAGGAATTCGTTTTAGGTTGTGTAATGAATTTGCTGAACCGTTTTCAAAGTAGATCAGATTTCTGACGATCTTGTACGCTGGTTTAGTCGACAATCGTCGTGTGGTTGTTCCACGGTTCAGGATAGCAAAGACTGGATCAAAGACTTAATCATTTCAATGAATGAACAATCAATCATTCAAATGAATTATATTAAACCATTTATTTAACTTTACCGTACGACAACATGGCCATTTTTTTCTTTAAAGCCACCAATTTAAGAGTTAATTTCATTATATTTTCCTATGCTACTTTCGTAGTGGCAGTTTTACCACTAAGAGGTACTCAGTACATTTTTAGTTAATGTTTACAAGTATTGTCGGAACAAAGATATTGTGTTTTATTACGAAGTTCCGTATTAAGTTGAGTTTGAATCAACTGCTATTCTCATTTATGTTCGCGAGAGGGCTGTATTGTACCACGAATCCCAATCTTGAGCCAAATAGCGACTTAGCTGCTAGGCTACTATGCAGACGATGGCAATGATGCATTTTAATGCTCGCTGCAGGTGCTCTTAAGTGTAATCCGAATGATGGATGTTTAACATTAGTATGTGATGACAACAACCAATATGTTAGTGTCGTGCTAAATGTCAGCAAGGCATCGTATTTAAATCCGGCAGGAAACCGCAGAGTGTGAATCAACGTTTTACATTTACCATGGTGATGCGCGTGACCTTCACTTTTCCCTCTCTCTTTAACTCCACGCGCTATAGAACGAGCAGCTAGGGACTTAGGAGTGTGGATCAATTACCCTCCATGTTCAACTTTAAACCTATAACGTAATAGGTAATTTATGTTGTAATAGGTTAGGCCTTAACTATCAGGATTTCACTGAAGGCTTGGGTAAGAATGACTATCAGTAGCAGTCCATACAAATACCTATTCTTTTGTGTGCCTCCCACCCATTTACGGCTGATAGGCTATGGATAAAGCATGTCTCTATGATGCTCGCATCAATAAAGCCTTTTGATTGCTTAGCTGGAAGTGAGGATAATTGAAGATAATTGTCTGGGCAGTCACGAGCAGGGCCTAGGTTTAAAGGAAGCATCCGTAACGCGCCCAGAGAGATATAATAGATCCCCGTGCATCCCTCCGTCCGTGCCTGTCTTTATATTTCCTTTTGTTTGTCGGAGTCCATCCTAAAATGGTCTCACTGGGAATCTCTGTATGATGCCTCGTTCCCACTCTAATTCCCTCGCTTTCCAACCTAGTCAATGTGCACCTGTTCTATCCATGTCTCTTTCAAGACCAGTGTGAATTGATGTGTGACCCATTTATATGCCCTGCGTCATACACACAACATCCGTTATTATACTTGTATCAGATTTGACCACCGCGTGTTATTTAGAATATCCCTTTCTGGGATTGTACCTTAATACCAAGGTATTTTTTTCGTCTGCTTTTTAGGAGCAGGTGCAACGCAGTTCACTTAACGATCGGCAGGGGGCACTGCAACACAATCCATCAAGTGACCCTGCTTGTTCAAGGAGTTGTGGTAAATTAATGATAGAAGCCACAGTGATTCATACACATGTGTAATTCCGGGGTTTGGGTGTAATCTGAGATTATCTTTGTAGGCCTTTACCAGAGGATTATAAAAGGCGGATCCAGGATTGATTAGAGTCATCCTCTGTCTGCGTCACATTCGATGACTTGGTGATCGGTTGGCTATTTGGCTGTTGTTTAGTATGTGTTTATGTGTGTGTGTGCTTCCTGATGGACAATTGCCCTTTTCTGTGACACCACAACAATCAGGTTTTGCGATTTCAGTCACATAACATCATCCATGCTCAACCTCGACTCAATGTTCTATGGACTCGACCTTGTCATTGCAAGAAAGTAAACACACTGGAATTTAGCTTTCCCACGTTACCCTGTGTCCCAGATTACTGGAATTCACCCTCCCTAAAACAGCCTAGCTACGGCCAATACTATAGGCTAGCTCCGTTAACGGCCATTGTGAGTCATTGCCGAACACCTCAACCTGCAGTCCGCTTCAGACAGCATGCTAACGAGATCACTGTTGTCTGTCTCAGTCTCCGCTGTTGGTAAGGTATGGATGGAGACGAGTTGAAAAGATCGTCCAGAGAAATAAGAGAAATTCTAGACGGGCGGATGAATGGGTGGATGATGTGATAGACTGATGCGTCTGTCATTCCTGACCAATCAGGGAACATCTTTCGGCGCTGGCTGCATAACTTCAAAGGCGCTTCTCAGTCTCCTTGAGATGAAAGACAAAACTGCCTTCGTAGCTTCTGTGACCTATAGCCCTTCTACCTAATCAAACGGTGCAACGAGTGGCTTAGTCGCCAGAGATAATCGTAGGATTGGACCTGGAAGTAAAGCAACACGAGTTTAAATAACGGATAAATGCAGTGGAAGGCGGTGAATGAATGAACATATCCTCTGTATTTCTGCTGTGACCTGTTGCTAGGACGAACTCCCCTCCCCGCCAGCCTTGCCTTCCATCTCTTATCTCTGTCTGCTGTCTCTCTCTCTCTCTCTCTCTCTCTCTCTCTCTCTCTCTCTCTCTCTCTCTCTCTCTCTCTCTCTCTCTCTCTGTCTCTCTCTCTCTCTCTCTCTCTCTGTCTCTCTCTCTCTCTCTCTCTCTCTCTCTCTCTCTCTGTCTCTCTCTCTCTCTCTCTCTCTCTGTCTCTCTCTCTCTCTCTCTCTCTTCTCTCTTCTCTCTCTCTCTCTCTCTCTCTCTGTCTCTCTCCTCTCTCTCTCTCTCTCTCTCTCTCACGCTCCGTCCTTGGCCTGTCAGAGGTTCTTTTCACATAGTCTCAAGGTAAAAACATCATTTCCCCTCTGCTACTGAAAGAGAGGTGAGGGAGAGGGAGGGAGATAGGGAGAGACGGAGAGCGTAAAGGAGGGAGGTAGCGTCTTTAGTATGCGCGATCAAGTCGTGGCTCCACTCGTTTTTTCCGCCTGTTGTCAATGGAAACAGGAGAGAGGGAGAAGGGTACCAACGCGACGAGAAACAGAGAGACTAAATGGTGGAGAGAAAGGGAGTGTCAGAGAGAAACACACCGCTATTAACCACCCTTCTTACTTCTCTCATAAACCTTTTGTTCTTTGTTCTCCATCTTAATTAGACGTTTAGAGATTGCGCCTGTTTACAAAGTCGTTTCAGCAGTTCTTAGGCGAACGCCCGATACAAGAATTCCTTTCAAAGAAAAACAGCCTGAAAAATGGACAGAGAGCAAACAGGGTCAGAGTCCAGGGAGTTTGTTTCGAAAGAAGACGTGTGTAGAGAGAGATAGTTCCACTTGCCCCAAAATGTCTCCCACGGAACTGTCGCTTGAACCGGGCAAAACTAGACGCTCCTAGTGCATGTCGCTCTCTATGTCTCCTTCACCGTGAGCGCTTAATTTAACACCTTGGAAATGGCCGGGACGCTTTTCACACAAGCGTTGCCTCTTGCCACTTGAGACGGTGACATTTCCCCTCGCTACAGGTAATGACCGGGCGCGAGCGAAAGTGAGACATTCGCTCGTGGTTTGACAGGAGGGAAAAGAAGCCACCACTGTTACTAGCGGAATGTCTGTGTCAACACTTTGGTCTAGTGTGTGTGTGTGTGTGGACGTGTGTGTGTGTGTGTGTGTACGTGTGTGTGGACGTGTGGATGTGTGTGTGTGGACGTGAGTGTGTGTGTGGATGTGTGTGTGTCTGGACTGCTGGAAGACCCCCACAAACCATTCTGAGGGCTAGGTGAGCTATGCCCGTGCTACAGTGGGAATCTTAAGGTGAAGCGTACGATCATCCTTCGTCCTCGCTAAAGAGTCAAGGAAGGCCGCGACGGAGAGTGAAGTATTTTTGTGATGAGTTACTGTGTGTGTGTGTGTGTGTGTGGGCGCAGGCATGTGTGTGTTACTGAGTTACTGTATGGCCGGTGACTAGCTGTGTGGCCAGCATGTTGTGTTACTGAGTCTACCTCTGTGTGTGTGTGTGGCGCGTGCTGGCACTCTACTGTACGTGCACGTTAAACCCACATCATCCCTAGAGAAGCTTTTGACCTTGTATTATGCTTCCTGACTTTTGACTGCAGTTACATTTGTCAGCATCTCTAGGCCTTTACCAAGCCAGACGTGTGTGCGAAGCACAAACTCCATGTATTCCCCCCGAACACCCCCCCCCCCCCGCCCCCCACAAAAAAATCTATTACTTACAAACAAGCATGGCGACCTTAGTCACTCACGTCTATGCATAAATGCATAATAAGTAATAACAGACCTGTCTGTCGGTACTTCTCAAGTGTAGTTGAAGAGAGCATAGTTAAATGTAGAAGAAGACTCTGTTTTGACACTTAGCTTCTTGTCAGAATTAATGGAGGAATGTTTTCCCTCCTGGCACTTAATGAGTTTCATTAAGGCCTGACTCATTGCTCCTGAGGATGTAGAGTCTGTTTTGTTCAGTGTTATGAAGCTACGAGACGCTGCTGTTTCAGTTACGATGCTGTCAATGATGTGACATGATAGCGCATAGCTAAATGTTTTATTTTTTTATTTTTTACAAAAGTGAGTTATTTTTGGCTACATGGTGGCCTATACCTCAGTCTTTCTTCACTGGGTTAGAAATGTCCCTCTGTTGATAAGGTAGTTGTGCTGTCCAATCCCATCCCTTTGTGGCAGTCATCGCCATGGTGATCGGAGCTGAATACACAACGCTATCTGCTCTTCCTTCACCTGTTTTAGACACATGCAACCGGTGTCGTGTGATGGATGACAGTTCCTCTGTGGGGCGTCTGATCGCTTGTGGTCCTCATCCCTCCTCCAGACCTCATCCCTCTGAACCATGTGGTCCTCATCCCTCCTCCAGACCTCATCCCTCTGAACCATGTGGTCCTCATTCCTCCAGATCACATGATCCTCATCCCTCCCCCAGACCTCATCCATCCTTCAGACCTCATTCCCCTAGATCACATGATCCTCATCCCTCCTCCAGACCTCATACCTCCCCCAGACCTCATCCCTCTGAACCATATGGTCCTCATCCCTCTAGATCACATGCACCTCATCCCCCCTATCTTCCACAGAAAGCTAAAAGAGCTGATGAAGGGAAACAAAGTTGCAGGTTTCCGTGACGATTCCAGAATCCTTGGTTTGGGAGTTCCGTTGTCTCGACGGCACCAGAGCGGTGTTCTCTCTCTAATTGACCGACCGGCGCTACGTGTCTTGCTTGCCTGAAACGCTCATTGATCAGCGGTGGTTTCAGTACCAGGCTTATTGCTTGGCTTGTACCTTTGGTTCCACCCGTGCGGAACACCTAGGGATGGAAGGATTGGTCAGAGAAAGAAGGAATGATAGACAGGGTTGTTTTTTTCTTGTGTAGAGAGAAAGAGTGAGAAAGTGTGCGTGTGAGAGAGACAGCTCTAGAGAGTAGAAAGAAACGAGAGAGAGAAAAGATGGGGGGCGAGGGAATGAAAGAGAGTAAGAGAGAGAGAGAGAGTGAGAGAGAGAGACAAGAGAATGAAAACAATGAAGTTGTCCATTGTGGCATCCACAAATCCTTGAGTCTGTCTCTTCATCTCGCTCTCTCTCTCTTAAACAAATGAAAAGGCAGTCAATGAAAAGTGTTTACATTATAGATCAAATACAGTAACATCACAGACTACATCTACTCAAGCACCAGAATACTTGTTTATGAATTGATCCATGTATGGCTGTAATGAAATGGTAAAGATTTCCAATATGGCAAGGACATTGTTGTTGTCCACTTGGTGGGCCAACGTTATACCACAGTGCAATCAGCATTTCTTGAACATCATCAATAATGACCTTACGTTGTGGTACTATAGGCAGCATCAAATAACATTAATAAGGAATGACTTATGTCAATTTACCTCACATCAGCACTATGACTTAATACTGCATTTTTGAGAATGAATGTTTAGTGGTGTAAGCTACCGTTCAACTTGGCTACCCTGAATTCGGCCTTCTCTCTTGTCCTTCGAAACAGACACAAAGCAATTCGTACAGTACCACCTTTTCCCTCTTTAAATGTATACGACCTCCGACCTTTTGTCCTCCAGGACTCTGGTCTTGGGTGATAACCGGCTCATCTCGACCCAAGCTAATGAGGTCTGCTCCCTCCCTTAGGTCTTCCGAGTTGAAGTAGGCTGAAGAAGAAACGACGTTCCGGACTCAGCGAAAGTTTCCGCTCGAGTCAGCAAAGGACCCAGTGTGAAGACGTGTTGGAAAATGCAGGACTCGTTGAATTAAATAAGACTAGTATGGGTGTGCGTGTTTTTAGGAGAGAAGGGAGCATGCGAGTTAGAAGCATTTGGTAAAATAAAGTAGGGTAGGTAAAAATGTAGGGTTCGTTACTTTGTTTTATACAGACGGCTAGGTCATTTATCGATGGTCCCTCAATATCCGGCGGCTATCCTTTTAATTGAGTGACAGAAGTTATTTTGGACAGCGCGTAAAGAATTTGTCGTTTGAATGTTTCAGCGGAATACGTTAAATTGCAAAAGTTTAATCAAAATAGTTGCCCAAGGCTTAATGAGACAATAGAAGCGTTGATGCTGCTAGCGTCAAACCTTCAAGATGACTAACACGACTACTGGGATTTCGACGATTCAGCATGAAATCCGCTACAACTGACAAGTCTTCGACACACAATTAGTTTGTGTTTTTCCGACGAATCACATTTTCAGTAGCTCACTTTGCACGTTTTAATAAAATACTTAGGCCTTAAATAAAATCAAATAATACGGAACAGGACGGGAAATCTCCGGGGATAATGTCTGGTGGCCGCCAGCTGGTTAAGTGGTCAGCAAACCGCGTTGGCAGGTATAGCGTGTGTTAAACATTATGCGAGCATATAACTTAATATGTGTGTATGTGTATGTGTGTGATCATGCGCGGATTCACCTAATAACTCCAGTGTAATAAGCCTGGAGTATTTCCCCCGCCAGTTCGGTGATTGATACCCCCATAAACACGTTCCTAGTGTTTTGTATTAGCCTTTATGTATCCAACCTGACTTATGAACGCTTTCTAAAACCATCTGCATTCATAGGGGCATAACTTTCACAGGAAACGGACGCGCAGCTTGACGTCTTACTTATTCTTCTCATAATACACATATATATTCCCAACCTTTCGATAAATCTTCACAGAAGCCGGTACGTGTTTTTTTCTCCCTAGTGCTTGATCAAAACCTGACACCTGAAATGCAGCGGTGAATTATGACGGTTTGACGTTGCCATCGATCTCGTTGTGTATGTGGATTTCTAGTTTGTATTACAGTGTCCAGCCCTGTGAATCATTAAATTTTTTATGTCTACTTATTTTCAGCTGAATTATTTAATAGCCGGTGGGCAGAAACGATTCAGACTATGTCTGATTGTCTCTGGGCTCTTGGCCCGGGCACAGCAGAGACCCCACCGAGAGAGGGTTTGGGTGGGCTTCAAATGAATGCTGTTGGATAGAGAAGAGCACTGGCTGCTTCTGGAGACAGACCAACAGATATATAGCCTCACACTCATCTACTGAAAGCTAAATGAAATCCCAGATGTGATGTGTTTAGTGTCTTTTTTTCCTTCTCCCCTGTCTGTAGTGCTGAGGGCCCCGTGACAATCCTGCTTGATAAGGGGGGGGGGGGGGTCTTTTTAATGTCTGGGCTGCAGACCAGATATGGCGGCTAGCAGCCATTCTTCTGAAGGTAGATTCTCTCAGTGGTGATGCCACTGTCAGAATGAGGGAGAGAGAGGTGAGACAGAGGGAGAGAGAGGGAGGGAGAGGGCGGGAAAGAGAGAACAGAGGAGAGAGGGGAGAGAAAGAAAAGAAAGAAAAAAAAAAAAAAAAAAAAAAAAAAAAAAAAAAAAAAAAGAGAGAGACAGAGGGAAGGAGAGAGAGACGAGGGGAAGGAAGGATGGAAGCGAGCAAGAGAGAGAGTGAAGAGGGAGAATTAGAGATGCAGGAGACAGCGACCGGGGACGGGAGGAAGAGGCGGCAGCAGCATGGGAGATTAGAGGGAGGAGGAGAGCAGGGAGAGGAACCAGGATGAGAGATGGAGAGAGACAGAGAGGGAGGGAGAGAAGAGAGCAGGAGGGAGATAGAGGGAGGGAGAGAGAGTGAGAGGGAAAGAGAGATGGAGAGAGACAGAGAGGGAGGGAAAGAGAGATGGAGAGAGACAGAGAGGGAGGGAGAGAGAGAGCGGGAGGGAGATAGAGGGAGGGAGAGAGAGTGAGAGGGAAAGAGAGAGAGGGAGGGAGAGAGAGCGGGAGTTAAAGAGAGAGAGGGGGAGACGGGGAGGGCTCACCCATAAGAAGAGCAACAACAACAGGATGTGAGGTCAAGGCAGGATGTTGCTGTTGTTCTTGTCCAGGCTATAGCCTCTCATGCCTTTCTAGAGTGAGTCAGTTAGCCTCTAACGGTCAAGCCCAATCATTCCTGCTCCCCAGCCCCTGCTAGCAGTTCATTCGTTTGCTTTCCCGCATTTCTCTATTATGTAAATAAATACACGCGTTGATGGCTTTTCTAGAGGGGTGCTAGCTGAAGGGCTTTAGACTAAGGGGGTAAAGCAATTGGACACTTTGTGGCAAATGCCATGCAACATATGCTAGCCTGTCACACGCACGCACACGCGCACGCGCGGACATTAATGCGATCATGGATGGCCCCATCTGCGCAGGCTTGCGGGGCATCACAGGCGTCCAGGGCCTCTTGTTTACAAAGTGAGAGGGTTGAGTTGGACCAGGAAGGCTGTGAATGGGTGTTATTAATGAGGCTGGGGGTGCTGGCATCAAGGCCTGCTTAGCGACGGGCCCTCAGCCACAGGGAATGACAAAAGCACCGGGGATCATTAACCCACTTCACCCCCCCTAGGGTGGAAACCCCTTTAATCGGGTTTGCCTAATGAAGGCAGCTGCCGTGAATTGCGCATATCCATCATGTTTTCTCTCCGACGATGTTTCAGTAATGTTGTATTAATGTCATCTCGCCAAGAGCAGAGGGGGGGTGGGGTGGGGTGGGGTGGGGGGGTTGAAGGTTGGAGGAGTGTGTGTGTGTGTGTGTTAGGCTATTGCAAGCTAATTGAGTTTGTAAAATAGTCGGTCATCATGTCCTGGAGACAATTACAGAGTTTCCAGTTTGTTCAGGCGTTGTGACAGGGCTATTGGAGATGTCAAAGCGGGCAAACCGCTATGATTTGCCTTGAGCTATGGGCGTTATTGATGGCTGGTTGCATTAATAACCAATAACGCCAATGAAAGAAAGACTAGACATGCGCAAGAATATTCACACTACATCGCTTTGATCATCTGTCTATTCCAGTTTGCACCTTTTTATAACTGTATAGTTACGTCATTCTTTTTCATTCTGTCGAGTCATCCCATTTTCCTGAGGCCAACTTAAACTGTCATCTCCCTCCCTCCCACCCTGCCTACCTCCCCCCCTGCCTACCTCCCTCCCTACTTCCCCACTCCCTCTACTTCCCCCCTCCTCCACCCAACTTGCGACCCGGGCGACCACCACGGCAGCCTCACCTCCCACAGCCTGACCTTCCCGACCGGCAATCGGCATTCACGCTTACCACGAAACACCGCTCAAATGACTAACCTTTCCTAACGAGCCGCTACGGAACTCACCTCCTCACTTTCCCTGGACCTGCCTTCACTCTTCCTTTCCTTCCTCCCTCCGCTCCTTCCCTACCTACCCCCCTCCTTTCTTCCCCCGCTCCCTCCCTCCTATATCCCGCTCCCATGACCCCCTTCCCCCCTCCTTCCACTTTCACATACTCGTCTTCTTTTTTTCTTCGGGCATCCACTTCTCTGCATGAGGAGAGTATGTCGTGAGTGCTTGCCCCCTGCCCTGGAATTGTTGGGCACAGTTCAGAGTAACACCAAAGCTGTGGAGCTCCTGTCCCCAGTCTGATATATTCACTCCACTAAATCACCTCAGCCCGGTTAAGTTGAAACGTGTTTATTCGAGCTTGAAACGGCAAACGCCCAAACCACACTCCAGTCGAGGGTCAGCATCGGCGAACACATCGTAGGCTGAATTCCCGACGCTACGAACAGATGTTGTAGCGAACGAGCCGTGCCGCTCTACGGGCGATACCCCGCGCGGGCTCTCGAACATGAGCGGCGGCCGGTTCATGTATTGAGGCCCAATCGCTTTGTGATCCCGTGCCAAACCGGCGACCTTTTTGTTTGCCGTTGGAGCCGGCGTTGGAGCCGGAGAGAGACTCTCCTCCAGCTGTTGGGGCTTAATGAAGCGATGCTACGAGCTGCGCGGCGCAGTGGTGTCTTTTTTTTGAAGTCCTCTGTGAAGCGCCGCTCGTCCTTTGTTGGTTATCATTAGGGCCCCTGCGGACATGGTTAAAACAAGCCTAATCTCAATCAAGAAAAGGCTAATCTGGTTATTAATCCAAGCCTGACATGCACGTGCACAGTTGCAGGCAGTGCCTCTCTCTCTCTCTCTCTCTCTCTCTCTCTCTCTCTCTCTCTCTCTCTCTCTCTCTCTCTCTCTCGCTCTCTCTCTCTGTCACTCCATCTGGCCAGGGGCCAATCAGTGAATGGACCTGAGGAGTGAATGTTTGCTCACAAATGTGCACATTTATCTCTACGCTATTGCTTGGACCCTGACGTCTAGATTAAACCACTTTTAAATTGGAGCTGCCTTTGGGTCACTGGGATTCACCTTTTGTACTGTGGGTCACACTGACCCGAAGGCAACACCAGAGTTAATCACGGGTCTGTAGTTTACTCTCTCTCTGAGGCATGCTGGGATACTGAGTCCTATTGGGCATGGTGTCCGTCTCTGCTCTCTTTACTGCTCTGATGTTATGATACCTGTGGGCCCTTAAAATGACACTTCCTGTCCCTGGATCCTCTCTTTCCCTGTCCCGATTCCTCTGTTCCTCTCTCCTTTCATCGTCTGTTTACTGAACCAGACTCTGGCGTGCAGAGGGCCACATTTGCATAGGGTGAGGCCCTGCCGTGGTAACGAGGAAAGACCTGAGGCCCCCCGAGGACGGGGACGAAGGAAGAGATTCGATCGCAGATGTGCCGAGTTCGTCTGCTTTTCATGTGAGGAGAAGCAGTGGAACGAGAGACATTAAGAGACACATCCCAAAGTACCCTGGTAAAACGACCCCAAATCCCTCTGCCTGCCTGCCTGCCATCACACACATCACACATAAAGAGCTCTCCATTTGTGAAAGTGTTCCCTCGTCCCCCATCTCCCCCCACCCCTCCCATGATTCTACACGTTCCATTTCTGAGGTCTTGGAAGATGATGATCTGATGGTAAGTGCGTTAAGGGATATAAACGATTTTGTCTTTCTAAAATTGTGTGTGCCGGAGAGGGGGGGGGGGGGAGATGGAGGGGGGCCGGGGGAGGGGCTGGGTTCGCTCTCTCCCCATCTCTCTCTGTCTCTCCCTCTCTCTGCTTCTCTCTGTCTCTCTCTCTCTCGTGCCCTCTCTCTACCACTCTCTGGCTTCTTCGTAATTGAGGACTCAAGTGTTTGTCTCTGAGTGCTTGGGTTCTTACGTGAACAGAATTCTTTCCCCGGAAATCAAGGCATGATTTGTGTTTTTATAAATGGCTGACATGTTCAGTCTTCACACGGCACTTCACACAGTTCCCTGCCAGAGTGTATCAGCAGTGACTCCGTGTTGGTACTGGAAAACCTTTCCAATCCCAGCTGAGTGGTAACCTGCTAAGCCGCGGAAGATCATTTGAGGTATGAGGAGGAGAGATGATGAGGTATTTTACAGACCTGCTCTGGTTGTTGCTGTGTTTGGTAATTCAGGAACTCATCACCTGTCACTTAAGGTGCCTGGTGTGTTCAGAGGGCTGGTGAACTTTCCTAAACAGTGTATGTGTGTGTGAACTACTTCCTGAACAATGTTCTAAGTAGATGTTCTCCCCTCGCCGGTGTTCTATGGACTCCATCCTTAACTGGCAGAACTTTCCTCCTTCTCTCCTACTCTATCTGTCTCCCCTTCTCTCCCCCTCTCCCCCTCTCCCCCTCCCTCCCCCCACTTTCCCTCTCTCTGCACCACCATCTCTCTATACGTCCCCACCCTAACGATCTGAGCTCAGATTGTACAGCGGCCTGCTAGCAAGATGAATTATAAGTAACAATGCCCCTCCTCTCCGCTGCTCTGCGACAGAGCGGTCGTCACAGGAAGGGGATTTCTGATTGAGATAAGAGAGCGAGAGGAGCCTTGCTGCGGAGAACACAGAACCCTGGGAGGTTAATAAGGTGGAGAGACGAGAGGCTTTGTGCCCAGCTCACAGAGAGACGACACAGTCTGCCGTCCGTCTTAATGGAATTGCATTTTGTTCGCGATGCCACGCGGGAAGATAGAAGTCTCTCTTTCTGCCTCTCCCTCTCCCTCACACTCACACTCACCCTCCCTCCCTCCTCTCTCTATCTCCCTCCCAGCTCCTTCCCCGCCCCCCCTCTCTCTATCTCCCTCCCTCCCTCAGTTTCCTTCTTTTCACGTCCCCTCGCTCATCACTGCCAGATCTTCGTGGCGTTGCCGTGGCGTTGCCGTGGCGTTGTGTCAGGCAGGAGACAGGTGGCGAGGATGCCTATACTGGGGTTCCAGAACACTCGTCGAGAAAATTGATGGTGAATTCTTCAGACGGTAATGGTGATACCCGAAACAGTAAACAAGTTATCCAGAAGCATGCGTAAAAAAAACCCTCGAACTAATAGTAAAACGTTCTTTTCCACAGCTAAAGGTCGGTTTCGCCTTCCTACTGGTGTCCAGGTTGAGGGTATATTTAAATAGGATTCGTTCTGTTTGTCTCAGGCCCTGTTTCTGAACACGATGGAGTAACTGGGTCAGGATTGGTAGAAGGCACCTACTGCAGGTTTACAGAAGTGTGCCATAATGTTCTCTGGTCTTCTCATTTGCATTTTATAAATGTCAGATTTGCTCTTTGTGCTGCTTGGAACATCTTTTATTCAAATGCAGCAGATACTAGTATGATATATGGTGTTCTGAACACAGGCAGACACCTGGTGTCATTTGTCATGTTTTCAATGTGTCCGCACCTGTGATGTTTGATGTCATGGGTCTGGTCCAAATGTCACCCATGTATCAAGTCGGTACCGAGACCGGTTTAAAGATCTCCGTATTTGACGCGGTGGATGTTTTAATGTCACTACTGAGAGTTGGGTCAGGTGAATCAGGTGAGTCTACTTCACACTGACAGTGCGTATCGTGTCAAG
>BROE01000027.1:10508795-10511670 GCA_036571765.1 Plecoglossus altivelis
GACCTTAGGACAGGGGTGAGGTGCAGAATACAAGAGGCACAAGGTGATAAATGGCTGATTAATGAACATTAATGATCATCTTGACGGTAGCTGTAGGTAACATTCTTGGTCCTGTAGCGTGAGGGCTTCATGGATTAAGGGACAGCAGGGAGCCATTGTTTTAATGGGGCATCTCGACAGGTGCGGACCTAGGTTGGGGGGATGAGAGTGGAGAGGGGTTGGGGGGAGAGGAGGGGAGGGGGAGGAGAGGGTGCTGTATTGATGTTGAGACCAACCAACTTCTAGCACTGCTGCCACACACCCCCACCCTACAAGAAGACCAGCACTGTTGCAGATGTTATGCAACAGTGCTGGTTCTAAAATGTTATGTATACTGACGGTAAGTGTAATTGAGGCGGGCAGGGAGAGGAGACAGAGGGGGAGGGGAGAAGAGAGACGAGGGGAGAAGAGAGGGAGAGTGAGAGAGGGGAGAGAGGCGAGGAGGAGAGGGGGGAGCAGGGGAGAGAGAGGGCAGAGAGAGAGGGGGAGAGAGAAGGGAGGAGAGATGGAGAGGAGAGAGAGAGTCAGAGGGGGGTGATGAGAGGGGGGGAGAGGAGGAGCGAGGGGAGAGGGGGATGAGAGAGGATGGAGAGAGGGGCGGTGAGGAGAGAGGGGGAGAGAGAGCATGGAGAGGGGGGAGAGGGGGAGAGAAGAGAGAAGAGAAAAAAAGAGAGAGAGGGGGAGAGAGAGAGAGGGGGGAGGTAGAGATGGTGTTGGATGAGATTTACAGACATGCATCAGACACGCATGTGGAGAGAGAATATAAATAGTTAAAGTGATAGAGGTCTTGTAGTCCTTTATGAAACACTTTAGAGCTCTCCAAGTGCCTTTTTAATCCAGCGCAAAAGTTTCCTGACTTGAACTCAGAATTTGAACGTTTATTGGCGTGGTTAGCTTTCATAGTCCCAACTTCTCCTGGGGAATAGAGAGCCTTCATTTGATTGATTAAAGTTTCCGATTACAGACCTCAACCTCTCTGTTTGGAGTTTGATCATTTAAGCACATGACCACACATGATTAATGTCATTTTTCATCTCTCCGTATATCAACTGAGGTACTCTTTCAGACTGTGTTTGGATGAAATGTCTAGTGTAATTCCAATGCAGAGGTTTTGAAGAAATATGGTACAGACATAAGACAGATTAATAAAGAACTCCCTTCCCAAAAAAAGGCAATTTTCCTTCTCAGCGGACTAAAACACAACTCTGAATTATGAATATGCCATCAGCCCTAAACGAATAAAGAGACGAAGCCACCAAATTTTTCAAAGCACTGGATATATTGGCTGTATAAATTGAAAATATAATAATGAAAGATTTTCACTGCAAACCTTGTACGCTTTTGAGTCACGCGCACACACGCACACGCACACACACACACACACACACACACTCAATTACACTGCACACACACGCACGTACGCCACTGAAGGACGAATCCCATTGCATCCTTTGAAAATGAGAAGCAAACATTTAAATGGATGTGTCAGTGAGAAGATGAATAGATCTTAGTGAACGTGTTTTTTCTCACATGACTGAATGAACTCTTCCTCCCTGAGGCCTGAGAGCTTCCAGCCAGGGGATTGGTGGAGTGATGAACCTCAGACAGATCACCGGGTTTATACTCCCCCCTCTAACCCCACCCTCAGTCCTAACCCCTCCCTCAGTCCTAACCCCACCCTCAGTCCTAACCCCACCCTCAGTCCTAACCCCACCCTTAGACCTAACCCCACATCAGTCCTAACCCCTTAGTCAGTCCTAACCCCACCCTTAGTCCTAACCCCAACCTTAGACCTAACCCCTTAGTCAGTCCTAACCCCTTAGTCAGTCCTAACCCCTCCCTCAGTCCTAACACCTCCCTCAGTCCTAACCCCACCCTTAGACCTAACCCCACCCTTAGACCTAACCCCTCCATCAGTCCTAACCCCTTAGTCAGTCCTAACCCCTCCCTCAGTCCTAACCCCACCATCAGTCCTAACCCCACCCTTAGACCTAACCCCACCCTCAGTCCTAACCCCACCCTCAGTCCTAACCCCACCCTCAGTCCTAACCCCTTAGTCAGTCCTAACCCCTCCCTCAGTCCTAACCCCACCATCAGTCCTAACCCCTCCACCAATCCTTAACTCAACACCAATTCTTAACTCAACACCAATCCTAACCCCTCTGCCAAACCCCAAGTTCTTTGACTTGCGGAGACATACGAGGAGGCTCAAATCTCAACGCCAATTTCACCAACGTCTTACCTCCATCCTCGTCATGGCTGTGGAGGATGGAGCGAGTGTGTGTGTGTGTGTACACGTGTGTATGTGTAGACGTGTGTGTGTGTGTGTCTGTGTACACATGGGTGTGTGTGTGTGAACACGTGTGTGTGTGTGTGTGTGTACACGTGTGTGTGTGTGTAAAGGTGTGTGTGTGTTTGTGTACACGTGTGTGGGTACACGTGTGTGTGTGTACACATGGGTGTGTGTGTGTACATGTGTGTGTGTGTGTGTGTGTGTGTAAAGGAGTGTGTGTACATGTATGTGTGTGTGTGTGTGTAAAGGTGTGTGTGTGATCTACTGTCATTGGGGGAGACGCTTGTGTCACATGTACAGAACAGAAGAAGATATCAGATGCCTTTGGTCCTGTCTGCTCTCCCTCAGGCCAGCTCCACCTAGATGTGTGTGTGTGTGCATGGGTGTGTGTGTGTGTGCATGGGTGTGTGTGTGTGTGCATGGGTGTGTGTGTGTGTGCATGTGTGTGTGTGTGTGTACGTGCATGGGTGTGTGTTTGCATGGGTGTGTGTGTGTGAGTGTGTGTGTGAGAGTGTGTGCATGGGTGTATGTGTGCATGGGTGT
>BROE01000027.1:10545898-10580898 GCA_036571765.1 Plecoglossus altivelis
GGAGAGGATGGAGGGGGAGAGAGAGAGAGAGGAGGGGGGGAGAGAGAGAGAGAGGAGAGGGGGGAGGAGAGAGAGAGAAGAGAGAGAGAGAAAGAGAGGAGGGGGGAGAAGAGAGAGAAGAGGAGGGGGGAGAGAGAGAGAGCGGAGGGGGGAGAGAGAGGAGAGAGAGGAGAGAAAGAGGAGAGGGGGAGAGAGAGAGAGAGGAGAGGGGGGAGAGAGAGAGAGAGAGAGGGGGAGAGAGAGAGAGAAAGAGGAGAAGGGGGTAGAGAGAGAGAGAGAGGAGAGGGGGAGAGAGAGAGAGAGGTGAGAGAGGAGATGGATAAGGATGGTTATGGTAATTAGAGTTCTTCAGAGAACCAAAGTCCTTACCTTTAGGAGGAAATACGATGTAGAAATGTCTTAGAGGGAACAAGCACATGAACAGGAGACGCGCACACACACACACACACACGTAGATATACACACATCCACACACTCGCTGGCACACTGACACACACACATTTTTAATAAGCATCAGGAAATAACAGTGCGAAGGGAATCAACTATGATGTTTAAAGAAAGAGGGGTTATGGACCGTGTCAATGAGTTCATTTATGATTTATGTAGAAACCCTAAATCCAATTTCCTGTGTTTCTTGATGAAAGTGATAAACTGCACGTTTGTATACAGCTTTTCTGATGTAAATGACAGCTTTGTACAGCCCCTCCAGCACTGTAGCCGTGGCCCTCTGCTCGCTCTCCTCTCCCAACCACCTTGGCTGACTGGTTTGTTGTCAGAAATGAGATGTTTATTTTCCGTCTCCCCGCGGCCGACTGCCGTGACTGATGAAGCTGATTCGCTCTCAGAGCGTCACATCACAGCAGAACCGACGCGCACGCACACACACACACACGCACGCACACGCACACACACACACGCACACATGCACGCACACACACACACACGCACACACATGCACACACGCACACACACACACATCAAAGCAGAACCGGCCACACACACACGCACATCGCACACAACACATCCCAGCAGAACCCGGCACACACACACCACAACGCACATACACACACAGACACACACAGCACACCCCACGCGCACACACAACATCACCTACACACACATACACGCACACACACTCGCCGCGCTGCCCCGAGAACGTGGTGTGGGTTCTAATCTCCGCACCACCCTCTGCCCGCTCTTCCTCCCCCCTGGTCTGTGGCCGTCCATGTAGGATGTAACGTGTTGATTACGTATTCTGATGTTGATATGATTGAGCGGTCATCTGTGAAGAATAGTGATGGGGATGTGTGTGAGTGTGTGGTGTGTGTGTGTATGTGTGGAGTGTGTGTGGAGTGTGTGTGTGTGAGTGTGTGAGAGTGTGTGTGAGTGTGTGTGTGTGAGAGTAATGTGTGTGTAATGTGTGTGTGAGTTGTGTGTGTGTGTTGAGTGTGTGGTATGTAAGTGTGTGTGGTGTGAGTGTGTGTTGTGAGTGTGTGTTGTGAGTGTGTGGTGTGTGTATGAGTGTGTGTGTGTATGAGTGTGTGTTGTGTATGAGTGTTGTGTGTTGTGTGTGTGTAGTGTTGTGTATGTGTATGTGTGTGTGTGTGAGTGTGTGTGTGAGTGTGTGTGTGTGTGTGGTGTGTGTGGTATGTGTATGTGTGTGTGTGTGTGTGTGTGTGTGTGTGTGTGTGTGTGTGTGTGTGTGAGTGTGTGTATGTGTATGGTGTGTGTGTGTGGTGGTGTATGTGAGTGTTGTGTGTGTGTGTAGTTTGTGTGTAGTGTGTGTGTGAGTGTGTTTGTGAGTGTGTGTGTGAGTGTGTGTGTGTGTGTAAGTTGGCTTGTGAGTGTGGTGTGTGGTGTGTGTGTGGGTGTGTTTATTTGGTCAACAGCAGCTGAAGCCTGAGGGCCAGGTTGAGTAGATGACACTGCGATAATCTCATTTGATGATGAAGACCTCCTTCTCCTCCTCCTCGCCTCCTCGCCCCTCCCCCTCGCCTCACCCCCGCCTCGCCCCTCACCCGCCTCGCCCCTCACCCCTCACCCCCCCTCGCCCCTTAAGCCTCCAGAGAGAGAACTGCTCACACTGAATAAAACACCATTACTTAATCAGGCTTTGATTACAATATGGTAATGACGACAAGGCTTGTATGTGTGTTTGAGTGAGATGGTGAGTGCTGAAGGTGGTGGTTAGTGTGGAAGGTGTTGGGTTTGTGTGTAGCTGTAAACCCCTGTGAGGTGTGGGGTTCAGCACAGGTACTCAGCATAGTTTTAAAAGACGAGATGTTGTTTAGCACTATCTGCCGGAAGTTGAACGTAAGCGAATGTCAGTGATTCTTTGAATTGAATGAACATTTGAATGAATGTCATGTAATTACGCGATCAAGTGGAAGAATCTTGATAATATTCCTGGCTGCGGTGTCTATTAAGAATCTCTCATTCTGTTGAGTTCCATTCAACTCGATTCTGTTTCATTGTCGGCTGTACATTCCCCCCCTCCTTCCCCACAAACACTTGAACAGTCAAGTCCCTGAGACATGTGGAACTAGCTCATCATCGCTAGCTATGATCTAGCATGCTTTATAGACTGCTGAGTCACAACACACCGCGTGAACACGCAGGGTAAGCTTACCTAAGGACATCGTCAAAGTGCCCTTGAAGTCTATCTATAGAACTGTACATCAATGGACTTTATTGTTGGATAAAACGACTATTACCTGAGGGCAATGAATCTGATAGATGATCACTGAATGATATGATATAGCAGGGCAAACATGACACTTTTGATTTGAGCAACTTTAATACAGCGCGGGATAAGGGGGAAGGAGAGAAAAGAGCATATAATGATGACATTCCTGGGAGGATGAAAGGCGGGAAGAGAAGAGAGGAGATCTAGTAGAAAACGAATAACTAGATCATTTAACCACAATCAATTCAAAACGTCCTTATGTAAACACCAATGTCTTACTTTAGTCTTCTGACCATAATTAGCATTACGAGTTTTACCGCAACTCACACTCATTATTCTTTGTTTAAATATCCGTTGTTCCGCTGGACTGAAGCAACTAAGGGATCGTTGGCAACCGCATGCAATTAAATGATATGCCTTCAAATGTTCCGGGCAAAGAAATTGTTAGTCAATTATGCTATCTAGTCCTCTTCAGTAGCTTCTTGATAACACATTAGTTCTCTCACTAGAAGAAGGCCTGTCATTCTAAATCACTGTTTGATGTCAGAAGACATTGCCTCTCTTGCCGTCGAGCGGAGGGAAATGTCATTAATTAAACAGAGAAAAGGGGCTCTGACGAGAAAATTGAATTAATTGCACGTTTATGTTCTGGAAAAGTAACAAAAACCAAGAAAATCTCTCTCTCCGGAGATATGGGGATACGATATATGGCATCTATTATAATCAATAAAAGAATATGACTTGCTTAGCCATTTCTGAAATTACATTATAGTTATATTATTATTCATTCATTATAGTTAATTGGCCCAGGGATAGTAAATGATCTTATTATGGGATTGAAATGCTTCAATGAGAAAGGGAGATAGGTTATCAGCACGTCACGGAGAGAGACTGTGACAGGGCAGTAGACTAGGCCTACGTCAACACAATATGACTTTGGCGATGAGATTGGCTATTAGTTCATCGTTAACGAACTCCCGACAGTTAAGTGGCTTGTTGGCTAACAAAATCAATCTATTTTCTTAAATGTTCCCGACGTTTTCCAACCAGCGTCCGCGCAAGAAACATCTGATCTCTCTGAAGCGCTGTTGCTCTTGAAGAGAGAAACACTCTCCCTTAAAGCGAACATTTGAAGACGGAGAAAAAACAGGCAATATGAACGCTTAGCCGGAGTCTGAATGTTACAGTTAGACTGTTCAAACGTAACGGGGGAAAAGAGGGAATAAACTTGACAGAGGGCTCTTAATCTCCGAGAGTACTTCAAAATCCGCCCCGGAATGTTGTTCCGGCTTGAATTCCAGTGTCGGTGGAAGCCGACCGAGGTTTAATTTCTTTGCTATCGGCAATTGCTGCGTTTCTTAAACTGTCGCCACACACATGCACACAGCCGGGCTTTCCCAACAAATGTGTTATTTTAAATTAAATTGGGCAAACTTCTGTATGTCAGAGGTAAGAGGAGTTATCAGGCGCATTTCACAGACCATTTCCTAATTGCCATCTTGGTCTAGCTCTGCGTTCAATGCTGTTTTGCATTCCGGTGCTTGCCGCTCAATTCAGAAGTCTCGGCGGCGGAACGGGGCCTTGCTTGTGCTTGCAGCTCGCGCACCCGGAACAGCTTGAATAAACACAGAGCATGGCGGGCGGCCTAGCCAAGAGAGCCGCAATCAAGGAGACACACGGCGCCGTGCGAGCGGGAGGGAAAGAGGCGTGGATGTAATGAACAAGAGGATTCATCCTGGCCCTCTCTCTCTCTCGCTCTCTCTCTCTCTCTCTCATCTTCTCTCTCTCTCGTCCCTCTCTTCTCTCTTCTCTTCTCTCTCTCTCTCTTCTCTCTCCCCCTCTCTCTCTCTTCATATGTAACTTCATTTTTGAATATTTTTTTATATGGGATTAGGAGACGAAGGCAAAGGAATTGCCATGAATGTTAAGCAGGAAGCCATGTATACTTAGGTGTGGAGACAGCTTCTCTCTGTCTCCTTCACCCTGTAATTACATCGGTTCTAGAAAGAAACACACAACACACACTTCTATCATCCTCCAATTTCTTTCCCCTCTGCAGTGACACTGGCCCATCAGCGGTATCTAATAATCTCCAAAGTGGGCCAGTTGTCCTTCCTGGTGTACGACCCAGTCCTAAATCACCGTAAGACAGGCTTGTTGGACCAGGAGCTCTGGTAACCAGCAGTGTCATGGATCACCAGTCTAGTTAACGACCTCTGGTTGGGAAACTGAAGCCGTCTGTGGCCAGCCGAACAGTACAGAGGTCAGGGCCTGAGTGTGGTACTGTGTTGACTTCACAACCGGCACACAGCACACACAAAACACACATAACACACACAGTCCACACACCTCTCACCCACACACACACACACACGCCACACACACACACCTCACCCACACACACAACACTCACGCCACACCCACCTCACCACACACACACACACACACAATTCAATTTTGGCATTACCCTGCCACTGCTTCTGGTTACTCCTTACAACCCCCTCCACTCACCCCCTTATACCCTCATACTCTCTCTCCCCTTCTTCATCCCCTCTCCTTCATCCCCCCACCTCTCCCGACTGCCTCACCCCCATATGGGTGATGATGCTGTCCCCTCGCCTCAGGGCTTGCCAGGCAACAGATGGACCAGACCCATTCTTACTCACTGCATCAGCTGTCCACATCACACACACACAGACCCACACACACACACACACCACACACACACAACACACACACACACACACACACCACACACACCACACCCACATACACACTGTCACACACACACACACACGCGTACACGCACACACACACACACACAGACTTGCACACACGTACTTATAACCACTCTCACACACGCTCTAAAACAAACACACTCACACACAAACACTCTAAACAGTAGTAGGAAGAAACGTACACATTGATATACACCAGGAGGGTCTACAGGTGTCTCACACCAGGATTTCCTCTCTGGTGTGAACGCCAGCTCAGCTCAGATCCAACAGGACCAGAATGCAATAAATTCTGATTAGCGACAAACAGCAGGGTAAGCACAATCTTTGCCTTTCCAATTGTTTCACCCAATTCTACATCATTTCCATAAAAAGCGTGAGTCTCTGGGTGTGTTTGGAGATGGGATCTTGGGGATACTTATTTCATCAGTGCCCCAGCTTTCCTCCTGGTGTCTGGCTGCTCTCCGATACCCCTCCGGCTCTGATCCCATCTAACACACCTAATACGAAGCCACTAATCGCTCGGTGACAACATAAGCCAAACCCTGGGTTTATAAATGACAGACAGAATTGTTATTGGCCACTGGGAAGAGCTTCCCCCCTCCTCCTCTCTCCCTCCCCCACCTCTTCCTCTCCCTCTCCTCATCCTCTCTTTTCTCCCTCCACCTCCCCTCCTCTCTCCCTCCTCCTCTCCTCTCTCCCTCCCCCTCCTCTCCTATCTCCCTTCTCCTCCTCTCTCGCCTCATCCTGCCTCCCCTCCTCTCTTTCTCCCTCCCCCTCCTCCTCCTATCACCTCCCCCTCCTCTCCTTTCTCCTTCCTCCTCCCCCTCCTCTCCTTTCTCCCTCCTCCTCCTCTCCTCTCTCGCACCTAAGAGGATCGGTCAGAGTTTTGATAAAAGTCTGTCGCCTGGGTAACCAAAACAGAGGCTGAATCGCTTCAGCACACAATTATCTAACTTCCCCAGGCACCCTGGACTCTCCCCTCTTCCTTCCTCTCTCCTGACATTCTCTCGCTCTCTCTACCCCTCCCTCCCTCTCCCTCCCTCCCTTGAGAATGCTCTCCAAGACATACAAATGGAAGCACCGTTTCATATGAAAAAATACCTGAATGCCCCCTAAAACTTTCACATTTTAGATGAAGACTAACTTGGTCACTTAGTATTCCAGTCACCCTTGTAGCCCCGTGGAAGATAATGCAGTGTAATATTTGCACATCCTTCTGAACTTTGACTAGCGGGTTCGCGAACTCTGGAATTTTCTGTTGTTTTCGTATGCTTTTCTGTCTGTAAAGGTCGTGCGGAAGAAGAGGCATTAAGATGGCTGATGTAGGAAGGTGCCAGGCGCTCTGCCTGCTCACAGTGCAATTATTGTGAGATTAGGGGGATATGTGAGAGGGGGAGCCCACTCACACTCACACACTCCATCCCACCGGCTTGGTGCATTAGAGTGCGACAGACGAAGGCTAGCACCGCGTTACAGAGACAGGGTGGCAGAAGAAAGAGACGAGGAGAGAGACGGAGAGATAGACGGAGAGATAGACGGAGAGAGATATGGAGAGGAGAGAGCGAGATGGAGAAAGGGAGAGAAGGAGGGAGACAGGAAAGAGCAGTGGACCAGTGGGACGGACTCGTCACCCTCTGCACCCTCTTCCCTCCTGGCCTCCCCAGAGGGGAGCCCTCCCGGACCCCCCTTTGGGGCCTCTGGCAGCTTGTTGTGGTGTTTGCAGTGGCCTCATGCTGTTCCCTGCTGAGCCCGTCTGCAGATCCCCACTTTAGGAGGGTTCGGGGGCGTCTGGAGAAATCAGAAACACCCCTATCAGTAGAACACAGACTAACCACAACCGCAAGAAGGAGACACAGAATTGCTTTCATTTTTTACAACTCCGTTCACCCCCCCTTCCTCCTCTCTCTTTCTCCTCTCTGTCTCTCTACTCTCTCTGGTCTGAAAGGACTGGTGGTGTTTTCCTCAGCAGTGACTCAGAGACACACAGCCAGACTGGGTTCCTCTCAGTAACACCCAGTTTGTGTCCTGATGAGACCAGATGATGCATTTTTTAGCAGTTGTAAGTAGCCTGTCTGTCTTACCCCCCCCCTCCCCCCCTCATTACCAGACAGTGGTCTCTGAGTGATGGGTGCCATTAGAAACCTCTGGCATCAGTCAGTCATTGGGTTAATGATGCATCTCAACCCACCCACCCCCACCCCCACCCCTTGGCCAACCCCAATCTTACCCTGTAAAATATGCATGAGCCCACCTACTAGGGGTTTTAATGGTCCTTAACCCCCCCCCCCCCCCCCCCCCCCACCGCCCAATCCGACCTCCTGACAAATGAGAGAGTGCGGTCACGTTGCCGAGACAACGACTTCGAGTAACGGGCTTTTGAAAAGACCGAGCTCTGATTGCGACTGAAAGATTTGTCAGCGTGTCAGAACGTGTCACAGACCTTTTAAGTTCCTCGCTATCATTGGCTGCACTTTACATTCTCTCCCTGATTCATTATTTAAATACTGTATGTACCTTTACGCGCGCGCGCACACACACACACGTTTAGAAATACTAGTCTGTATCCAGACTCTATTTTATCGTTCCTATTAGTCATTGCTTATTTGCATAATGACTGCATTAATTACCATACCTTGTTGTGTTGCATACGGCATGCAAACAGATAGTAGGCCAATGAAACGTCTAGTTCTCTTCTAATAAACACATAGACATGATCCTTTTCGTCAAAGATATGGTCAGTCTTTATTGATCTCTTGGACAACATGTAAATACTAACCTAGCTTTGTCTACAGTTATTGTATTTGTATTTGATCATATTCAGAGTTATTGTATTTCTATTTCTATTTGATCATATTCAGGTCTCACCTTGAAAAAGAGTCAAATGTGATTCTGTGCCAATCTCCCGATTTTAATTCGCTGTAGATCACCCGTCTCAATTTAAATGAACACAACCGATTAATGCAGTAGCCTGTTGCGCTTTTTCTTTCTCTCGCTCACTCACTATCGCTTCCTTTTTCCTCCTCTTCCCCCACCTCCATGACTGGGAAACATATTGCTGTCTGAAGGCGTTTCTTTGATTCCTTTATGGATCAATAGTGAACATATGAATCATCGCTCCGACAGCTGTGACTGGTCTGCGGTACGATGCGACCGGGTCACGACAGCAGCGCAGGCGAAACATTGAGAATCGCTCTAAACATGGAGTTATTGATGACATTAACAGAGACGGTCCTACCACGATTCCGATGACCCTCCAAAGAACCGTATCAATACACACAATCTATACCCAATCAAGGTCGTTTGAACTGGACGCAAGTACGACAATGTGACTGTTGCACTCTGTCTTTGTCGCTGAATCAGTCAATATGTAGGATCATTTGGAGTGTTTGCGTATAGTTGGTCTCAGTTGGGCTGCAACATAGTGTAACAAGGCAGCGATATATTGGCCAAGCAGTCCCAAGGTACTTCACGTTCACAACACAATCCTCAAACAACTGTTTTGCTAAGGGAAAACAAGGAACTTATTTGGCTGTAACCAATTCCCAAAGGTGTGTATTTACTTACATAACCTTATATTGCCCACTAAAAGGACTTGAGAGCTTTTCAGGGTCTAAACATGCACTTACAGAGAAACAAGGAGAGAACAGAATTCAGTCAGGTATTGTAATATATCGTTTAACTAGCACCTTTAAGCTTTCTCCAACTCCTTCATCTAAATTCTGCTGACTCCGCTATCAGCTAACCCTGCTAGCGGTCAACCCTGCTCGCGACTGACCTTGCTAGCTACTGACCCTGCTAGCGGTTGACCTTGCTCGCGGCTAACCCTGCTATCAGCTAACACTGCTAGCGCTAACCATGTTAGCAGCTGACTCTGTTAGTGGCTAACTCTGCTTGTGGCTGATCCTGCTAGCGGCTAACCCTGCTAGCGGCTAACCCTGCTAGCGGCTAACCCTGCTAACCCTGACCTCTATTAACATATGATCTGTCTGTGAGGGTAGTAATCTGAATTAGCGTGGTTCACCTCACAGCACCACAAACGAGCTAATCACATAACCCAGGGATGAGACTACACGGCACCCATTAGGGCTGCAATCGCTCTGGTGATCTCACGTCCACAGTTTAGTAAACTGTTCGAGTGTAGAGGGGCAGTCAGGGGAGGGCGGTGGAAGGGATGTTGCCGTGCGTGTGGAGGGAAAACGAGAACGGGATTAGAAGAGAGACGATAATAATAACAACAACAGTTATAAAACTTAATCTCTCTCTCTCTCTAGTGCTCCAGTTGTTAAAAATAAGTGGTTTATCTAAATTGCAAACAGATACAGATATGATGAAGATGCAAAGAATCATCTCTCAGAATGTTAACGTTTGTTCTTTTTCTACATTTGGCCAATCAATGCTTGAGGTGGGCAGTGGGAGGTGGGGGAGAGAGGGGAGAGGGGGAGAGAGAGAGGGAGAGAATGTGGCTGGGCCATCAATCATGGTAAAGTATCACTCAATGACAACAGGAAGGTCTATGCCTCTTTTGGACAGAGTTGATTGATGTGTTTTGAAGAGTGGAGAGAGAGAGAGAGGCAGTGCGTCAAAGCTCTTCCTCTGGTGGAAAATGCCAAGATCACGTCTCAGCCTCTTCATGACAAACATTTGAGCCTGGGATTAAAGTCAGAATCAAAACCTTGTCTCACTCGGAACAAAATCTCTGGACAACTAATGTGTTTCTGCTTCGAATTTAGATGGCTTCTTTGGGATGAACTTATCGCAAAGTAGAAACTGGTGGCATAAAAGTTTATCACTGTAAATGTAATATATATATACATATATATATATATATATATATATGTATATATATATATATATATACATATATTTATACGCTTTCCGTTGCCATTTTTGGATCTTACGTTCTGCTTTGCTTGAACAGTGGGGCTGAATCCCTTTTTCTCCTCTGTGTGTGTTGAGTAAGATCGACACTGCAGACCCAGTATTTAGCAAGCTTGACTTAATTTGTGGGCGAGAGCACCCCAATGACTTCTGACATGTCAAAGATCTGTCTGAAACCAATCTACGATATATGATTTAACAGCTTTTCACAACGGGGACCAGGGACCACAGTCCAGAGCGCCCATTGTTGTAGAAATTGCTTGTGTGCGAGGCCACAACCTCCATCTCTCAAGCTGTAGTATGAGAGTTAGCTTAGAGTGGTCTGAACCATGTAATCCAACTATAGGTCAACTCACTCCGCCCCCATTGCTTCTTGTTGTCTGCAGGAAGTGGAGAGGACGCTAACACGCAGCTCTTAGTTCATTCCCTGTGAACGCCAGGCCCAAATAACTGTCAATCTGGACAGTCAGTTGCTCTCTCCATCACTCTCTCTCCATTCCTCCCTCCCTTCTCTCCATCCCTCCCCTCTCTCCATCTCTCCCCCTTCCTTCCCCTCTCTCCATCCCTCCCCTCTCTCCGTCCATCCCCTCTCTCCATCACTCCCCTCTCTCCATTCCTCCCTCCCCTTCTCTCCATCCCTCCCCTCTCTCCATCTCTCCCCTTCTCTCCATTCCCCTCTCTCCATCCCTCCCCTCTCTCCGTCCATCCCCTCTCTCCATCACTCCCCTCTCTCCATTCCTCCCTCCCCTCTCTCCATTCCTCCCTCTCTCAATCCCTCCCTCCCTCTCTCCATCCATCCCTCGCTCTCTCCATCCCTCCCCTCTCTCCACCAGTCCCTCCCTCTCTCCATCCCTCCCTCCCCTCTCTCCATTCCTCCCTCTCTCAATCCCTCCCTCTCTCCATCCATCCCTCCCTCTCTCCATCCCTCCCTCTCTCCATCCCTCCCCTCTCTCCATTCCTCCCTCTTTCAATCCCTCCCTCCTCTCATCCATCCTCCCGCCTCTCCATCCCTCCCTCTCTCCATCCCTCCCTCCATCCATCCCTCCCTCCCTCTCTCCATCCCTCCCTCTCTCCATCCCTCCCTCTCTCCATCCCTCCCTCTCTCCATCCCTCCCTCGCTCCATCCCTCCCTCTCTCCATTCCCTCCCCCCCTCCCTCTCTCCATCCATCCCTCCCTCTCTCCATCCCTCCCTCTCTCCATCCCTCCCTCTCTCAATCCCTCCCTCTCTCCATCCATCCCTCCCTCTCTCCATCCCTCCCTCTCTCCATCCCTCCCTCCATCCCTCCATCCCTCCCTGTCTCCATCCCTCCCTCCCTCCATCCCTCACTGCTCTGACCGGTCGACAGAGTGACTTTTCGTCCGGGTGTGAGATGCGAAGCCCGATGTTCTGAAGAGGAGTGAGATATGACTTCCAGTAGAGTGCATGTGTGTGTGTATTTCACCCTGCTTTATTGAGTTGACAGAGACAAGGCGTGCTGGCATAGGGCTCTGCTTGTCCACTGTGATGTACGTGCTGGCGGATGTCGCCCGCCCGCCCCTCCCTTTGCTCTGTCTGTGGCCATTGGCTCTGGGTTGTCTGTGCCAGTACTGCGAGCTATGGGGGCAGACGGACGGAGTGTTCTAGAATTGTGAGAGAGAAGTAGAATGATAGAATGTCTGGCTTAGCAAGAATTGGAAGCTTTGATGTTCATCTGGACGTCTGAAAGGGTTCAATGATAGTTCTGGATTCCTAGTTCGATGCTTCTGTATTCATAAAGGCAAGGACATAAATAGGAGCACGTCATTTAGTCAATTCTGTGTCTGTATAAATCTTTAATGCTTTTTTTTGTTAGACGAGGGGTAAGATTGGAACTCATCTATATTTTGGTGCTGTATTTGTGTTAATGTTGACTTGAAGTGCCCTAATAGTCAATGACTTTTACACCACGGTAAAGACTTCAAAGTTCACGTCAATACATGGTGAGTTTTCCCTGTCAAGAAAAATACTAAAGAGATTTATTCAACTCCTTTCTCAACCTTTGAAGTCTGTCATTTTCATCATTTTCAACTGGCATACTAGTGTTTCATTCTATTCCTTTTGTTGATGAGGTGGCAAGGTGACATTTGAAAAGTGCATTCATTTCCCTCTCTCTGCTGTAGTGGAGGGAGACTGCAGTGCTTGTCACTCCATCCCCCCCACTTGGTCCCCTCACTCAACCCCCCTCGGCCTCTCCCCAAAGCCCCCTCATCCAATCCGCTGCGAATGACCTCATCAGTCGACGCCGGGATGATGTCATCCAAGGCCGAAACGTAACCTTTAACCTTCAGGTATGGGTTTGTCTGACCTCTGACCTTCTCTGAACACGTTCTCTCTCGTCAGGTGACAACAGCTGTGTCATCACAGCGGCTGTGACAAGGTGTGTCACACGTTGTCACCCCCTCTCGTGACAGGGTGTCAACACCAGCTCACCTTGATCGACTGGTGGAGCGCCATGGCCTCCCTGCCTCTCATCTCACGACTCCTCTTCTTGATTGGTTCCAAAGCGCACGTTACTTTTAGTGTTTTCGTTCTTTTTTTATTTAACGAAGCGTCGGCATCTAGTTCACTCATCTCCCTTGATGACATATAAAGTTTGGCGTTCAGAAAAGTTAATTACTTAGTCAAATGCATCTCATTATACAATGTTTGTGTTTCACTCTCCAAGCAGTGAGGGAGCCTTATCTGATATGACTTTATTATAATTGAGAAAACCATTGTGAGGATAATTCTCTGCTAAAATGATCTCTTAGACTGGGGCATCAAGCACCCGTCCCTTAAGTGCCCCCAAAGCTCCAGACCCTAGTTATTTCCTCTCATGAATCCTTAATGAATTGTGAAGAGACTGAGTGTTTTCGGTTCCACGGAGCCGGTCGGCCATTTTGGATCTGGTATTAACAGATGGAGTCTGACAGTGAGGAAGTTTTTTGCGCGCCGCGAACCTCTCCGCCATATTTCCTCGTCTGACAGAAGACAGCAAGGCGCCGGATGGATGTGTGTGTTTTTCCTTCCGCACAGGTCTGCAGTGAAGTAAATGTCAGACATTACGCAAATTTGTGTACTGAGGAAATTGGGAAATATAAATATCCAACTGGCATGTTGTCTAGCCGCACTCACAAATAATGGAGGCTGCAGGTTTGCAGTCAGATGGGATTCAGATGTTCCCTTTCAACAGTCGTTTTTATCTGTCTCTCTTTCTCTACCCCTCTCTCTCCCCCTCTCTCTCCCTATCTCTCTTTCTCTCCCCCCTCTCTCTCCCTATCTTCCTTTCTCTCTCCCTCTCTCTCTCCCTATCTCTATTACTCTCTCATTCTCTCTCCCTATCTCTCTTCCCCCCCTCTCCCTATCTTTCTTTCTCTCCCCCCCTCTCTTTCTTTCTCTTTCTCTCTCTATCTCTCTTACTCTCTCTCTCTCTCTCTCTCATTCTCTCTCCCTCTCTTTCTCTCCCTCTCCCCCTCTCTCTCCCTCTCGCTACCTATCTCTCCCTCACTCACTCACTCACTCACTCACTCTCCCTCGCTTTCTCTCTCTTTATCTCTCCCTCTCTCACACACACTATCCCTTCCTCCCTGTTTCTCTCTTCACATCTGTCTCTTTCTTTTCTCCCTTCCTTCTTATCTTCCTCTCTTTCTGCTGTCACCTTTATTTTACAATGTTTTAACATTGTTCCTAATGAGACCAGTTTGCATCTTTAACATCTAATGCAGGTTTCCTCTAATGTTATATTATGTTTAAAACCATCAAACATTGTACTTTGTCTCGGTGTAGTTGAGACGTTAATCGACACACTACAGTGGCAAACCAGAGAAAATGTTGTTATTGTGACTTGAAATAGACACATAACCAAACGCCTCATTAATCACCAGTCCTGATAACTTCCGATAAGCAGACAAGAACAGTGTTGAAGGACTCAGCCAAGGTCGTTTTGTAGATTGGTGATTACTGTGTAAATCGATTACCAACCCCTTGCAGGATCTGTCAGCAAGCCAGGCAGCTTCACATGAAAGGCTCTTGTCTGTCTTACACACACACACACACACACACACACACACACACACACACACACACACGGTTTGAAGAAGCCTTAAGACTGTAAACTGATGGAATCTTTTTCCTCCAAGTCCTGTTAGTCAGCTGTGCCTTTGCAGCTGCTGGTGATGGAACAGTGCTTTGGTGAGAGGGAGAGAGAGAGAGACGGAGAGAGAGAGAGGGAGAGAGAGACAGAGAGAGAGAGAGAGAGGGAGAGAGACGGAGAGAGACGGAGAGAGTGAGATATAGACGGAGAGAGTGAGACAGAGAGAGAGAGCAACAGTAAGATGGAGACAGACAGAGTGAATGAGAGAGAGCAAGAGTGAGTAAGATGGAGAGAGAGAGGGCATGAGAGAGTGAGCATGAGAGAGAAAGTGAGAGAGAGAGAGAGAGAGAGAGGGATGTTTTTCTGTGTTCTAAGGAAGGATGGGCTTGTTTTGCTCCTACAGATGCAGGGTTATCTATCTCCTCCAGCTGTGCCACACAGATGTCATCCACTGCTGTGCTGTCCGACTCAGGCCTTCCTGCCAGCTCTGCCCACAGGCTCCTGTGAGAGAGAGAGAGAGAGAGAGAGAGAGAGAGAGAGAGAAAGAGAGAGAGGTTTTGTCCTTGCTTTTGAAACGTTTGTGTGACAATGAGCGTTTCCATATTCAATGATGTCTAAGACACTGACATGAATGTGTGTGTGTGTGTGTGTGTGTGTGTGTTCATCAGTTTCCTTCCCTTCTTTGCCTGCGTTTTTTAGTAACCGTTCGTCCAGGGATTGGAATCCTTCCCCATTCATCCAGTCCAGATAGCTGCTGGAAACAGGCTCCTCCCCTCTCGTCTCAAGGGAACAAGATCCACAATTACCCAGAGCGCATTGCTGCAAACAGCCACTTTGCAGCCAACCACCTGTGACCTTGCCGCTTGGCCCAGCCAACCCACACGAGCAGAAGGAAAGCTTCCCAGACCGGCGACCGGCCAGCCATTGATTAAGTGAATCAATATTGATTAGTATAGCAGAGGACATCTGGATGGTCCAATTTATGCACCCTCATCAATTATTCAAATGACCGAATCTGCTGCTGAATGGGATTAGTGGAACGCCAGGGCATTTTCCCTCTTCTGCCTCCACCCCTGGTCCTGGCCTCGCATCGCCACGAGGCTGAAGGCGGAGGCTTGCCTGTAGTTGTGGCGAGGCTGAAAGTGGAGGCTGGCCTCTTGTCATTGTGAGGCTGAAGGTGGAGGCTGGCCTCTAGTTGTGGCGAGGCTGAAAGTGGAGGCTGGCCTCTTGTCATTATGAGGCTGAAGGTGGAGGCTGGCCTCTAGTTGTCGCAAGGCTGAAAGTGGAGGCTGGCCTCTAGTCATTATGAGGCTGAAGGTGGAGGCTGGCCTCTAGGTGTGGTGAAGGTGGAGGCTGGCCTCTAGGTGTGGTGAAGGTGGAGGGTGGTCTCTAGGTGTGGTGAAGGTGGAGGTTGGCCTCTAGGTGTGGTGAAGGTCGAGGCTGTGAGGGATAATCTGATGTGTTTCAGTAGTCTTGTTGGGCCTCTCTTGATGTCCTTCTGGTGTTAGCAGCTGAGGCAGAGCTCGAAGGCAGCAAATATCTGCTGTGGCCTCATGAGCAACCAGGGCTGGGGGGTGATTCATATTCATCATGTTTGTGTTGGTATTGTGTGCGTATTGTGTGTGTGTGTGTATTGTGTGGATGTGTGCATGTGTATGTGTGTGTGTGTGTATTGTGTGTGCATGTGTAGTGTGTGTGTGTGTGTGTATTGTGCATGTGTGTATTGTGTGTGTATGTATTGTGTGCACACGTGTATTGTGTGCGCGCGTGTATTGTGTGTGTGCATGTGTATTGTGTGTGCATGTGTATTGTGTGTGTGCATGTGTATTGTGTGTGCATGTGTATTGTGTGTGTGCATGTTATTGTGTGTGTGCGTGTGCAAAACAGAGAGAGAGAAAAAGAGTGTGTGTGCGTGCGTGTGTATTGTGTGTGTGCATGTGTATTGTGTGTGCATGTGTATTGTGTGTGTGTGCGTGTTGTTGTGTGTGTGCATTGTAATTGTGTGTTTGCAATTGTGTATTGTGTGTGTGCGTGTGTATTGTGTGTGTGCGTGTGTATTGTGTGTGTGCGTGTGTATTGTGTGTGTGCATGTGTATTGTGTGTGCATGTGTATTGTGTGTGCATGTGTATTGTGTGTGTGCGTGTGTATTGTGTGTGTGCATGTGTATTGTGTGTGCATGTGTATTGTGTGCGTGCGTGTGTATTGTGTGTGTGCATGTGTATTGTGTGTGCATGATTGTGTGTGTGCATGTTTGTATTTGTGTGTGCATGTGTATTGTGCGTGTGTGTGCATGTTATGTGTGTGTGCATGTGTAATTGTGGTGTGTTGCGTGTGTATTGTGTGTGTGCATGTTGAATTGTGTGTGTGCGTGTGGTATTGGGTGTGTGTGCATGTGTTGTGTGTGCATGTTGTTTGTGCGTGCGTGTGATTGTGGTGTGTGCAATGTGGTATGTGTGTGTGTGTATTGTGCGTGCGTGTGTATTGTGTGTGTGCATGTGTATTGTGTGTGCATGTGTATTGTGTGTGTGTGCAGTGTGTGTGTCTGTAGATGGCACAGGGAAAACCCCAGCTGATAGGCTTCTCTCCACTGTTTACTATCTAACAGGTTGGTAATGAATGAGGTGTCAGAGCTTGGAATAGCAGGACTACAGACCCACCAACACCTCCTGTCTCCAGTGTCTGTCCTGACGTCATGTGCGGCAGGATGAGGCTCGTCGGGTTGTGGGGTCGTCGGGGAGGCCGGCGGGGGTGTGGAATGTGGGAGTTGGTCCGTGGGACCAAGAGTTGAGGGTGTGGCTGTGTGGGGGTGGGCGTCGTGGTGGGTGGTTCGGGGTCATGGGGTGACGTAGAGGATGAAGGTGGCGCGCAGTGGATTGATCGTTCCCATGACGACCGCCCGCATCCACGCCCTCATCCTCTCGTCCCCATGACGACCCCACAGCCACACCCTCGTCTTCTTGTTCCCACGACAACTCCACATCCACACCCTCATCCGCTCGTCCCCACGACGACCCCACAGCCACACCCTCATGCCTCTCCCTGTCACGATCAGCGGACGCCCACAATCCTTCTACCGGTCCTCCCCTCATCGCAACACGCCCTATTCAATATGCCCCAGCAGCTCAAAAGACTCAGGGTGTTTTGTAGACAGATCACATGATCACAGAAATTCTCCCTCTCTGCTTTCCCTCAGAGACCCTGCCTGGCGAGCAGAGCAGCATCACGGTGAACAGAACACATCCTTCTTCTTCCTGGAACATCACATGTGAACAGAACACATCCTTCTTCTTCCTGGAACATCACATGTGAACAGAACACATCCTTCTTCCTCCTGGAACATCACATGTGAACAGAACACATCCTTCTTCCTCCTGGAACATCACATGTGAACAGAACACATCCTTCTTCTTCCTGGAACATCACATGTGAACAGAACACATCCTTCTTCTTCCTGAAACATCACATGTGAACAGAACACATCCTTCTTCCTCCTGGAACATCACATGTGAACAGAACACATCCTTCTTCTTCCTGGAACATCACATGTGAACAGAACACATCCTTCTTCTTCCTGAAACATCACATGTGAACAGAACACATCCTTCTTCCTGGAACATCACATGTGAACAGAACACATCCTTCTTCCTGGAACATCACATCTGAACAGAACACATCCTTCTTCCTGGAACATCACATCTGAGGTGCTGTTTAGCCCCACGGCGCCGACAGAACACTCATACCTCCTTTGGACGAGACTACATAAACAATACTTGTGAAATTTCACTCATTATCGACTTCCTGTTCTGTAAATCAGGAAACTGCTTTTCTCCCAACGCCTTCTTCTGAGTTCTACCTGTTGCTTCACAGCTCTAATCTATTATCAACACCAACATGATTGGAGATGTGAGAACAATAACACAATAATAAATTGAATGTAGTTTTCAACCAGATAATCAATTTGCTTTGATGCGAGGGCATGCGGGGGTCTCTGTATTAAGTGTGTCAGAGAGCATATGCTACAGCAGACTGGAGAATCAGAAGCACAGAATGGATTGCATGGTTGTTATTGATTAGGGCTGAAATGGTGAAGCGAATTGTGCACCCATAAAAGAGCAGTCATGTCCTGACCTTCAGGGGAGTGTGTGTGTGTGTGTGTGTATGTGTGTGTGTGGTGTGTGTGGTGTGTGTGTGTGGTGTGTGTGTGTGTGTATGTGTGGTGTGTGTGTGTGTGTTGTGTAATGTGTGTGTCGCTTATGTGTGGTGTGTGTGAGGTTGGTGTGTGCGTGGTTGGTGTGTGTATGTGTGTGTGGGTGGTGTATGTGTGTGTGAGGTTGGTGAGTGTACGCGTGTGAGGTTGGTGTGTGTATGCGTGTGAAGTTGGTGTGTGTATTTATGTAAGGTTGGTGTGTGTGTGTGGCGTGTCCATATGTGTGTGTGTGTGGGGAACTCTGTACATATGTGTAGGGGGATCGATGGGAGCGTTTCACATGAAGGAACACCTCGCCCCTCATCTCAGGAGGTTGTTTGATTGCTGACACACAGGAGGGAGACGGGGATAGAGAGAGAGACGGATCGACTAAAGAGTTTGAAACCCATACTGCATGTCTTCTATGCTTAAACTTCTCATACATTTGACTTCCTGAAAATATCGGATGTAAGTTGAACTGTTTGTGAATCAGACACATTCTGATCCAAACTCCACACGCTCATGGCCCGCGTACATCGGCAGCTGTACATATCAGATGGAATTGTTCAGCAACAACGAGCTTTGCGCGTTTGCGCTGACAGGACGTGAAAGACTGAGCTGTGCAGCCAAGAGGTTCCTCATCTCTCTCTGTCTTCGCTGGAGCTGTGGGGGTAGAGCTGTTGGCAGAGCTGTCGCATCGCCATGGCATCCGCGACAGCATCGCCAGTCTCCACCAGATCTCTCTATCTCTGCGCAGCTGTTTACCAAGACTGACAGGACGAAGAACACCAGACTAATAACGGTAATAGCTCCCATCTGCCTGAGCGCAGCTGTCAATAGACCTCTCAGTCCGTCCCCAGAATTATCCAAACTAGCCCCCGACTTGCATTCGTATCAACTGGAGAACATTGCCTGCTAGTCATTCACAGCGCCTCGTTTAAACACGGTTGTTTTCTTCTCTCCACCAATCAGATGAGGGCTTGATAATGACCGGGTTTCGACTCCTGGTGCTCAGTCAGCAGTGAAGCTGTGCTGAATTTAAACCTCAGAAAGTTGTAAAGCATGTTTTTCTCGGTTGGTTCCAAAACAACTGCGCCCAAAACCGAACCAATCCACTTTCAGGTCACCGACGATTCTCCAAGTCTCCAGGAAAACATAAATGACCACTGAAGAGAACAACGTGTGAGATAGAGCTGGAAAACTTTTTGGAGCGAGGAGACCTTTTGAAGGAGGAGAGGGAGAGCGAGGAGACCTTTTGAAGGAGGAGAGGGAGAGCGAGGAGACCTTTTGAAGGAGGAAGGAGGAGAGGGAGAGTGAGGAGGGCTTTTAGCACCTGTTGTGGGGTGACACCTTTCCACGTCCCTGGACAGTGTCTCTTTCACACCCTGGTTTCAGCTTCATGCTTCAGGAAATCAGTGAGAGATGTCCTAACCATAACATGACTGGGAGTCCATTAGAGAGAGCTTGAGAACACACTTGTTTATAAATATATATATATATATTATATTTTATTTTGCCTGCACTGAAAAAGCAGCTTGGTGTTCAGTTCTGTAAAGTATCCTGTAGCGTCATGAGAGACGAGGTCATAAAAATATAAATAAAAAACGACACGCCTCTGAAAGCACAGAACTGGAATTCTTCCGCTCGACTCCTGATAGGTGCTAATGACACTTTCACTTTGATGTTTTATTTGGACAAAATGTAAAAATCCTTGGTGACAGTTTTCCAAACAGAAAAAAACGGTTGTTTTTATGTGGATTATGTAGCTCAGTGGTTTTGCTCTTGCCAACTGTGCAGCCTAGAGAGGTTCAGGTCTGAATCGCAGCTTTTCAGGAGTCAAAGGTCATCTTCTCCAATTAACAGGCTCTTATGCTCCACCTGCCTTCCTGTTCTTTCACTTCTCATCCATGTGTCCCTCACACCATCTCTCCCTGGCCAC
The DNA here is from genome assembly GCA_036571765.1 of Plecoglossus altivelis. Lineage (NCBI taxonomy): Eukaryota > Metazoa > Chordata > Actinopteri > Osmeriformes > Plecoglossidae > Plecoglossus > Plecoglossus altivelis. The sequence continues at coordinate 10,566,419 of BROE01000027.1, forward strand.
ATAACCTTCTCCCCCTCTCCTTTCCTCCTCTCCCCCCTCTCCTCTCCCTCTCCCCTCTCTCACTCTCCTCCTCTCCCCCCTCTTCTCTTCTCCTCTCTTCCCCGCCCAGCGTGGGTGGGCGAGGAGGGTGACTGAAGGAGGGGTAGAGCGAAGAAGAGGTGGGCAGCAGTCACAGAGAGTGTGAAGTGTGAAGACCCCTCCCTCCCGCTGAGATGCAATCATAGCCGGGACTCCATCATTGCACCCTCTTCACCCCCCTTGGTTCCCTCTCCACCCTCTCCCATTACTCCCAGTTCACTGGTTGGAATATTAGGGTGAAGCCCCCTCTCTCTCCCCCCATTACTACCAGTTCAGTGGCTGGTATATAGAGGGTGACAAAGGGCCAACTCAATACGCCCTCCCCCTCACCCTCTCTCTCGCTCCCTCTCTCCCTCTTTCTCTCTCTCTCTCCCTCTTTCTCTATCTCTCTGTCCCCTCCTCCTGTGAGCTCACTCCCCTGGTCTATCTTTCATTCTTCCTCCCTCCCTTCATCTCTGTCTCCATCTCCCTCCCTCTCTTCCGTTCAACCAGTCCTTTAAAACATGAGCATTTGTATTTCTACGTGACTGAAAAATGTGTGTACTTTGCCATCTATGATCAGTATCCCCTCCTCCTCTACGTCAAATATGACGTGTATGTTGGCCCATTTTTATTTCCTTCCTGAAAAAAAAGAATACCATCCTACTACGAAAAGGAATAATCCGATCTGAAACTGGTTCTAGATGAGTAAATAACAGAAACATCTGTTTGGCGATGAGGGACTCTCCACAATCACAGCCTTATTGGTTTCAGGTGTGTGCCAATTGCTTCGTCTCTCAGGTGTGTTGGCTGTCTCCGGTCCCAGCTCCCGTTGCCTTTAGCTCTGTGTATTTAGCCCATTTAACGGGTATATTTGATTTGTTGTAATTCATCCTGGGAGTCGCGTGTTTCTCCGCTAGTCCAAGTAACGTGTTGGACTGTAACTATTATATTACAAATTTCCCTTTGGATCTCTCGATGGAAACTCTTATTTTGAAAGGACGTTTTCACCAAAACAAACACACAAAGCACACTGTTTCATAATAAAGTTTATTCTATATTACAAATAGTATTTTGTTCTTGACTGCAAAATAGGAATGCATTATATTTACATACACAGGTATACAATTAATTATGACAAAGTTAGAGAAGCTCGCCTTCATCACCTCGGGTTTCCGTAATCTCACCAGAGTACTCTATCTCTCGTCAAATCAGATCATAGGAAAGGTCTTTTCTAACGTGTTTCTGTAACACCTGCTATAACACTGAGCTAGAAGGAAGTTTTTAGTTCCTACATAACGTTAAAGGTGGAAACTTTATCGGGTCTTTTCGTGCAACGTAAGGTCGAGAGGTTGTGGACCCTCGTTGCAGGAGGACGTAAAACAACGGAACACTTAGGAGGCACGTTCACAATGACAAAAGTAGCGCCTTTTTGTCCGTTGAGGCGAGACGCAACGACAAGTGGCCTTACAGTAACGGCTGTTGTCTATCACAAATCGAAAATAAGGACACATTTTAAAACACGCCTACAATGTTCATTGTAATATTCTAAATAACTTGAATTTGTCTGTTTCTCATCAATATTTCCCCTTCGTCTAAATGTTCTTTGTTTTGTCAATATGTCGTCATTGCTGTTGTTGGGAAACATTGTGAACGTGCCCCCCGGAAGCAGAAACAATACATACATTCACCACACTTCAGTCCGAAGGTTTGGGAGCTATGTTCCATATATCTGACACTATGGATAGAATGGTTATGGTTAAACACATAGGAAAGTAAATGATCAACAAATACTACTTAGAAAATCTAAAAACTAATTTTTTAAATCTGGGCTAGTGTGTCTTTTGTCTTAGGTTACAACATTGATTGAAGCCGTACAGGTGGAGGGGCACGTGACATGATCGTCGGGACGTGTTCAAGCAAAACAATCCTGTTTCGTCTAACCGGTAACCGGCTCTGCCGATCTACGAACCGCTGAATTGAACGGACGCTCAATTTCTATTTAGCCTCTGAAGAAATGAAATGTACGAGGGTCTGGTAGGACCAGGCCAACGCTACGTCAGCTCTGAATACTAACATGCCCGTTGCACCCTCCAAGTCTGAGGCAGAGATGACCACTGGAATCACAACGGCTGGAGATTTCGTGATATGGTTTTGTATGAGCGGAACAAGGTCTACCGTTAAAGCTCTTAATTCGCCGATATTCTCTGATGAAACAAAAGACAACACGCGATCTAGCAAGTAAACTACAGTAACCAACCAGTGCAGCGAAAAGAAATATACAAGGTCATCTTGCGGCCAGCCCTCGAAGCTTACAAAAATAATTTCAAATCCGACTGTGAAGAGAAGATCTAAAATAGAAGGAAGATGTTTTTTTGTCCAGAGATGAGAAACACAAAAAAAAACGAGATGCAATAGCAGCGAAGACAGGACCTGTCTACCACATGTACAGTAACATCACAACCAGAACTGACGATGAGCAGAACTTAGGGAACAGCGATGCAAGTTCGGATCAAAAATAAAGGGATTTAAAGAAAAACATAGCCATGGTGGTTTCGTAAAAATAAATCCATGATGAATCCAAAAGAACCGTTTGCTTGTGAGTTGTATCAAAGCTCCTAGTAGTAGTAGATAAATATCTTTGATTGCAAGGCAGTTCCACTTCATAACACCCAAATAGGTCGACATGCAAGGGTATATAATATATCTGTTTTTAAGGTACCACTTTATTCTTAATAGCATCTAACACTTTCACGAAACATGGTAATGAGGTTTTCACATGGAGCGAACTGGATAAAGGTTCCACCTTAACGGAAGTTATAGTTTTAACAATGAAACAATCACCTTTTTCCGTCTTGATTCTCCCAAGCAAAAGAAAGAATAGAACACATCCACGTCATCATTGCAAGGCGTAATTTTCTCGTTTTTCCTTTTTTTTTCTCAAGTTTTATTTTTTAAATTGAAGTTTACATGCGCTTAAAAAGCCGATAAAGGCCCAAGGTGGCCCCTGGGTAATTTTAACACATTCACATCACCACATGGGGTACGTTGTCAAGGCAAAAGAAAGGGTAGAGGTCAACGGAAAGAAGGTTGGCTCTATTGTCTCTCACTCCCTCCTAGCGAGGGATTGACATCCACGAGTCTGCTCACGGCTGCTTCTCCAGGGCGTCTGGTGAACTCAAACCAGACATGTTTTTCTAACTTCTATCGCTTTCCAGCTTTTTGAGGCTCAGAGGAAGCCGCAGGAGAAGGGCCTGGACACGCAGACGGGAGCCCGGCAGGAAGCCACACGGTTCGGGATCCCGCGACGGAACCGGCCCACCGTCTCCATGCGCTGTGCAAAAACAACTGAAGTGAAGGGGCAGAAGCGGAGGAAGGGGTGGGGTGAGGGCTGGGTGGAGAGGGGGGTGGCGAGCACGGCGGTGGGGGTGAGAGGGGTGTGGTGAGGGGGGGTGAGAGGGTGTGGTGAGGGGCCGGGGGTGAGAGGGTTTGGTGAGGGCTGGGTGGAGGGGGGGGAGAGGGTGTGGCTGAGGGCTGGGCGGGGGTGGGCTTTGAGGGCTGGGTGGGGGTGGCGTGTGGGGGTGGGGTTAGGGTGTGGTGGGCTGGGGTGGGGGGGGGAGAGGCGTGTGGTGATGGAACGGTCGCGGGGGTGCGTCGAAGGGGCCCGTCACTCGGCAGTGGGGCGCGGGGTGTGGGTGACGCCGGGCGCTGGGCAGTCGCAGAACGGTTGTGGTGAGGGCTTAGTGGAGGCGGTGGGGGAGGGGCTGGGTGGGGGAGGGGGTGCTGGTGAGGGCTGGCGGAAGTGAACGGTGGTGAGAAGCGCCCCTGTGCGCGCCTGGAGCGGGCGCGTCGCAACCGGTGAAGGGTGTGGCGTGAGCGCTGCCACCTGGGACGAGGGCCGTTGTCTGATCGAGAGGGCTTTTTTTGGGTGGGGGGGGGGGGGGCGGGGGGGGGGGGGGGGGGGGGGGGGGGGGGAGGCGGTCCGGAGCGCGGGGGCGTTTGCCGCAGGGCTCACCGGCCCGCGCGGGTCAGCAAGCGAGCCGGTACACAAAACTAACACCCACGCCGGTGTGGTGAGGGCTGGGTGGAGAAAGGGGGGGAGGGTGTTGAAATGGGGAGGGGAGTGAGGGCTGGAGAGGGATCCTTACGCGCGGGGAGGGGTGTGGTAGCCAGGCGGGGTGCAGAAAAGAGTGCGGCACGGGGGCGTGGGGGACACGCGTTGTTCCCCCCCGGCCTGAGTGCCGACCGATGGTTGACTTTAGGTGGGAGAGAGGGGTGGGTGTGTGTCGAGGGCTGGGGCAGGGTGGGGGACTCCGAGTGATGGACTAGTCCCTCCGACCCACGACACTTTGAGGTCAGAAATCACCAGGGGTTGCAATTGGGATAATCCTGTGTGTGTTCGTGTGCGGAGCCGGAACATTTTCGTTCATTAAATCCAAGGGGTTTGTGTTGTTTTTCTTTCCTTTGTGGCACTTTTCTCAAATACGTTTTTTGCTCTCAATTTTCGCAATCCTTTGGTTTTTTGACTGACTAGTCAAGTCAATCTTGTTGATTCCTTCCACCCAAGAGTCTCATGGAAGGTTCAGTGAAAGAACTACAGTCTCCCCACATGACCCGTCCAGGCAGAAGACCCGCTGTCGAAGTCTTTAAAAACCCGGGATCCAAAGGAAGACTCCACTCAGTCTGTCTCAGGCTGTCTCAGGCTGTCTCAGTCTGTCTCAGTCTGTCTCAGCCTGTCTCAGCCTGTCTCAGGCTGTCTCAGTCTGTCTCAGGCTGTCTCAGTCTGTCTCAGTCTGTCTCAGTCCAAGTCCTTCAGCTAAGCCTTCAGTGATCTGGTCCAGGTTGTGTTCTGTGACAGGTCCTCTCCAGACTCTGTCCCCTGGACACCAGTAGTTCTGGAGTCGTCTGTGCTTTTGTTGACCGTTGAAGTGACTCCGCCCAGGCTGAAATCAGACCTCTCCTGGTGGTCAGCAGCTGGGTCACTGCAGCTGGGTCACTGCAGTGGGGTCACTGCAGCTGGATCACTGCAGCTGGGTCACTGCAGCTGGGTCACTGCAGCTGGGTCACTGCAGCTAGGTCACTGCAGCTGGGTCACTGCATTCGGGTCACTGCAGTCGGGTCACTGTAGCTGGGTCACTGCAGTGGGGTCACTGCGGTCAAACGTGGGTTGTGTGCTTGTCTGGGCCCCTGGACGTGGCCTCTCTCATCTGATCTTAATTTAGCAGTACCACAAAAGGAAGCCAGATGATGCAGAGTCAATACGCAAAGGAAACTTCTTTTTTTCTTATTTTCTTTAGGATTTCTGGAAGGTGTTTGGGGGAAAATTGCATCAATGTCGCACCAAATGAGAGGGAGTGAGTATGTTTTCTAGATTTCAAAGTCAGTTGTGTGTCAATAAAAGTACATTTCAAGTAGCTTGAAATCCACAAGCCACAACTAGCGTCTCATTAATACACTTCCAGCTACGTTGAGAGAAAAATGGAACTGATGAAATACTCCCAACCCTTGGATATGTATGCTTTACTCCTAGGAACAGTGTAAACATGGAAAACTTTGCCTTGTTGTCAGAGGTGGTCATTTGGTTTGCAGTCCTCCTCACATTTTTTTTTGTTCGTTTTTTAGTTTTCCATTCTGTCGTGATATCGTATATATTGTAGCACTACATTGAACTGGACTCTAGTCCTTTAGTTTCTATCCTATTCAAAAAGAGTCTTTGTGGTTTTCAAAGACTTTACTATCAGCAGTATTCTTGAAGGCAACATAAACTTATAAGTTTTTTTTTCTCTCCCTGGAAAAGGGAGAATGGACAGGATGCCAGTATCCTCTTCAGTCTCTCCCACAGCTGAGTTGAGAAACCCCCCTCTCCCCCATTGCATTGTGGGATATGCAGTGCCTAGCTCCACAGCCTCTAGTCTATGCAGCAGAGCGGATGAGAAACCTAACACCCAATCAGGAAGCAGAAGGTCAAAATACAGGAAGTCCTCTTTGAAGAAGGAAAAAAAAAGAAAAAAGAAAAAGAAGGAAAATAACAGGACAGGAAGTGTTATGATGATGGACAGGTCTTCGCTCAGGCACGGCTCGGTTTCTGACGGGGTCTCCCAGTGCACCCTGGGAAATGCAGTCCTCAGCTCTCCAAACTCATAAAGGCGACCACCTGCTCCAGCTTGAAGGCCAGCCTCTGTTTCCTGGCAGCATCGTCCTGCTCCAGCGCGCACACAATCTGACACACACACACACACACCACACACCACACACACCACACCACACAACACCACACACACAACCCACCACACAACACACACACCAAACACAACACTGTAAGCTCCTTCACTAAACATTGACCAGCCCTACACCAACAGTAACACCCAGCCTAAAACAAACTAAAAACACAGGGAGGGCTAGCCGTAGCGGAAAACAAGCTAAGTCTTCACAGCCTGAGCTTGGCCAAAAGTTGTATAGGACAGCAGACGTGAGTCGTGCTACCCACTGGGGTTTCCAGGAGAAACGCACGAGGACGGTGCGTATACCTCTTCGGCCGTAGTTTGCACCACGTAGGAGCTCCAGCATCCCTCCCTGAAGGGGAAAGCTACATATGCCCTCAAACTTGAACACATCCCGTTCCCAATGTGCTATGCTGCGATGCTCCGCAGGTAGGCTTCCATCGTTACCTGGCCGTGATGGCCGCGCACTCCTTGTTGATGTCCTGAGTAAGTACCTCCTTACAGTGTGAACTACAAACAAACCGTTCCAGCCACGGAGTTGCGTGAAATGTAGCTGAACACGTTTTATGTCAAATCCTCCGTACCCCCTGGGACAGGGCTAGCCACATGTCTGGGGCAGGGTTAGCATCACAGCTGGGACAGGGCTAGAATCAGGGCTAGGACAGGGTTAGCATCAGGGCTAGGACAGGGTTAGCATCATGGCTAGAACAGGGTTAGCATTATGGCTAGGACAGGGTTAGCGTCATGGCTAGGACAGGGTTAGCATCATGGCTAGGACAGGGTAAGCATCATGGCTAGGACAGGGTTAGCATTATGGCTAGGACAGGGTTAGCATCATGGCTAGAACAGGGTTAGCATTATGGCTAGGACAGGGTTAGCATCATGGCTAGGAGAGGGTTAGCAGTATGGCTAGGACAGGGTTAGCATCATGGCTAGGAGAGGGTTAGCAGTATGGCTAGGACAGGGTTAGCGAAAACAAGCTAGCTTGACAGCTGACTTGTGCTAAAAGGTGTTAGGACAGCAGGTGAGTGTGTACCCCACTGGGGTTTCCCAGGGAGAAAGCAGGGGTGGTTACCTCTTCGGCGTATTTGCCCACGTAGGAGTAGATCTCGCTGAGGGAGCTCATGCTGTTGAACTCGTTCATGTGCATGCGCGACTGCTCCGCCAGGTAGGCGTTCATGTCCTGGTCGCTGATGGCCGGCATCTTGTTGATGTCTGAGTAGTACCTACAGGGTGAACACACAAAGTTAGGAGTTTAATGTAGCTGAACACATTTTTGTAATCTCGTCCCTGGGACAGGGCTAGCCACATGTCTGGGGCAGGGTTAGCATTACAGCTGGGACAGGGCTAGAATCAGGGCTAGGACAGGGTTAGCATTATGGCTAGGACAGGGTTAGCATCATGGCTAGGAGAGGGTTAGCAGTATGGCTAGGACAGGGTTAGCATCATGGCTAGGAGAGGGTTAGCAGTATGGCTAGGACAGGGTTAGCACTAGGAGAGCTTGTGAAACAGACCTAAATGGATCCGCAGAGTCACTTAGTGGGGCGTTTGAAACCCTCATCCCTCCACACACACGCACACGCACACACACAGACACAGACACACACATGCACACACACGCGCGCGCACACACAAACGCACACACGCACATACTCAAACACACACACTCAAACACTCACACACACACACACACGAACACACACACACATACTCAAACACACACACACACTGAAACACACACACACATGCCTGCAGGAAGCTCTCAGCTGTGTCAGGAAGAGAGCTGGAGGAGAAGAGGGAGGTAATCAGTCACTGTCAACAGCAGCTGCAGCGCCCCCGTCAATTCTTTAATTAAGGCCAGTCATTTACATTTTTAATTCCTGCTTCGCTAAACCACTCCTGGACAACCCCGCATTCCATGTTAATGGATGGGGGTGTGACAGTGTGTGTTTGATAGAGACAGTGTGTGGTGTGGGACGGGGGGGTTGCAGGTGGATGTTGCCCAGAACTGTAGTTCCCATGACCCCCCCCCCACACACACACACACACCTGTTGAGCGCATGGGGGCAGCAGTGGGGAGTGGTAGTAGGATGTTGTTACTCAGGAAAACAGCTGTGTTTGGCCCAAACAGCAGGTCCATCCACAATACAAATACCATCCATATTGAAATCTGAATCGTTCAACAGTTGTGGGACGAATTCCATGAATAAAGCTTCGTTTTATTTGTAGATGGTGGGCAACGTCTAAGCTAGTACTGTGAGCTGACGTCTCCGGGAGGCCATTCCTGTCTCTGCGCGTGCAGTGCGGGGGAATATTATGGGATGCCTCAATGAAGCTGTTAGGCTTTCATCTCTATCAGCCTCCTTTCTGGAATTTCTCTCTCCTTTACAGTTTCACAGCTACCACTGCTGAGAGCAAGAACGATGACTCTGTCTGGACTGTATTCTGTGCTCTGCCAGATTCCTCATGCAGAGACCTGCAGCTTGTTCAGGCAGACTGTAGCCCCCCTGGCTCAAGGTTTGGGGCTGTTAGCTTGTACGGGCAGACTGTAGCCCCCCTGGCTCAAGGTTTGGGGCTGTTAGCTTGTACGGGCAGACTGTAGCCCCCCTGGCTCAAGGTTTGGGACTGTTATCTTGTACGGGCAGACTGTAGCCCCCTTGGTTCAAGGTTTGGGACTGTTAGCTTGTACGGGCAGACTGTAGCCCCCCTGGCTCAAGGTTTGGGGCTGTTAGCTTGTTCAGGCGGACTGTAGCCCCCCTGGTTCAAGGTTTGGGACTGTTAGCTTGTTCGGGCAGACTGTAGCCCCCCTGGTTCAAGGTTTGGGGCTGTTAGCTTGTTCGGGCAGACTGTAGCCCCCCTGGTTCAAGGTTTGGGGCTGTTAGCTTGTTCGGGCAGACTGTAGCCCCCCTGGCTCAAGGTTTGGGACTGTTAGCTTGTACGGGCAGACTGTAGCCCCCCTGGTTCAAGGTTTGGGGCTGTTAGCTTGTTCGGGCAGACTGTAGCCCCCCTGGTTCAAGGTTTGGGGCTGTTAGCTTGTACGGGCAGACTGTAGCCCCCCTGGCTCAAGGTTTGGGGCTGTTAGCTTGTTCGGGCAGACTGTAGCCCCCCTGGCTCAAGGATTGGGGCTGTTAGCTTGTTCAGGCAGACTGTAGCCCCCCTGGCTCAAGGATTGGGGCTGTTAGCTTGTTCAGGCAGACTGTAGCCCCCCTGGCTCAAGGATTGGGGCTGTTAGCATATCGTTGGAAGCATGGATCTGTTGTGTAGCGCCCCTGGTTCAAGGTTGTTTTGGGGAGCTGCTCTATGGCTTGTTTCTGGGCAGGCTGTACCCACCCCCTTGGTTTCAAGGTTTTGGGGGGGGCCTGTTAGTGTACGGGGACCTTCTAGGTTAGACTCCCGTCGCTTCCGAGGGTTCGTGGAGCTTGGAGGGGTGGCTGTACGGGCTAGGAACTGTAGCCCCCCTGGTTTGCACGGTGTTGGGGCTGGTTAGCTTGTTGGAGGGGATGAGGGCAGACTGTAGCTCCACTGGCGCAAGGTTTTGGGGACGTGTATACGGCTTTAGATGAGGGCGCATGAGACTGTGTATGCCCCCCTGAGTCAAGGATTTGGGGCGTTAGAGCGTTGTTTACGGCGAAAGACTGGTAGTTCGCGCCCTGGCTCAAGGTTTGTCAGGAGGGGGTCTGTTAGCATTGTCGGGACGAGTGGGCGAGGGAGCGCCGTAGCTGCGCCACGCCGTGGGTGCTAAAGGATGGTGTTTATGAGAGGGGCGGCTGTTAGACTTGGACTGCTGTGATTGGGGCAGTATGTCAGTGGGGCTGGGTGCTGGAGGTGGGCTGTGTGTTGGGTCAGGGACTCTGGGGTAAGGCCCGCCTGTTAAGGGTGGGTGGTGGCCTGGTTTGTGCTTGGCTCGCGTGGTCAGGAGACTGTAGCAGACTGGGACGCACTAGACTTCTAATGAGTTCTCGGCAGATATGGTTCAAGCCTTGATCTCACGGGCAGACGTGTATAGCTACCCTTGTGGGGGGCGTGGATTAGCTTTGTCTTCGCGTCTTCAAGCTGCCTTACTCTTTCTCTCTAGCCAGACACGTAGACACACCTCGGGGCAGAGTTCTGGAAGTGACAAAATACCGACAACGCTCTGCTCGTTCTTGATACTTCGCAGCTCCGCTATGTTCTGATCTCACACCTCACATCCGTCTAGTCTCTTCTGTTCTCCCTTGCGGCTGCTCAAAACATGAGGTGACAGGTTAGCGTTATCATGGTGGTGCGTGTTGCTCGTGTGTGACAAGGAGTTTCGATAGGACCTGTGGAGGTTTTGTGTGTGACAGTTTCAAATTTGCGTGCTCTGTTGACCAGCAGCCTGGAGGAGGCAGAGAGACTGGGGTGAGAGAGGCTGCAAGACTCAGGTCTGGTTGATGAGAGACATCACTTTCAGCTGACCCCTCTCAGGGCTTGCAGCCAATTGGTCGCTTAGCTTCGCCTGTTCTTTGTACTGACAAAGCTGTGTCTGCAGGTTTAGCTGTATCGGTCTCCAGCTACTGAGTGCACCTCTACTTAATGCGTCGTTTTTTTGGGCATCCAAACCTAGTGGATTTCACGATACGAGCTATTCTTGTCTGCTAGAATGGAGAGCGCACTTTCGAGTACACTAAGGCTCTCTCCCCTTTTCCTATATTCTGCTAAATTGGCAACACTGTTTGGCCGATAATATTAACCGGTAAACATTTGCATTGTCGCTTAATTACGAGGGTCCAAATCTACTCAACTTTAACTAACCATCCTCAAATGAAGCCCACAGCCGAAGCAAACACCATCGCCCTGATGATCTGACAACATCAATGTGTCTGACTGTGAGTATGTGTTGGTGTTTTTGTGTGTGTGAGAGTGTTTTTGTGTGTGTGTGATCATCATGTTTTCTATCTCTGTACCTCCCCTGGCTGCCAGCCCTTGTTACCACTCACTTCTCCTAACGCCACCTGACACACTAGTTACCTCTCTGGCCTCGGGCTAAGGCCGCAATAACGACAGACAGTGTCCAGCAATAACGCAGCATCCCCTCCCTCACCTCTCTCCTCCCCCACTTCGCAACGGCAAGCCAACGCTAAATGGAACACATCGATATTACGCCATGGTAACATCCCCATGTGACCTAGCGCCAGCTGCTGATAGGTCGGTCATTAGGAAGTGTTTGCCTGCAGCTTCCTTCTCTGAGCTCCTGTGCAGTGCCAGGCTTTATCAAGACTTACAGTAAACACACCCTCATCCATATTTAAAAACACTCTCTCGCACGATCCCTCGCTCGTGGAAACACCCACATTAACTCTCACATAGATCACAGCAACTATACCACCTGACAAACACCACGTGATGGGATCAATTCTCACCTGAGCTGAATGGTAAAGTAGGGGACTGCAGATCACACGCACTGTACCGTACTGGTGTAGGGTTTTCTCTCTCTTCTCTCTCTTTCTCTTCTCTCTCATCGGTCTCTCTTCTATCTCTCTCCCTCTCTCTCGTCTCTGGTTTCTCTCTCTCTCTCTCTCTCTCCATCTCTAACTATTTCTCCTCCTCTCTACTCTCTCATCTCTCTCTCTCATCTCTTCTCTACTCCCATCATCACCTCTGGGTACTTCGGGATCTCAAGGGATCATAAGCATGTCGGAGGAGGAGAATGGGGGTGAGGAGCATAACCCATCCCACCGCTACGCAGCTTCTCTAACACACAGACACACAAACAAAATCTTCTTTTCTTGCTTTGCTCTGTCTCCTTATCTCTTTCCTTTGACTCTCTGAATGCCAGCCTGTGGGCTCCTCCCTGAGTGGTGGTTCTGTGTGTTGTCACTCTCTCTGTGTTCTGTCTGTGTTGTCGTTCCTGTGTGTGGTTTGTGCGTGTAAAGGATGTTTCTCAGGCCACACAAGAGTCATAAGCACCATGCGAAACTCCACGATAGTATTTTTGCAAATACCAAGCCTTTACGTGTTCGCTTGTAATAATGTAAATGGACTTGTGTGTGCTGTGCGCTGTGTGCTGTGTGTGCTGAGGCAGCATCAACCTGCGGCGCTCCTGTTGGTGTCTCGCTCTCATCCAACCTCACCTCCATCTCTCCTCGTCTCACTCTCTCTCTCTCTCTCTCTACTCTCCACACTCTAACGCACCATATGATAGAGCGCTGGTACACGCAGCTCGCTCACTCTTGCTCTCCTCTCGTCCCAGGGACATGATCGCACTACGAATACGGCAGTACATGAGTGATGTTCATTCAAACTGTGATGTAATATTCGTTGCCTGTCTGGAGAGATTCCTTATATTGGATTCCCACCATGTGTTTGAAGCGCACACCAACAAACTCATATCATTGTCCAGCGGCCTAGCAGATTATGCTACATACAATAAATATTATTTTACTGCTTTTAAAAACCCAGCACCCAGGCCTTTTTATTTTCAGGCGTTTCTTCCTTACGCCTACCGCTATATCAAGTTTGATGATCAAGTGACTTTTTTAACAAATTACTCGCAACGTAGGCAACAAAGACTGTTCAGACGGAGTACGCCCACTGTTACTAGGAGCGCTTGGTCTATGCACACATATTTCTTCCAACTATCGACCACTCCAACATCGTGGAACTCTCTAAGGGCGACTTTAGTTATTGCGAATGGTGGGACTCGAAACAACACAGCCACGACTACTACAGATGTCCACTACGGTGGCATAGTCATACTCTTATAAAGATCCTGATATGCTTCGTGTCAGACGAAGATGGTATTACTAGGCCACAGTAAGAACGGTTAGTTTAGGGTGGATTCTTTAGGGGTCCATTGGGAAGAGACTCGATCGAGACAAACATTACACACTCACACACAACTTGCAGGTCACGGGGTCCACATCCGCGCCCACTCCCTCGCAACAACACAAACACACACACAAAGTCACACACAGACACACACATACTTATACACTTACACACACACTGTCATATACCCTGTCCTCTCTTTCATTTACTCACTCACTCACTCACAGGTGTGTATACACACTGGTCCACACACACACATCCAAACCACCTTACACAGGAAAGCAGCCCTTGTATCTGGGGATGTCTTCAGACTTGATCTGAGGATGTCTTAGATATGTCTGCCCTCACCTCCCCACCCAGCTCTTGTAGTTAGGAATGTCACTAAGCTTATGTTAGGGTGTGTTAGATGTGTCTGCCCTCACCTCTCCAGCCAGCTCTTGTAGCTTGGGATGTCACTAAGCTTATCTTAGGGTGTGTTAGATGTGTCTGCCCTCACCTCCCCACCCAGCTCGTGTAGTTAGGAATGTCACTAAGCTTATGTTAGGGTGTATTAGATGTGTCTGCCCTCACCTCTCCACCCAGCTCTTGTAGCTTGGGATGTCCTTGGCGTAGAGCAGCTTGTTAGAGGGCGAGTCCTTCCCCAGGCGGTGCTCTGAGGTGGAGCAGGAGTCCATGAAGGTCTGGGCCACCACAGACAGGCAGGCGTCCGTGATGCTGCTCTTGTGGATGTCGAACACAAACTGGGGGTTCTTGATCACGTTCACCCAGAACCTCAGAGGTAGACTGGAGGAGAGACAGGAAACAAGAGGCAACACACCAGGAAGTTACACGCCAGGAAGTTACACACCAGGAAGTTACACGTCAGGAAGTTACACACCAGGAAGTTACACACCAGGAAGTTACACACCAGGAAGTTACACGTCAGGAAGTTACACACCAGGAAGTTACACGCCAGGAAGTTACACATCAGGAAGTTACATGCCATTCAAACAAGCTATTTCCTCAATCATGTGTGTGTCTATCTTGATTGAAAGTTAGAAAATGCTGTTGTTGTTTTTTTTACACGAGTGACGGTGTGTGTGTGTTAACATTTCAATCATAAAGCCTGAGCTTCCCATTACTTGGAAATACATTCATCTTTCCAGTCTATATTTAGCTTGTACATCTACTGTATATTAGAGTTAAACAAGCAGGAGTGTTCAGGCCAAGCTCAGCAGATTAAGTCCAGCAGCATCACTTGTGTCTGCAGCCTAAGTCCCTATACAACCACCACCAAAAGGAACATGAGGACTGGTTCACTTTGCACAGCTCACACGCACGGCTCTTGCCTGCCTGCCTGCCTGCCTGCCTGCCTGCCTGCCTGCCTGCCTGCCTGCCTGCCTGCCTGCCTGCCTGCCTGCCTGCGCCTTGTCG
>BROE01000027.1:10585898-10587211 GCA_036571765.1 Plecoglossus altivelis
CTTGCCCCCCTCTCATCCTCCACTTCCCCTAACCCTCTCCCCGTTCATCACCACGGCGATTTCCGTGGCGACGGGGCGCCTTGGCACCAGTAACCGTGGCAATATCAGATCTGGCAGCTACCAGTGGTCGGCTTTTAATGAATATTGGCCCCCTCCCCTCTGCGGCACACAGACTGAGTGAGATAGAGAGAGGGAGAGAGAGAGGGAGAGAGAAGGAGGGAGGGAGGGAGAGAGGGATGGAGGGAGAGAGAGAGGGAGAGAAAGGGAGAGAGAAAGGGAGGGAGAGAGAGAGAGAGAGGGAGAGAGGGAGAGAGGGAGAGAGAGAGGGAGCGAGAGAGGCCAGCGTCTCTCACCAGTTGCTCTTCCAGGTGTGCCTCACGTGCGGGTCGTGGATGCTGTGTTTGTCCGCCTGCTCGTCCAGGAAGTCGAACATGTACTTGATGGCGAGCGGGAGGGCGCTGCCCCGATGGGCCGTGCTGAAGATGGTCTCAAACAGGTCGTCCACAAACTTCTGTAACGTCCCCTGGAGAGGAGAGAGAGAGAGGAGAGAGGAGAGCGAAAGTGAGAGGAGAGAGGAGAGAGAGATAGAGGAGAGAGGAGAGCGAAAGAGAGAGATAGAGGAGAGAGGAGAGCGAAAGAGAGAGATAGAGGAGAGAGGAGAGAGATAGAGAGAAGACAGAGATAGAGGCGAGAGGACGGAGAAGAGCAAAAGAAAGAGGAGAGATAGGGGAGAGAGACAGGATGCAAAATAGAGAAGAGGGAGACAGAGAAGTGTAAATGGGTGAGTGACAACACAAGCTTCAACACAAGTATCAACACAACACACTCAATACTTCCATAAGCTCCCAACCTGCCCCAGCCTCTCTCTCCTCCTCCCCCCAGCCTCTCTCTCCTTCTCCCCCCACCTCTCTCTCTTCCTCCCTCTCTCAGTCACGGGCCTCTGATGGGAAACAGTTATTTCACAGTTCACTTTTAATAATATCTGAGAACAGGAGGGACATCTCCTAAGCCTCTTTGTAGCAGGCAGATTAATTCGCACGCTGCACCACTGACCCTAATTTGATGTAATGTTGTTGACTTGAAGGAGGAGTGAAAAAGAGAGGGAGGGAAAGATATATATTTACAGAGAGGGAAAGAGAAAGAGAGAGAGATGAGATAGGGAGGAAGAGGGGATGTAATCCACTTGTAACAAACGGACTGATAGAAAGGGTGCAGATGAGGAGAGGGAGTGTGAGAGGGAGAGAGGGAGGTAGAGAGAGAGAGGAAAAGGGAGAGCGAGAGAAAGAGAGAGCGAGAGAGAGAGAGAGAGAGAG
>BROE01000027.1:10587221-10605189 GCA_036571765.1 Plecoglossus altivelis
GTGCATAAGCACCGCAAAAACCCCCCCAAACAGTTTGGGTTTGGTACAGTGACAAAGGAAGAGAGGATGGGGAATGACAGGCGAGGAGATGGAGGAGAGAGGGAGAAGAGAGGGAGAGGGAGAAGAGAGGGAGAAGAGAGGGAGAGGAGAAGTAGGAGCAGTATCCTGTTAGCTGACAATCCTAGCTATAATACTGTGTCCCACATCCCTGACAGCTTAGAGTTTGGCTATGAAGATGAAAACATATTTCTGTCTCAAAACCCCTGTCGTCCTGGCGACAAGAGGCTGGAGGTAATGTGCGTGTGAGCGTGAGCAAGTTCACACGGCGTGAAGTTGGCATGGCTATACAAGTCTACATTATACTGAGCCACTGCCAGGTGTGGCATAGTGACATCCTAGTCCTCATGCGTTTGTGGTCCGGCTGGCTAGAGACTCCAGCATCAGACGCCTCTTCCTGGACAACATGGAGGCCAGCCAAACACACAGCTAGTTATCACAACCTCTCATTTAGGAGAGTAAAGACAGGACGAATCCCCCAGGCAGGGAGATGAGAGGATGAGGGAGATGAGAGGATGAGGGAGATGAGTGGATGGGGGAGATGAGAGGATGATGCGAGATGAGAGGATGGGGGAGATGAGGGGATGAGGGAGATGAGAGGATGAGGGAGATGAGAGGATGAGGGAGATGAGTGGATGGGGGAGATGAGAGGATGATGGAGATGAGAGGATGAGGGAGATGAGAGGATGAGGGAGATGAGTGGATGGGGGAGATGAGAGGATGATGGAGATGAGAGGATGGGGGAGATGAGAGGATGATGGAGATGAGAGGATGAGGGAGATGAGAGGATGAGGGAGATGAGAGGATGAGGGAGATGAGAGGATGATGGAGATGAGGGGATGAGGGATATGAGATGGATGATCGAGATGAGAGATGGGGGAAGATGAGAGGATGAGGAGAATGGGGATGATGGAGATGAGGGATAGGGAAGATAGAGGATGAGAGTGAGATGAGAGGATGAGGGAGATGAGAGGATGATGGAGATGAGGGGATGAGGGAGATGAGAGGATGATGGAGATGAGAGGATGGGGGAGATGAGAGGATGAGGGAGATGAGAGGATGATGGAGATGAGGGGATGAGGGAGATGAGAGGATGAGGGAGATGAGAGGATGAGGGAGATGAGAGGATGGGGGAGATGAGAGGATGGGTGAGATGGAGGGAGGGAGATGAGGATGAGGGAGGATGATGAAGGATGATGGAGGATGAGGATGAGGGAGGATGATGAAGGATGATGGAGAATGAGAGGATGGGGGAGATGAGAGGATGAGGGAGATGAGAGGATGATGGAGATGAGAGGATGAGGGAGATGGAGGGAAGATAGAAAGACAAGAGTGCAATCAATCCCTCTGCTTTTTCCTCATCTTCTCCCTCTCCATCTTTCTCTCTCTTCCCTCCCCCCTTGCTCTCTCTCTTCCCTCCCTCCCCCCTCGCTCTCTCTCTTCCCACCCCCTATTATCTCTCTTTTCCCTCCTCTCCCTTCCCCTTGACTTTTCTCTCTCCTCCCCCATTCTCTCTCTTCCCACAGCCTGTGTGTGTTGTATGTGTGTGTGTTGTGTGTATGTGTGTGTGTGTTGTGTGTGTGTGTGTGTGTTGTGCGTGTGTGTGAGAGAGTGAATCCTGCCACTTAGCGTTCCAATTATAGAACCACATAAACTGAAGCATGCGATGTGTTTCCCGTCTGAACTGCTAAACAAAGAGAGACCGCCGATCAAACCTACTGCGTGAAATGTTCACTAATCACAAATTACAACCCCACACTTCAAGATCCTTCGCCTTCCCTCTTCTTTTCTCTATCCCTCTCCCCCTCCTCCCTTCTCTCCTCTCCCTCCTCTTCTCCTCCCTCCCTCTCCCTCCCTTCTCCCTCCTCTCTCTCCTCCCCTCCCTCCCTCTCCCCTCTCTCCTCCTCCTCCTCCTCCTCCTCTCTCTCTCTCTCCTCCTCCTCTCTCCTCCTCCCTCCCCCTCCTCCCTCCTCCTCCTCTCCCTTCCTCCTCTCCCTCCTCCCTCTCTCCTTCCTGCTTCCCCTCTCTCTCTCTCCCATCCCCCTCTCTCTCTCTCCCATCCCCCTCTCTCTCTCTCCCATCCCCCTCTCTCTCTCCCCTCCCTCTCGCGCTTGCTGTATTTCGTTTGCTCGTTGTGTTTCGGTTAAAAGGAGCACTTGTGATGCAACAGAGAAAAGGGCAGCAGGTCGTTAAGAGTTGGATTGATAATTAGATTTTCAGAGGTGGGATCAAAGTCACGATTCACTCTAAACCAAATTAACCGTTTCTTTTTCTCTTTTTTTAACGTCTTTTTTCTTTTCTCTCTCTCTGAGCAGCCGTTGCTGCAGGGATACGCTCAAAGAGACTCATTTTCTGGCATTTTATTTTCCACCTAGATAATATCTCTGTCTGTGGAGCACCTCTGTGAGCGAGGCTGTGTTCTCTCTTTCCTCCATCATTAGACGTGTCGCCGTGTCAACACGAACACAAACCAAAGAGGAAATACAGACATTTGCATATTTTCACTTTGCCTTCAAAGCCTACAGGGTTTTAAAGAATAGTTTTGAAATGACTTTATTCTGTCATGTGGAACGGAGCAGTAGAACGAAGAGAGAGGAGAAGAGCGAGAAGGAGGGGGACAGTAGACTCGAGACCCTGAAGCGTGGATCAACTTTTCAGGCTTGCAGGTGACCTTTTGGTGACCCTGTGGTGACCCTCCGTTGACCCTGAGGTGACCCTGAGATGACCCTAAGGTGACCCCAGCTCCGTACCTTGGTGGCCAGCAGCCTGGTCAGGTAGATCTCAGACACCATCTTGCTGCCACGGTCACCCTCCTTCTGGTCGCCGTGGTCGTGGTTCTTCACCAGGTGCCACACCTTGACCCCGCTCTCCAGGTCGGGGGTGATCATGGGCGTGCGAGAGCGCAGGCTGTCCGGGCTGCCTGTGTACTTGATCATGTTCTCTGTTGAGACACAGCAAGGGAGATACAGTCAGCCGCACAGCACAGCACAGCAAAGCACAGCACAGCACAGCAAAGCACAGCACAGCACAGCAAAGCACAGCAAAGCACAGCACAGCACAGCACAGCACAGCACAGCACAGCAATATTTCCCATCATGAGCTCTCTACTGCTTCAAAACAAGAACATGTGACTGGGAGATGAGTGAGGAACATGAACATGTTTGTCGTTGACTTAAACATAGTCCCTAGACGAAGCATGTATACTTCTATAAACCTAGTCCCTAGACGAAGCATGTATACTTCTATAAACGTGAAAACAAGACCATCGCTCGGTTAGATGGCTGGTTTTTGCAGAGCGCTCGACTCTGATGACAGAGAGAGGCGGCGCAGTCTGACCGCCACGGCGCCACGGCGCATCTAGTGCCGGCGGTGTTTGGGTTCTACTGAGCCTTGAGATTGGACATGAAAGTTTCACACTGCGAATTCTGGTGAATTTTTAATTGCTTCTTCTCCGGGGAACAAGGCGGTGGTGGTGGACACAAAATCGAACAGGTGTCTGAACAGATGAAATATGCATGCCCCCCCCCCCGATGGCGGGAGGGGCGATGACATTTAGAAACATGCGGCTCAATGAATGTTTACAAAGTGTGAAAAGAATTGATCGGTGTGGCTGAGAGAGACAACAGACAAAGAGAGATAGACAGAGAGACAAAGAGACAGAGAGACAAAGACACAGAGAGACAAAGAGACAGACAAAGAGAGAGACAGACAGACAGACAGGCAGAGAGGCAGACAGACAGACAAACAGCCAGAGAGAGAGAGAGACAGACAGACAGACAGGAATTTGTGTAGGTATGGAGGGAGTGTGTAGGTATGGAAGGTTTGTGTGTAGATATAGAGGGGGTATGTATAGGTATAGCAGGAGGGAATGTGTGTGGGTATGGAGGGAGTGTGTAGGTATAGAGGGAGTGTGTAGGTATGGAGGGAGTGTGTGTAGGTATGGAGGGAGTGTGTAGGTATGGAGGGAGTGTGTAGGTATGGAGGGTGTGAGAGGTGTCTGCGTCGTTCTACGTTGTATCGCCTCACCTCACCGCAATCATACCCGCTCCTCCTCTGTCTTTTTCGGTGCACTGAAAAATCCAGCACAGTACAGCTTGGGTTCAGTATGCAACTGCATTGGGTCCCTCTCGGCCTTATTCGTTCCCCTCCCTCTCAGTACTAATAGTCAGCCCGGGTTCTCTCAGGTTAGTCACGCACCAGTCGGAGACGTTTTTGTTTTTATGACACCTCAATTACATACGGCGCCGTCGTCGTACTTGCGCCCGCTTTTGCGCGCTTGAACAATAGCACTCGGAAGGGGTGCTTTGGCTATCTTAGACTCCATCCTCTTTGGGGCTGATAAAGACGTAAGACCTGGTTCAGCCAGGTATGAACGTTTTGCTCTTCAGGAGTGTAAAATGACAGTATAGGGGCTTTGTATGCGCGCGTCCCTGACTCGTTTCTCTTGATCAAAATTCACATTTCCAACCGGGGTTTTCCCGTATGTACGTTGCTTGGGCCTAATAATTATTTGTCATGTCTAAGGGTTAGTAATGAGTTATTTGGGATGAAAAAATACTAGAAGGGGTCTATATGATGGGAGGCCATTCTCGTGCTTATGTAGGCCGTAGTTATCATCATGGGTTTAGTTGACCACGTTTTTTGGCCTGGCTATACCGTTACGGGGTTAGTTATGAAGTTTTTTGTTACTGGTGTGAGGTTTTGTAGAGTAGTGTGTGGGGTGAGTGGTGGTGAGGGGTGGTGGAGAGAGGCCGATGACGAATATCGTGGTTCGCAGTTTAACAGCGACTCATAGAGCTGGCCTTTTTCTCGCTGTATAGCAGGGCGGGGATGGAGAGAGGAGGTAGAGAGGAGAGAGGAGGATAGTAGACGGAGAGGGAAGAGAGGATTGAGAGAGGGCAGAAGAGGAAATGAGAGAGGATGAGAGAGGAGAAAGTATAATGCATTAAATGAGCTAAGCGGTAACCAGAAAGACCTGTGAGGACTGGAGGGAATGGGTCGATATAGCTAAGGGTGTTGTTAGGGTGATCGAGAGAGGAGAGGGAGGAATGGGAGGGAGAGGAGGAGAGAGGAGGAGAGAGCGATGTAATCTGCCTGACTCTGGATAGTATGAGGAGTTGGTCCATCGGCAGGCTGACATAATTGTAGGTTCTGTGTGAGAGATTGTGAGACAGAGGCGTTCATTTAGACGTATTCAGAGCTATGTTGGAAATCGCCATGGCTGTGAAACTTAACTTAATTAAGATCTCTGGCAAGAGGACGAGCACGAGCGATGAGGGAATTCACTTTGTGTCTACCTGAGTTGAACTGTGTGTAAGTGTGGTCGTGACGAGAGACGCTGGTGTGTAGTGTCGCAGAGAAATCGGTGGGTAGTTGCGAGGATGTGTGTGTGTGTGAGTGGTGGTGAGTGAGAATTCGCCGATAGCACGTGAATGTGAGTTGTTGTGTGTGCTGATGTGTGTGCACTGTGGGAGGTGTGACAGATGTGTGTGCGTGATTGTGTTGAGTGTTTGGAGTGTTTGTGTGTGTGAGTGTGCGAGCTTGTGAGCTTGTGAGTGAGTGTGTGTGTCTGTGTGAGCTTGTACGTGTGTGTGAGTGTGTGAGTGTGTGTGTGTGTGTGTAAGTGTGTGTGTATGTTAGCCATACCGTATTTGCTGGCGGAGGTTCTGGACACAGTGGAGTTGTTGACGGAGTTGTAGGCTGTCACCTGCTTGGGGACCAGGGCTACCACGGAGTTATCAGGCACCTGCAGAGGGAACACAGCGCTCCAGTCAGCTTCACCTGAACACCAGCAGCAGCAGAGTCTGCAGTCATCCAGCTGCAGCCTCTACTGAACACCAACAGCACCTCTACTGAACATTAACAGCACCTCTACTGAACACTAACAGCAGCTCTCCTGAACACTAACAGCAGCTCTCCTGAACACTAACAGCAGCCTCTACTGAACACTAACAGAACCTCTCCTGAACACTAACAGCAGCTCTACTGAACACTAACAGCAGCTCTACTGAACACTAACAGCAGCTCTCCTGAACACTAACAGCAGCCTCTCCTGAACACTAACAGAACCTCTACTGAACACCAACAGCACCTCTACTGAACACTAACAGCACCTCTACTGAACTCTAACAGCAGCTCTCCTGAACACTAACAGCAGCCTCTCCTGAACACTAACAGAACCTCTCCTGGACACCAACAGCACCTCTACTGAACACTAACAGCACCTCTACCGAACACCAACAGCACCTCTACTGAACACTAACAGCAGCTCTACTGAACACTAACAGCAGCCTCTACTGAACACTAACAGCAGCCTCTACTGAACATTAACAGCAGCCTCTCCTGAACGTTAACAGCAGCTCTCCTGAGAGGCCAGGCAGTAATACCAGACATAGATCATACCGTCGTCCTGAGAGCAGGCATCATGTATGTTTCCCATCATCCATTACGGTTTTGTGTGTGTGTGTGTGTGTGTGTGGGGAGGGGGCAGCGGGTTAGCTAATCTCTACCCCCCCCCCCCCACACACACAGTAAGTGGCAGAGGGTGTGTGTGTGTTTTAACGTTAGTCCAGGCCTGTGCTGGGATGTCCCCAGCTCCCATTTCAATAACACCATTACTCAGGGGTGTGTGTGTGTAAGTGAGACAAGCCCACACCCCTAATCAACAAGGCCCAAACGGAATCAATTACAACTATTGGGAAAGTGACTCCGCCCACTTTGCCCCTACCCCCCCTCCCTTCCCTCAGCACACACCACCACTCCCCTTCCTCCCCTCTCTACACACTGTAACCCTTCCCCCCATCCCCTAGTCTGCATAAGCCCACCTACATCCCCTCTGGCTAAGACAGGGTTAATTGAAGTGATCTTTACGATAAAGTGGGATGGATGGGGAAAAGGGATGAGGAGAGGGTCCTGGAGTGTGTGTGTGTGTGTGTGCGTGTGAGAGAGAGAGACATAGACAGAGACATAGACAGAGACATAGAGAGAGACAGAGTAAGAGAGCAAAAGGGGGGAGACAGAGAGAGAGAGGCAGACAGAGAGAGCGAGAGAGGAGGGGCTTCATCTGATTATGACATGACTATATTATTTCCCCATGACTCCCCGTCCTGCTCCTGGTGCATAATGTGAAGCAATCAGAGGCACCAGAGCCTCTGAGGGCAAAGACCCCCGTGCCCCAAAACACAGCTCCCTCATCACTAATCCTGCTTGTTGTCTACACGGCATAATGAAATGAGAAAATAGGGGGAGTGTGTGCTCAGGGAAATCATATCGGGAAGGGGGGATTAAGGAAGAGAGGAGAGAGAGGAGAGAGAGAGACTGGACAGGTGAGAGGAGAGAGACACGCTGGACTGCAGTCGTCACGGAGAGGGAGAAACAGAGGAGAAGGGGAGGAGGAAAGAGGTGGAGGGAGGACAGAGGAGAGAGGAGGAGGAGAGAGGAGGAGAAAGGACCATAGAGAAGGAGGAGAGGAGGAACGAGGAGGAGAAGAGAGAAGGAGGAGAGAAGGAGGAGGATGAGAGAGGAGAGAAGAGGAGTGAGGAGATGGAATGAGGAGGAAAGAGAAGGATGAGAGAGGAGACAGGAGAGAGGAGAGAGGAGGAGGAATGAGGAAGAGAAAAGAGAAGGAGGAGAGAAGGAGGATGAGAGAGGAGAGAAGAGGAGAGAGGAGAAGGAGGAGAGAGGAGGAGGAGAGAGGAGAGAGGAGGAGAGAGGAGGATGAGAGAGGAGAGAAGAGGAATAGAGAGGAGGATGAGAGAGGAGGAGAGAGGAGTAG
This sequence comes from Plecoglossus altivelis, assembly GCA_036571765.1. Classification (NCBI taxonomy): domain Eukaryota; kingdom Metazoa; phylum Chordata; class Actinopteri; order Osmeriformes; family Plecoglossidae; genus Plecoglossus; species Plecoglossus altivelis. The sequence continues at coordinate 10,595,053 of BROE01000027.1, forward strand.
AGGAAGAAAGGGAGGAGAGAGAAAGCGAGGATGAGAGGGAGAGAAGAGGATAGGAGAGAGAGGATGAGAGAGGAGAAAGAAGCAGATAAGAGAGGAGATGAGGAGAGGGAGGAGAGGAGAAGAGGAAGGAGGAGGAGAGAGGAGAGAGGAGGAGAGAGGAACCCTGGGCTGGATGGAATAGACCAGCTGAATATCTGAGCTGTGCCGAAGGCTGCAACGTTCATGTTTCCAAACAGGAAATCAACCTTGTCTTTTTTTCACCCCCTCTTCCACTGACAGAATCGGGATGGATCGGAATCAATGTGTCCATCTGGGCAGCTTTGATAAAAGCGAATGAAGATGACAGAATCAGGGTTGATTCTATTGAGAGCACTGCCCGTGTCTGGAGAGTGTCAGAAGCAGACAGGGCAGGAGGGAGGGTGGGTGGGGGGGGGGGGGGGGGGCGCGGGCACGGGGGGGGGGGGGGGGGGGGGTGTGGGGGGGGGGGGGGGGGGGGGCGGGGCCGCGGGACTCCTGTAGGACGTCGGGCAAGGGCAAACGCCACCAAGGGAAGCTGACGTTAGTCAATGAGGCCTCATCAATGAGGGTGGGCAGGTGAACCCTCCCCAGCCGCCAGTCTGGGATTACCATGGCGATGGAGGAAGACGAAGCATGGATTTGGGGGTTGACTGAAGCGTAATGCGATGAGGATGTGTTGAGTTTTGATTCCGGAAGCGCTGACAACGAGGTGGACAACCGCAGCCCCTCGCCCCCAGCCCCGTCCCCCCCTCGCCCTCAGCCCCCCCCGTCCCCCCCTCGCCAGCCCCCCACTAAAATCCCGTCCCCCCCCTCCCCCCGCCTCCTCCTCCGTTCTCACTCAGACTCGCTAACAAGCTTCGACGAAACATTTCTTTATTTGTTTTTTGGCGCGTGTGCCTTGTGTTTTTTATGGGGGGGGGGGGGATTTTGGGGAGGGAAAGCAAGTACTTTGCCTTACTCCCACACGCGTCTGAGAAAGAGAGGAAGGGGGAAAAAAAGAAGAGAATTAACTTCTGTGTTCATTATCTCATCTCCGATTCCAATCAGCTCCTAATCCATTCTGCTTCTGCCCTCCCTTCCTGTGACAGTTCATCTAGACAGTGACAGGACCACAACCCCCCCTCTCCCCCTCCACACACACACTCTCTCTTTCCACAACTTAAGGAAAAAAGATCTTTGAGATGCCAATCAGACTGCTCAGTCCACTCCAACTGTTTGCCCAGTCCTCTAACAAGCAGTGGGTGACTCTTTCCCAGCCTCACCACACCAGTGGGCTTCCTGTCTGGAGGAACAGCATCTGCACTCTTTTGACCAGGCGCTTGGCGGCCATATTGGATTCTCAGTCCTAAGACATAGAGAGCTGTGAGTGTATGTACGTGTATGTGTCTGTGTGTTTACATGTGTGTGTTTACGTGTATGTACGTGTGTGTGTGTTTATGTGTATGTACATGTGTGTGTTTACATATGTGTGTTTATGTGTATGTACATGTGTGTGTGTGTTTACGTGTATGTGCATGTATGTGTGTGTTTACATGTGTGTGTTTACGTGTGTGTACATGTATGTGTGTGTTTACGTGTGTGTACATGTATGTGTGTGTGTGTTTACATGGATGTGTGTTTACATGTGTGTACATGTATGTGTGTGTTTACGTGTGTGGGTGGGAATTTGCATGCTGCGGAACGTTAAACAGCTCTTTGAATGTCCGTCTCTCTTTTCTGCATTGGTGGATGAGGGCGTGAGAGAGAGACGCTCACAAGATGGTATCTCCTCTCCTCAGACTCAGAGATTACCCTGGTTGCTCTCTCCCCTCCCCCTCATCCTCCGCCTCTCTCTGCTGCTGAGTGGTGGGGGTGGGGCTGGGGGTGGGGGCGGGGGTGGGGGGGTCCTGTCAATCAAACCTTGCTTCTTCTAAATGACCTGGAAGTGTTGTGTCAGGAGAGTCTATTAGGGAGACTTGCGGGTCAGAGGGAAACCCTATCCCAGTCCATCCCTAGAGACAGCGGACGACCTCATGAACATAAAGGTCACAGCCTCTATTGATGTTTATTGACGACATCTCCCAACACGTGGAATCGCCATGACAGAAACCTGTGTAATTATTGGGGTTTCTGAAAGATTGTGAACGGTTTATAATTTTCCATCATCCACAGCATTTTTTTTCCTTTGTGTACCGTCGCGTAACTATAGCAACGCCAACTCATGGATAGCCACTGCTGCCTGAGAGAACGGTTTGAGATTCTTCACAGAAAAGATTTAAATCACACCTATGAATACTATTGTCTGATTTGTTCTTCTTCTTCTCTGACATGAAAGGGTGATGCCTCACTGCGTCCTGGCTTCATTGTGCGTCCTGACAACATCTCAAAGTCCATCTCCTTTCAGCGTGTTCTACCCAGATCCTTGTTTTCAGGTCGAAAACATTGTTCTCACCACGATGTGTACCATCATCACACCAACGTTCACTTTCAGAAACTCTTCCTTCGTTGGCAGAGGCTTCATGTGCACACACGCACACACACACACACACATACACACACACACACACACATACACACACACACACACACGTGCGCGCACACTCTCACAACTGCTTGGAATAATCCCACATTCCTTTGATTTCGCCCATCAGACGTGTCAGACATGATGAAAACAGACAGATACACCTCCCAATAGCACCTGGTGTGCGAGATCAGACAGCATAAGCAGCTCTACATGACGCACGCACTCCAGGAAGGAAAACGCACGTGTGTGTTTACACAGCGACATGCAGGGAAGCCAATCTAAACAACAGAGACCAAACTCCTCCCTTCACTGCTCTGACCTCCCTCCTCCACCCAGCTCGACACAGCCAGCTAGACACAGCCAGCTAGACACAGCCAGCTAGACACAGCCAGCTCCACACAGCCAGCTAGACACAGCCAGCTGTACGTATCATGACGTCAGCATCATAATCACATGGATGCATTGTGACGTCATAATCCCAACCCATCTTTACGCATCGTGACGTCAGCATCATAATCACATGGATGCATTGTGACGTCATAATCCCAGCCCATCTTGACGCGTCGTGACGTCATCATAAAGTGTAAGTATTTGAACATGCTTCTTCCAACGCATCACGGAAATGAACGCAGTGTGGGTAAAGATGGCGTGTGTGTGTGTGTATATGTGTGGTGTGTGCTGTGTGCGTGTGTGCGTGTGTGCGTGTTGCCTTGGATGTGTGCGTGTGTGGGTGCTGTGTGTGTATGTGGACGAGAGAGGTAGAGTCTCGGCTGAGTGAAGCTAGTGTAGAGGTACGGAGCAGGGAATCAATTAAGAGAATAAACACAGAATAAAAACAACCTTCTGTGTGTGTGATGTAGATGACAGCATTGGAACCCAAAAACATGTTGATATAGAGTGTGAGTGTGTGTGTGTGAGTGTGTGTGTGTGTGTGTTTAAGAGCGAAAATGTACTGTGCACATCCCATATGTGTGTATCTCAGAATGCTTGTGTTACTTGTCTGCACTTGTGAAGGAGTATGAAAGGATTAATGTGTGTATTAGATTTTCCAGTAGGAGGCCTTTGCAAAGGGAATCTATTCATGAAACATGTCTGATGTTGGGCCCATGTCCCTCGTTTGTGATGAGAGCTGTATGGTAACTTGCAGCTGGAAGCTACTTTCACGCTTTACTCAAGACTTCCATTGGAAAGCCACCATCCATATCATCAGAATGCTCCGGAAAAACAATCATCATCACCACAGCCATTTATCTGACCACGAAATACGTTGGATCGTGTGATTACTGGTTTACGACAACATCGCACCTGCCCTGGCCAAGCAAAACGACCACACGAGCCATCCTCAGTGTAGAATAGCTAACATGTATGTCATCAATATGGTGGTGTTCTAATGTGAGTGTGTTGTAGAGAATCGACTGTTGTGGAAAGCGAGATGCGTTTACCTGGTAGTGAGCTAACATTTTAATAAGTGAGCATGTTGTAGAGTATTGACTGTTGTGGAAAGCGAGATGCGTTTACCTGGTAGTGAGCCAGCATGTTAATATGTGAGCATGTTGCACAGAATCGACTGTCGTGGAAAGCGAGATGCGTTTACCTGGTAGTGAGCCAGCATGTTGAGCCTCTTCCAGTCGCTCTCGATCTTGGTGGTAACGTCCTCGTCCTGCAGAATCGTACGCTGGCCTCGGTCCTGACGCCATTCTAGAGGAGAGGACGAGAACAGCGTGAGCGCCACAAACACTTTGATAGTTTGAACCTGCAGCGCGACGCGAAGCTCAAACGCTTCACCGGCGCTCTGTACCTGCTGTTCAGTGGCTGAGCACTGACTACGATCTGGTCAAAATCAAGGAGGAGAAACTGGAGGTGAGAAGTATTTAAAGAAGCGTAGAGCTTTGATGAACGTTCATTCACCTGGTGTAGCATTTCGACTTCCTGGGTTTAAACCTTTTAACCTTGTAAAAAGAACAAAAACTGCCTTCACTATCTCTAACATGCCGTTTGCTTTTTCCCTTTTCCCTCAGATGATTTGAGTCAGGTGAGTCTTGTGAAAAGAGAGAGAAAGAGAGAGAAAAACAGAGAGAGAGAGAGAGAAAAGAGAAAGAGAGAGGTTATGAGGGATTGACTCCTGAATCTTTATGTGAGCTTATCATTCTGAGACAAGCTATCTGGCCATGGGAAACAAAGTGAAACTGAAGAGGAAAGGGGATAAGTAGACAGACAGAGAAGGGAGAGAGAGAGGAGAGAGAGAGAAGGGAGAGAGAGAGAGTAGAGATACAGAGCGAAGGGAGAGAGAGAAGGGAGAGAGACAGGAGAGAGGGCAGAGAGAATGAAAGGATGCAGCTCTAGATAGAGGGAGAGAAAAGGAAAGGAAAATTAATCACTCTCTCCCTGCTTTGTCGTCGGAAGCAGGGGCCCCTCTCTCTGAGAGCCCGATCGATGGCCGTGATTTATCGTATGGTACTTAGCTGAGGGCGCACAGCCACTTTCTCCTTTTTCCATCCAGCACCTCACAGCCCTCTCCCCTCTCGGCTGACAAACAACTTGTACTTGGGTCGCATCATCTGTAATTGTGGGTTCAATTATCACATATCACATTCATCAGATCAACAGCATCGTCGCGCTGAAGAAGGGCAAGAGACGAATCGGCGAGCCCGCCAATTCGATCCAACGCTCGCTCTGTTTGTGATTCATACAATCCTGATACCACAATGGAACTCCCAACCTACTTGCCAGCAGTGCTCACGTCTGTCATCTCATCCACCTGACCGTTTACCTTCCCTCACACCGCCGAGGAAGAGGGAACATCTCCAGATCGGTCCCAACCTAACCATCAACATTAACCCCCCCACGATGCGCCACAATACAGCACCACACATACACACCTCACACGTCGCGGTTCCATCGCAGCCCATATATTACCACCATGATTGCCATTGACATTAGAATGATTTGTCGAATTATGCATGTGGACGCATGGACGAGGAGAACAGTGGTGTTGACACTGTGCTGACAGGCTGCCTAGCCTCCTCCCTTCTGCCCAGGTGCTGGCTGCTCCCTGGTTATGCACAGCCTTCATTTAGGTTCCATTACAGTGATGCGCTCCTTATGGGTGTCACTTCCCCTCCTCTTCACAATTTAGGGAGTCGCTCTGGTTTGTAATTGTGCTTCCCACGTGCTGGCGCCCCGGTGGCGAGGGCTTGGCACAGTCAGGGGAGAGAGGAGGGGGAGCTGAACAGAGCTGCTGGGGCTGCCTTACCTGCTTCTATACCTCCCTGTCCTGAGCTCTTTGGTTTTGCCTTTCAGTTGTCAAGGCAGAATAGTCATGTGTGCAAATATACCAGCAGTGGCTTTTCAGGAGCTCCGTCTCTCCCGCCCAGTCTGCTCAACTGACACCTGTTGTGTCCAATCAGGCTCTCCACAGCTCTGATCAGCTTCCTCTAACTAGCCCTGCTGTGTGTGTGTGTGCGTGTGTGCTTTTTTGCGTGCATGCTTGTGGTACAGTAACACACAAACATGCGCACAGTCATCCTTCTTTCTGTGAGCAGATAGAGAGAATGATGGGGGTAGAAAGGAGGATGGGGGTGCAAACGGCCTCATTGCCACCTGCCTCATTACCCATAATGCCGCATTCTCAGCACTTGGAACCTTTCTGTGTAAAGACTTCTGGGAGTAACTACTGGAGTTCTACAGCTTCCTCGTTCCTACTTCCTGGTAGCTGTCATCCTGTCCTGTGATAGGCTAGGCGAACACGCTGAAGTCTCTGGTTACACATACTACTCTCAAGAGAGAACCAGTTATCATAGCATATCATAGCCAGCACATCCATAAGATCTATACAGCCTTGTGATAATGTACAGGCAAATACATGAAGGTATAGATCTGTGGTATACTTTACACACTGTTATGACACATGCCACTGTCAGTGACACACATGCACCATGTTTACAGAGTAAATTGTGAGAGAGACGAGAGATCAGAGTCTTCTCCAGAGACAACAGCCAAACCGAGTCTCCCAGCTCCCAATGCCTTTGGGTATTCATGATTTCTTTTAGATTACATAGCCTGCAGTCATGCGGTGGTGAATGGAAAAAAAAGCATGGAGGACACGGGTGGTTGAGTCACCATGTTGGAATATGTCGCGTTTACTGTGTTACAGTTGTTGTTATTTCAGTCTTGGGATATTTGCGGTCTGGTTCTTGACATAGTCTGACCGGAGAGGCAACATTACTCAGTCGCTGGCCACATGTGAGGCACACATGAGGGCAAGCAGCGCTGGGCCTGACCACCCCAGCTCTGGAACAAAGGAGGGAGGGAGTTCAAAGTGGCTTTTTGTTTTGTGTTGCAGGTCATGGTGGGACAGCCTCGGGGGAAGGGGGGGGGTGTCTTCTTCATAACCCGCTACATGGATGACTCCAGGGTGATGTCACGTCAAGGTCAAACCTGGACATGAAAGCTTCGCCATTCTTGTAAAGAGATTGTGGATGGGGGTGCGGGAGGTGTGGGTGTGTGTGAGGGGTTGGGTGCGGGAGGTGTGGGGGTGTGGGAGGTGTGGGGGTGCGTGAAAGAGGGTTAGACTGAGGGGGAGTTACGTGTAGTTTATGAGGATTGTTCACCTGGAGACAGCTTCCTTGTTATTGCTGTGGAATTGGACTCCGAAGGTGTGTACCAGCATGTTATTCCTCAGTACATCCAAAGATGCTTACCGGCCAATTAAATGTCTGGAAATACAGCTTCCTGCTGTACAACCAATTGACAAATGGGTGCTGTATACTTCCTGGACAGCAGAGAGAGAAAGGCTAATCCTCTATCAGACTCAAACAAAAGACAAACGTCAGTCTGTGATCCCAGAGTGCCTAGATTGATCACTTGGATCAATGGCTTGACTCATCAGGAGCGGAGCTCTGATTGGTCTAAAGATAGGACCAATAAGAACATGGAGTCCTTAGAGAAAGTTTACAGGATGTTCCTGCTGGTCTGGGGAAGACGACAGAACTGTCTCAACAAGGAGGGCCACTGTTGCCTCAAAGAGAGCAAGATCGTTAGGCCAGTTCCCTTCGTTTCATTATAAGTGCTTATGCTTTTAACAAGGTAAACGGGCTCGCGCACATCGCTACTTCCTGGTCATGTGACGTTGAAACTGGAGGTTCGACCAATGAGAACGGAGAGAGTCTTACCTAGGTCCATGTCGGAGGCCTTCTGCCGGTGGGAGTGAGGGATGTTCTTGTAGATGGCATCCAGGATCTTCTCCTTCACCTGGCTGATTGTGTCACAGTTCAACACTTTCACCTGAATCTCTGGGCTCTTCTCGTTCTCAGGATGGATGCAGTTCACCACCTGGAGAGACACGCAGCACCGTACTATTAAACCTTGGGTTCTCTTCGAGGGCCACAATGGCCCCTAGCACCATGTTGAAAGCACACACATGCACATTCACCATGAGACATTTCGATCGTATATGCTTGATTGAACTCGGACAAATCGAGATCTTTTTGGTTCAAGTGCAGCATGGCTTTCAGTGCCCAACCCTTAAAATGTCATGAACCTGTTTTATTTCAGGGGTTGAAGGTGGGGTGTTTTTGACCCTTAGGACAGGTGGAGTTGCAGAATGTGAGGAGAACACGAGGGTTAACCTGCAGGCGTGGACATCAAGGTGTCACAGTAGAAAACATGACAAAGAGAAAAATGCGAGATAAAAAACAAAACAAAAAACCAACGAATTATGGGACACGAATAAAACACAAAAGACGATGAGACGATTAAGTAAAGTGGATCTCTTCCTGTTTTGGCACAAATGGCGTTAAAGCTCATTTAAACGTTGCGAGCAAAGCGGCGGGGGGGGGGACGGGGACGCGTGAGGTGGCGTCGTGGAACGATGGCCACCGAACTTCTGCACGGCGGGAATCCTCCGTGTCTGAAAGATGGACGGCCATTTCACGTCTTTCCCCGTGACCGAGGGGAAGAAGGCAACCGTTTAAAGGTAGCTAATTACCCTCATCACTATGTGAGGACATCTGTTTAAAGTAGCCGCTGCCATCATCATCATCATCATCATCATCATCATCATGTCCTTCTTCCTTGCGCTCACTTTCACATTCTTCTGACATTTTGTAATTATGGGGTCCGGAAGAACAAGATTTATACAGAGCCAATGATAAAGCCATTTATAGATCCATGCTGGATGGCTCTGGTTTTTATACGCCCTGCCGTTAGCAAATAAGTAGGTGCTGTAAAGAGAAAGAGCGAGTCATCAATCCTTTGAGGGAGGCAGATTGATGGAGAGGAAGGTGTCTGGTGGACAGCTGAAAGAACTGTCTCCGTCCCCACCATCCAGCCTGTGGCCTTTCTACACCAAGTCTTCATTTCTGATGCAGGTGTGGAAGAGGGAGGGTGGAGAGGATGGAGAGGGGGAGGGAAGGTGGGCAGGGAGGGAGTAGAGAGGGGAGAGGGGGAGAGGGAGGTGGGTAGGGAGGGAGTAGAGAGGGGAGAGGGGGAGAGGGAGGTGGGAAGGGAGGGAGTAGAGAGGGAGGGAGGGAGGGAGGGAGGGGAGAGGGAAGCAGAGAGGTAAGGAGGAGGGAGTAGAGAGGGGAGAGGGAGGTAAGGAGGAGGGAGTAGAGAGGGGAGAGGGAGGTGAGGAGGATGGAGAAAATAAGCCATGTTCTCTGTGTCTGCCCTTTCTCAGGTGATTGCACAGGTCACTGAGGAGGAGGGCAGGTACAGAGGATGAGCAGGGACACAGACTGGAGCAGGACAGACTGGGCGGAAACCCGTAAACAACAGTTTGGGGAACAGAGAGTTCGTGCGTGTCATCGCCGCACTCATTCTCTTCCCCTCCCTGCCTCCCTCACTGACAGCTCGAGGTCACCGCAGGAAGTGAGGTCAGCTCTCCCTGCCCTCTTCCTGTCAGACACGGAGAGCGGCACGAACGGCAGCGGTTGCGGCGCACGGCCCCCTCTGCATCCTGTCTGTCTACTTGGCACTGCAGCCCTGCCTCGCCCCCTGGACCCCAACTGCGCCCCAGTCGGGCGTGGTGACCCGGCTCACCAGCGTCTTGTAGTCGATTTGCTGCCTGATGAGTTTGTCCTCGCTGAGGGAGTAGCGAGCCTCGCCCGTGATGGAGTCGATGGGACCTTTCTCCATCTGCTGCTTGATGGCGCAGAAGAGAGAAAACAGAGGCTCTCCGGCGCACTCCTGCAGGGAGACAGGGAGGAGGAGAGAGAGAGGGAGGGAGGGAGGAGGAGAGTGGGAGGGAGGAAGGGAGGAGGAGAGAGGGAGGGAGGGAGGAGGAGAGAGGGAGGGAGAGGGAGAGAGGGAGACAGGGAGGAGGAGAGAGGGAGGAGGAGACAGGAAGGAGGAGAGATGGAGGAAGAGGAGAGAGAGGTAGGATGAGAGAGAATAAGAGAGGGAGAGAGTGAGAGTAAAAGAGAGGGAGAAAGAGGGAGGAGGAGGAGAGAGAAAAGTTTGAAATCGGCAGACTACTTCGAAACATTTTTGATGTCTGGGCCAAAGTGGAGAAGACGAATAGCATTTTCATAGTCTACTTCGCCTGCCAAATAACCTTCGTTGAACTTGCAAGTGGAGTTTGGGGGAAGTTTTTTTTTTTTTTTTTACAGATAAATGGT
>BROE01000027.1:10605233-10620081 GCA_036571765.1 Plecoglossus altivelis
GCAGCCCTGCCTCGCCCCCTGGACCCCAACTGCGCCCCAGTCGGGCGTGGTGACCCGGCTCACCAGCGTCTTGTAGTCGATTTGCTGCCTGATGAGTTTGTCCTCGCTGAGGGAGTAGCGAGCCTCGCCCGTGATGGAGTCGATGGGACCTTTCTCCATCTGCTGCTTGATGGCGCAGAAGAGAGAAAACAGAGGCTCTCCGGCGCACTCCTGCAGGGAGACAGGGAGGAGGAGAGAGAGAGGGAGGGAGGGAGGAGGAGAGTGGGAGGGAGGGAGGAGGAGAGAGGGAGGGAGAGGGAGAGAGGGAGGAAGGGAGGAGGAGAGAGGGAGGAGGAGACAGGAAGGAGGAGAGATGGAGGAAGAGGAGAGAGAGGTAGGATGAGAGAGAATAAGAGAGGGAGAGAGTGAGAGTAAAAGAGAGGGAGAAAGAGGGAGGAGGAGGAGAGAGAAAAGTTTGAAATCGGCAGACTACTTCGAAACATTTTTGATGTCTGGGCCAAAGTGGAGAAGACGAATAGCATTTTCATAGTCTACTTCGCCTGCCAAATAACCTTCGTTGAACTTGCAAGTGGAGTTTGGGGGAAGTTTTTTTTTTTTTTTTTACAGATAAATGGTGAGTTATGTCTGCAAGACAGACTCCCACGACCAAAACTCTCTCCACAAACTGTCGTTCATCACACACAGAAGACGTGCTATCTGTCAGTGTTTCCCTCTAGTCTGATGGGAGAGCAGGAGAGGAGGAGTATAGAGGAGGAGTGGAGAGAAGGAGAGAAAGGGAGCAGAATAGCAAGCTGGCACTTTGGGGGTGTTCCGCCCCTCCCTTATAACACCACACAGACCGCAGAGTCAACTCATTGGTAAGACCCTGATGATGTTAACTTACTAATCATTGTAATCAGGCGCAGAACTACATGCAAATAACTACTGATGATTTAGGACCAGACCAGAGTTGATCTCCTGGCTGCAGTTACAGGTACGTATGCAGGTTTACCTTCAGGAACTTATACAGCAGGAAAGTGAACCAGTTGGTCAGCATTTTCTCTGCTACTGACTCCGTCCTGGAGAGGAAGAGAGAGATAGAGAAAGAGAAGGAGAGAGAGAGAGAGAGAGAGAGAGAGAGAGAGAGAGAGAGAGAGAGAAGAAAAGAGAAAATAAAAATATGATCCTTCTTTATTACCAACATAAATATTCAACGCGATAGCCGGCACAGGCATCAAATATTCCACACCAAAAAAACCAAACGACGACTGCACTAATGAATAGGGTTTTGTTACTCAAACATAATTGCAAAAACATGAAATGGTTGGCGCGTCTACAAACCCCCTCATTCTCGGTGTTCAGTTCTGGCTTTTGTACCCAGGCTCACCAAGGGCTCCTAATCTATGCACAGCCCCTAATACAAGGGAAACCAATTAAAACCTTTATTCGATCCCTACGGATTGATGTCATTAGAGACGGCCTGCCGTAATAACACTGCCCTCGTTATGAACTCATCCCCGGACGTTCACCTCAACCACCTAGATCTAGTTACTATAGAAAGCCACTGAATGGGCCTGCGTGTCGTCGTCTACCCCTCCCTCCCCCTCCCTCCCTCCGTGTCTGCCCGTCTACGCACCAAAGAGGGGTTGCCCCGTCTACCAGGGGGCGGGGGAATGGGAGCTCCTGTTCTGGTGTGAATGGTTAACACGCACAGGCAACAACAACAGCCGGGGGGGAGGGGGGGTTTGAAAGGAGAGAGGGCGGAGGTATCGGATGTCCTTTAACGCAACGACCCTCTTGCAGCCAGCAGGGGAGTGTGGGTAATCTGCCATGATCCCCCCCCTCTCCTCCTCCATCTCCACCCCCTGCCCAACCTTCTCCCCTCCTCGCTTTCATTGAGGCATGGCCGCGGGCATCAATATTTCAGGATTAGGGGCCATTGTGCGCCTTTGTATAGGGAGTGTTTGTGTATGTGTGTGCTTGTAGTGTGTGTGTGTGTGTGTAGGGAGTGTGTGTGTGTGTAGGGAGTGTGTGTGTGTGTAGGGAGTGTGTGTGTGTGTGTAGGGAGAGTGTGTGCGTGTGAGCTCGTGCCCCACTCCCACTGCTGTTTTCTCCTGCCACCTGCAGCCCTCGGCTACGGCCGTCCAACACCCTCAGCGGTGAGAAAGGGGGTTGGAGGAGCTCTAAGGGGGGGATATGCTGCTGTGCCAATGGGCAGACCTGGCAACGCCCCTCCACCCCACACCCCTCTCTCTCTGCCGGACTTGGCACAGCACCTGCAAGGGATTAGCTTACTGCCTCTGCTGTGTGGCCACTTTTCATTTTGCCACGGCAACGACCCCTCCCACCCCCCCCCCACCCCCCCCGCCACTCCCCTCTCGGCCAGCAGATCTGAGGGGTCAACGGGGTCATGTCTCATCTTTCCTTTCATGTCTCCCTCCTCCCCTCCCCTCCTCCTCCCCTGGACCGTCATCAAACAATTCCAAATGCTCCCAATGTTCACAAATGTGGAACAGCTATAAAAGGGAGGAAAAGAGGGTGAGAAAAAGGGATGGAGGGAGAGAGAGAGGAGGAGGGACTGAAGAGGTTCTTAAAAGGAAGGAGAAGAAGAATATGAGAATGTGCTGAGTATGTAATATCCTCTCTCTTCAACTTCCAGCTCTTCCATCTCGCACAGCGCATTGTGTTCACATGTGTATGTTTTAGTGTTTGTCCAGGAGAGGGATTTGAGTTCAAGTGTTTACAAGTATGTGTGTGCCTGGAAGCCTGTGTGTGCTTATGAGTGTGTGTGTGTGTGTGTGTGTGAATGGGAGCCTGTGTGTGCGTATGAGTGTGTGTGTGCGTCTGTGTGCCAGGAAGCCTGTGTGTGTGTGTGCCTGAATGCCTGTGTGTGTGCCTGAATGCCTGTGTGTGTTTATGAGTGAGTGTGTGTGTGTGTGAGTGAGTGTGTGTGTGCCTGCATGCCCGTGTGTGTTTATGAGTGAGTGTGTGTGTGAGTGTGTGTGTTTATGAGTGAGTGTGTGTGTGTGAGTGTGTGTTTATGATTGTGTGTGTGTGTGTGTGTGAGCGTGCGTTTATGAGTGTGTGTTTATGAGTGAGTGTGTGAGTGTGTGTTTATGAGTGAGTGTGTGTGTGTGAGTGTGTATGAGTGTGTGTTTTTGGCAGAGGGAGCCAGCCTCCTAGTAATGATGTGTCTTGGCAGTGGCCCCAGCAGTGTGCTCAGGCTTGTCTTCAATCAAAGCTCTTCTACAAAGAGAGCGTAAAACATCCCTTCAGCTCCGCCCGCAAACGTTTCCACAACGTCGACCCGGCTGCTACAAGCCAGGGTCGGAAACGTATCCGCAACGTTTGGGTCACCGTAACGGCGGGCTGACGCGAGGCAATGGAAGGCCGATGCTGTGTGGAGAGCTGGCAGAGCGAAGCACGTCTCCCACCGAGTCAGACGTGCAGCGGGCAGACGGAGCGTCCGGGAGCAGCGGTGGGGACAGAGCGGCGCGACAGAGCGGCGGGGACGGAACGCTCTGCCTCTTAGTTCCTCCTGATTACCCTGCCGTTCTGTCACAGATGCGGGAACCAATAAGTTCCTGGACAGCAGGTACAGGGGGAACATTAGCGTGTCGCGCGAGGCTGCACTTCATAAATAAAAGAGGGAGTTTTGTCTCTTCTCTTCTTTATGGAGGTTTTGCACATCTCATTGACATGCCCAATTATATTTTTTAGCTGTGCTAGCATCTGGCTAGGAACCATAAAGTGAGCCTAAATACCAGAGAACATCCATATTGAGAGCCCGATGGTTAGAGCTCAGAGTTATTAAAGATACTGTAGTAACATTCATATCTTCTCATTTCAATCCTGTTCTCACAGTGTTTCTGTGTTGAGGTAGAAACTGTGACTTGAGCGCTGAACATCCTGTATGGGGTGGGGGGAGGGAGGGTCCCTCCTCCTCCTCCCACCACCCCCAACCCCCCTTTCTTCCTCCTCCCTCTCTCTTCCCCCCTTCCTCCTCACCCCGCACTCTCTCTTTACCTCTCTCTCCTCTCCTCTCTGCATCTCCTTCCTCTACTCTTCTCCTCCTCCCTCTCTCTCCATATCTATCTCGTATGCAACTTTCCTCTCTCTCTCTCTCTCCTCTCTCCTCTTCTCTCTCTCTCCCTTCTCTCTCTCTCTTTAATCTACTATCTCCTTCCCTCTCTCCTCTCTATCTCTCTCTCTCTCTCTCTCTGTTTTATATCTATCCTCTCTCATCTCTTCTCGTCTCTTTCTCTTTCTCTACCTCTTCCTCTCTCCCCCCTCTCGTCCTCGGCATCTTAAAATTTCGTCTGCCCTCTCTCTCTCTCTCCTCTCTCTCTTCGTCTATCTGATCTTTTCTCGTCTCTCTCTCCTCTCTCTCTCTCTTCCTTTATTCTTCTCTCTCTCCCTCTCTCTCTCTCTTCCTCTTCCCCCTCCTCTCTCTTATCCATCTCTCTCTCTCTCATCTAGCCAGCTCTCTCCTGTCCCCCCCCCCCCACCCCCCCCCCTCTCTCTCTCTTTCTCTCTCTCTCTCTCACTGGGCTTCAGGTCCACTTCAGTCGCCTTTCTAGGAGTTCTACTCCAGTTCACCACTAACACCCAAACAACAACTATTTTGTTTGCTCGTCTCACACCGTTTGCAGTTGACTGGGCAGGGTAGGGGAAAGGAGGAAATGAGAGAAACGCTAGTTATTTCTGTAGGCGCGGAGGGCTGGATGGTAGAAGGAGCGAGGGATGGAGGGCGAAGGAGAGCGGAGACGGAGGAATGTGACAGATGGTGGAGGAGGACTCTCCTTGGTTGAGTTGCTTGGTGGTGCTGCAGTTCAGGGTGAGACAGGACATATGGGATGTGGTGAAGCGAAGGAGAGAGAGAGAGATGACGAGAAGAGGAGGGAGACCGAGAGAATCCAGAGAGGAAGACGAGAGAGAGGGAGCGGGAGAGAGGGTAGACGAGAGAGAGGGATATACAGAGGAGAGATAGAGAAAGAAGAGGAAGGAGGAGAGAGGAAGGGGTGTGATTCTTAAAAATGGTGTGAAAGAGAGAGGGAGAGAGAGAGGCAGAGCTAGATACAGAGAGAGAGAGGGAGAGAAAGGGAGGGCTAGATACAGAGAGAGAGAGAGAGAGAGAGAGAGAGAGAGATGAGGAGAATGAGAGTAAAAAATAATATTTAAATTAAAGAAGAAAGATTGGAAAGTGATGCGATGAGAGGGCGGCGGTGGTCATGGAAGGAGAGGTTTTCTTGGAAATGGTGAGAAAGACGAAGGGAGAGTGTGTGCAGTCCTGGAGAGAGGAGCCAAACACACCCATGCTTACCTACTGTAAGCATCGATTTAGCGATCAAGAAAACACGGCCGAGAGAGGCAGGGACGCAGCAGAGAGAGAGAGAGAGAGAGAGAGAGAGAGAGAGAGAGAGAGAGAGCTACAGACTGAGAGAGGAACAGGAGTCAGTGAGGTGGGAGAACCAATGACAGGATCTCTCCCGGGTGTCTGCGAAAAGACTACAGGAGCTCTCTTGACGTTCACCAAGCTGCCCCGCGGCGCCCGTCTCTGGGTGCAATTAATCACGCCTTCCTCAGACAGCATTAGTTGCTCTCCGCACCGACGAGCGTCTGTTTGCGAGTCTCCGCACACCGCGGGTGAACAAGCCCTTTGTTACCTGCTGGATGTCAGGTGTTCTCGGCCACTTGGGCCCAGCCCAGAGGGGTTGCAACACACAGCCAGGCAGTGGAAGAGGATCTAACAATGGAGTCTGTGTGTGATGTAGCCCAGAGCAGGGGGAGCATTAGTAGAATCATTGAAATGAGGAGACGAAATATGTATTTACGACACGCCTGTCAAATGGTGAAGGAGCATTATTGAGGAGGATTATTGAAAGCACCGCCAGCTTCAAGGCAAGCCACAGCATCGCTCAGGAACAGTAGCCACAAGGAAGATTAGGGGTTTTTTCTCCTCTGCAACACCCTTGTGGCAGGTCCACCATATATGGCTGTGTTTGACTGAAGCGCCTTGTGGATATGAGAGCAGAAGGAGAGAAGGATTTGATTGTTGAGGGAGCTGGAGCCTTTAAGAAACTCATTTCTTTATTTCGCTTATTATTTCGAATTTTCTTTTTTTTTTAAAATTCATTCGTTTTTTTATTTTTTTGCACAGAAGGGGGGTGGGGGGTGGGGGTACAGCTTCTTTAATTGGATTCTCCGCTAATTAATCATAATTATATTCTAATGATGTGCATGTCAAAGCACTGTGTGTTTTCAGAGACAAAGCGAGCGTTTCAATGTCGTGGAAGTTAATCCGACATGTCACGGCGAGGGAGCGGCTGTGGTTGATGAAACCCCCTCGTTCTGTTTCCGACGACGACGGCGGCGGCGGCTAGCCCGCCGTCCGCTAAACTACTGCGCCGCGCTTACGCAGAGCCTGCGTGTCGAGGGCAACGTTCGGCTGGAAAACAACATACGGGGAAAACAATTGTTGATGAGGGCTGTGTTTGTTGTCTGTGTTTGTTGTCTGTGTTTGTCGTCGTTGTCGTCGCTGGGTTGGGTCCAGTGCAGCGCAGACTTAAAGCAGCTGTAGCATTAGGCAGCTGTTCAAAAGCTTAAATGATTAGGAGCACCGTAGAGACTGTGATTCACACTCTCAAAGGGAGAGAGGGAGATAGAGACAGTGGGAGGGAGAGAGAAAGACAGAGAGAGGTAGAGAAAGAGAGAGAGAGGAAGAGGGAGAGAGAAAGACAGTGAGAGAGAGAGAGAGGAAGAGAGGAAGAAAGACAGAGAGAGGTAGAGAAAAAGAGAGACAGAGAGAGAGGGACAGAGAGAGAGAGACGGAGAGAGAGACAGAAAGAGACACAGAGAGACGGAGAGACAGAGAGGTGCAGATGCAGGGGTGATGTGGTGTCCATCCTTCCCCAGACAGAGAGAGAGAGAGAAGGGCCAGAGCTGGGTTCTCCACTAATGAGGTGAAAGAGGGCAAGCTAGAGACACAAGAGACAGCAGACACACACACATAGCAGACACACACACACACACATAGCAGACACACACACACACATAGCAGACACACACACACATAGCAGACACACACACATAGAAGACACACACATAGAAGACACACACACAGACAGAGACAGTAGACACACAAAGACAGCAGACACACACAACAGACACACACACAGCAGACACACACAGCAGACACACACAACAGACACACACACAGCAGACACACACAACAGACACACACACAGCAGACACACACAGCAGACACACACACAGACAGAGACAGCAGACACACAAAGACAACAGAGACAACAGACACACACAGCAGACACACACAACAGACACACACACAGCAGACACACACAGCAGACACACAGACAGAGACAGCAGACACACACACAACAGACACAGACACAGACACAAACACGTTCATACCTGCGCAGGAGCAGCTTAGGATGGTTCTTGCTCTCCAGGTTGCGGTCGATGAGGTCTGAGAGGAGATGCTTGAGGACGTCCGTGGCGTACTCCAGCTTGCTTTGCAGCACCGTCATGATGAGGGAGGCCACGTTGCCACGGTCACGCATGGAAAAACCTCGCTGAGCTTCAAGGGTGCGGATGAAGGACAGCAGAAACACCTTGTTGTTGATGAGCTGGCCAAACAGCTTCAAACCCTTCTCCACCTGCTCCTGTCTGTAGCCCGGGACCTGGGAGGGACACGGCTTTTAAGATTAGGACGAGGTGTTAAGGCTAACACAGATGAGCTAATGCAGAGCTAAAGCAAAGCTAACACAGAGCTAACACAAAGCTAACGCAAAGCTAACACAGAGCTAACACAAAGCTAACACAGAGCTAACACAAAGCTAACGCAGAGCTAAAGATGCAATTGTTACATCATTTAACATGATCAAAATAGGAGATGCAATTCAGATCAATCAGGATAGGGCCTAACTTGAACCAGCCTTCCACCCAGCACCACCCCTCACACACACACACACACACACACACACACACACACACACACACACCTGTAATACACTCCGACAGCACCCAGAGCCATGATAATCCCGCCAGATCAATTAAGGGCTCTAATTCCCTCTAACGAGTGTGTGGTAATGACTCTAAGGAGGGTTGAGGGGGACTGAGGAGGGGTGAGGAGGGGTGAGGAGGGGTGAGGGGGAACCGAGGGAGGATGAGTCTGGAGCAGACCACTACTCATCTCTACCTTCTTCATAAAGACGGTGAAGACACACAATACGTAAAAAATACGTTTTTAGAGCACAATGATGGAAGGTGAGAGAGATAGAGAGAGGGAGAAAGAGGCAGCAAGAGAGAGAGAGAGAGAGGGAGCGAGAGAGAGAGAGAGGGAAAGGGAGAGAGAAGAGGGGGAGGGGAGGAGAGGGAGGGGGAGAGAGAGAGAGAAGGGAAAGGGAGAGGAGAGAGGGAGCGGAGGAGAGAAGAGAGGGGAAGAGTGTTGAGAGAGCGGAGGAGAGAGAGGAAAGGGGAGGAAGAGAGATGAGGAGAGGAGAGAGACAGAAAGAGAGCAAAAGAGACAAGCAATGAGGAAGGAGTAGTGAGATATATTGATATATTTGTGTTCCTCCTCTGGTATCTCTACTTCCTGCACAAAAAGGCGACAGACTCACTTCTCCATGGCCCGACAGCTAAAGCAGTTTCCTTCCCACGCGCCACCGCTGCCAGCCAGAGTACACCAGTTAACCATACCTCAAACTGTTTGCTCAGCCTGGACACAGACAGCAAGGCTGCAGTCATAACAGACAATACACATGCCTTTACTCTCAGTATTCAAGTTCCTGACAGTATACAATGGCAATCAAATGACAATTCGGAATACAAACCGAAGCACTTTAAAAATGGAAAAATCCGGTGTTTGCCAGAAGGGGAAGAACAGAGAAGCAAGAAAGAAAGGGGAGGGCAGAGAGGAGAGAGACAGAGAGAGAGATAAAGAGAGAGAGAAAGAGAAAGAGATAGATAAAGAGAGAGAGAGATACAAGAGAGGAGAGACAGAGAGCAGAAAGACGAGGAAAGAAAGAAAGAAAAAAAAACAAAAAAAAAGAGAAAAGAGACAAAGAGAGGCAGAGAGAAGACATAGAGAGACAGAAGAGTAGTGTGTGTGAAGAAGAGAGAGAGTAGAGACGGGCGCAGATACAACGAGGGAGAGACAGAGAGAGGTAAAGACACAGAGAGTAATCGGGGCTGCGTGGCAACGTCGAGGCCTTATAGGATACGGAGAACATTCTGCGGACGCGTATCGGGTCCGCGTACTATCTGGATGAGGAAAGATTTATGACGGGGGAGGATAGAAGAGAGAGGGAGGGGAAGAGAGAAAGGAAGAGAGAGAGAGAGAGAGAGAGAGAGAGAGAGAAGAAGAAGAGTAGAAGCAGATATATTGGCACCATTTTACTGTACCATCTCTGACATCAATAACAATTAACTAGCCATCAGGATTCAGAGACAAGCTTGATGCCACTTTCATTATGCTTTGATATCACATTAAACTTCTCATATAGCCGAACATTTATACCAATTAAAACCTAATTAATATAGCTTATTACTGGGGAATTCTCATCAGGCTGGAGACTGGCCGACCCGGGGGCTGTGAAATGGGGCCTCGCAGCTTGATGGAAAACGATGGCTGATTCAATTATCACTGTCCATCACCGTCGGCTAGGGATAAATAACTTGTTGCTCCTCTCCCATATATCTTTTTCTAATTTGTCCTCGCTTACGAGAAAGAGAAAAAAAAACACAGTGTCACAACTTCAGGATTATTAACGGAGGATACTTTTGATCGCTAGGTAGCGTTGTCTCAGTGTGACTAATGAGAAAATCTCACCTTTTGTTTACTGAGCGCCAACTAAATAAACGTTAAAGCCAGCTGCATCAATTTCACCTGTAACCCACTGCGACGCTAATCAGCTTTTTAGCTTATCTTTTCTTCCAAAACAAATTAGACGGAGACTCTGACATGGATAATAGAGAGCCCATATTTCCTATTGGAGCGTGTCTGGTTTGTGATGGCAAACATCAGCAACACTGCTAGTTTTTCTGTCAGGCAGGGCAAGGGGCAGTTTACAAGAGGTCTCTAAGGACAAGACAGTCTACCTCCAGGTCTCTAAGGACAGAGGACAGTCTACCTCCATGTCTCTAAGGACAGAGACAGTCTACCTCCATGTCTCTAAGGACAAGACAGTCTACCTCCAGGTCTCTGAGGACAAGACAGTCTACCTCCAGGTCTCTAAGGACAAGACAGCCTACCTCCAGGTCTCTGAGGACAAGACAGTCTACCTCCAGGTCTCTAAGGACAAGACAGTCTACCTCCATGTCTCTAAGGACAAGACAGTCTACCTCCAGGTCTCTAAGGACAGGACAGTGTACCTACAGGTCTCTAAAGACAGAGGACAACCTACCTCCAGGTCTCTAAGGACAAGACAGTCTACCTACAGGTCTCTGAGGACAAGACAGTCTACCTCCAGATCTCTGAGGACAGAGACAGTCTACCTCCAGGTCTCTGAGGACAAGACAGTCTACCTCCAGGTCTCTGAGGACAGAGACAGTCTACCTCCAGGTCTCTAAGGACAGAGGACAGTCTACCTCCATGTCTCTGAGGACAAGACAGTGTACCTCCATGTCTCTAAGGACAAGACAGTCTACCTCCAGGTCTCTAAGGACAGAGAACAGCCTACCTCCAGGTCACTAAGGACAGAGAACAGCCTACCTCCATGTCTCTAAGGACAGAGACAGTCTACCTCCAGGTCTCTAAGGACAAGACAGTCTACCTCCAGGTCTCTGAGGACAGAGACAGTCTACCTCCAGGTCTCTAAGGACAGAGACAGTCTACCTCTAGGTCTCTAAGGACAGAGACAGTGTACCTACAGGTCTCTAAGGACAGAGACAGTCTACCTCCAGGTCTCTAAGGACAGAGAACAGCCTACCTCCATGTCTCTAAGGACAAGACAGTCTACCTCCATGTCTCTAAGGACAAGACAGTATACCTCCAGGTCTCTAAGGACAAGACAGTCTACCTCCATGTCTCTAAGGACAAGACAGTCTACCTCCAGGTCTCTGAGGACAGAGAACAGCCTACCTACAGGTCTCTGAGGACAGAGGACAACCTACCTCCAGGTCTCTGAGCACAGGGTGTTCCTCAATCCCAGGGAACAGGACCCTCATGGTGTAGGTGCGGTAGTCCAGGAAGGGGATGCCAGCTCCGTCCAGGTCGCTCGTCAGCTCGTGGATGTCAGTCTGAAGCTCAGCGAACGCTGAGGGGGGCGGAAGACATGGGTGATTAAGTCAAGTTGAGCTTTATTGTCGTTCCGCTACATGCGGGGGCATACAGTGGAAGGAAATGTTGGGCCTTACAGAACCACGGTGCTACATAAATACAGGCATACAGCAATCAAGTAAAATAGTATAAATATGCTATCTATATAAAAAAGTTTACCTATACATAAACTAAAAAAATACAAACTATCCAAACTATACGAATGCTTCAGATGAATACTGTACATGTGCAAAGAGAGACAATGTGAGTTCAAGCAGCTGGCTGGGGAACAGGGCAGGATGATTTGTAGTGCATGATCACGTAAAAATACATATATTACTGATATTACTGAGTCTTAGAGAGGTGGGGGGATTCGAACCCGGGGACCCCACTTCTTAAAAAAAGAAAGAACTAAAGGTAAATGAAGACAGGCTCCTCACCCTCCTTGCACTCCAGTGCTACTCTGGACTCCAGATTATCCATCTGCATCTGCAGTCTCTTCAGCGTCAGGTCGCTCTCGCGAGACTTGCGCTTGTAGGCGATGAGGACCACCACGATGAAGAGGATGAGGAGGGCTCCGGCCGCGGCGATGCCGATGATGGCCGAGCTGCTCAGGGGGCTGTCAGACGTGATGTGGACCACGCCGGGAGAGTACTCTATACCCCCCACACGAGCCTGGGGGGAGAGGGGGAGACAGGAGAGGGGGGGAAGGTAGAGGGGAGGTGGGGAGGAGGGGGAGATAGGGAAGGTAGGGGAGACAGGAGAGGGAAGGGTGAGGGAGACAGGAGAGGGGAGGTGGGGGAGACAGGAGAGGGGAGGGGGGAGACAGGAGAGGGGAGAGGGGGGAGACAGGAGAGGGGAGGAGGGGCGAGGAGAGAAGACGTTATGATCTAATTCCTGATACCATAGGTCACATCATGTGTTCCAAAACCGTATAGGTCAGTCAACAAGAGTTTGATCGAATGATGTGGCCAGATAGCTGCAATACATGCAAACCAACACCAAAAACACTGATGGGGGAGCGAACTCAAGTGCTTTTATGAGCCGAAACCCAATTCTGGACCAACAATTCAGGAAATGTTTTTTCTACTCTGTGTCTTATAAAAGGCTTTTATGAAATCTCACAAAGCGAGGGCAGACTTGCTGCCTAGCAGCAACATCTTCTTCTTCTATGGTAATGTGTCTGGTGGCCTTCTCTGTCTGGAGCTTGTCAGTCACTCATTGGTCCAGGTGGCTGGCAGAGCAGGAAGTAGCCCGTCCCTCAAATTGCTCCCTCTCACAACCACAAATGGAACAGTTATTGAGTTTGTTGGCAGCCTAATCCCTCTCATGGAAATCTTATTTGCTCATTTCTCCTGCTTGCCATCAGGAGTGGGCAGAGAGAGACCACTGGTGCTGATCAGATTAGGTCTGAGGCTCTGTCTGGTCCAGTCTGGTCCATGAGACCAAGGGAGGGGGCAGGGTCAGGAGGGGGCGGGGTCAGGAGGGGGCGGGGTCACGACCTCTCTTTCAGCCATACCTGTGTTGTGGGTTTCCTCTTGTTTCCTCTTGAGTGTGTGTGTGTGTGTGAGGGTGTGAGAGTGTGTGTTATTGTGTCTGGTTGTGTGTGTGTGTGTCTGGTTGTGTCTGTGTGTGTCTGGTTGTGTGCGTGTGTGTGTCTGGTTGTGTGTGTGTGTCTAGTTGTGTGTGTGTGTGTCTGGTTGTGTGCGTGTGTGTGTGTCTAGTTGTGTGTGTGTCAGTTGTGTGTGTGTGTCAGTTGTGTGTGTGTCTGGTTGTGTGTCTAGTTGTGTGTGTGTGTCTGGTTGTGTGTGTGTGTGTGTCTAGTTGTGTGTGTGTGTCTAGTTGTGTGTGTGTGTGTGTGTCTAGTTGTGTGTGTGTGTGTGTGTGTGTCACACGTACCAGGACCTTCCTGCGCCCGGTCAGGTTAGGCACCTCACACAGCAGCTGTGTGTCAGACACCGTCAACGTACAGGGCTTCTCTCCAATCAGCACCGTGTAGTTCAGCTTGCCGTTCCCGCTATTGGTGGACGGCAGGAAGTTCCGCCCCTGGGACAACAGAGACGTGGTCAGAACACTTCCTCATAAGGCCAGACAATCATACTGACTCTAACAAAGTCATCTGAAACATGGAAACCAAGCTTTTCTAAACACTTGTCTTGGTCGGTAGTATCAGATCAATCAATACCTGCAGCTCGTATGAGTTAGTAATGTGATATGCATATTACCAGTGACCTCTGACCTTAGGCTTACGTCTCACAAATATCAATCCAATACAAACATTAACAAATCATTACAGATAGTCCACTCCTAATGCACACACATCAATACCTGGTGATGAATGAAAGCAGTAAGGATGGGAGATGGGAAATTTCACTTGTAGTCTGCGTCTGTGTGTGTGTGTAAGCAGATCTCTGGTGAGTGTGTTACTGTGTGTGCGTGTGCACACAGTTCCAGAATGTGTATAGGCAAAGCATGTGTGTAAGCAAAGTTCTGTATCGTGTTTAAACCTGTGTGTGTTTGTGTATAATCAGACTTCTGGAGCCTGTACCACTGTGTATGTGTGTGTGTAAGTATGTGTTTGTCTATGTGTGTGTATGTGAGTGTGTATGTTAGTGTGTATGTGTGAGTATGTGTATGTATGTGTGTGTGTGTGTGTGTATGTGAGTGTGTGTGTGTGTGTGTGAGTGTGTGTGTGTGCGTGTGTGTATCCCCTCACCTTCAGGATGATGGGTGACCCAGGTTTCAGCTCCAGCACTCCAGACACACTGAGGGCCTCAAACTCAGGGTTAGGATAGTACAGGAAGCTGCTGGTGTTGAGAGCCAGCACAGCCTCCACATCATCCAGGATGAAGCCAAACTCATCCGGACGCTCCGGNACAAATATCAATCCAATACAAACATTAACAAATCATTACAGATAGTCCACTCCTAATGCACACACATCAATACCTGGTGATGAATGAAAGCGGTAAGGATGGGAGATGGGAAATTTCACTTGTAGTCTGCGTCTGTGTGTGTGTGTAAGCAGATCTCTGGAGAGTGTGTTATTGTGTGTGCGTGTACACACAGTTCCAGAATGTGTATAGGCAAAGCATGTGTGTAAGCAAAGTTCTGTATCGTGTTTAAACCTGTGTGTGTTTGTGTATAATCAGACTTCTGGATCCTGTACCACTGTGTATGTGTTTGTCTATGTGTGTGTATGGGAGTGTGTATGTTAGTGTGTATGTGTGTGTATGTGTGAGTATGTGTATGTATGTGTGTGTGTGTGTGTGTATGTGAGTGTGTGTGTGTATGTGTGTGTGTGTGTATCCCCTCACCTTCAGGATGATGGGTGACCCAGGTTTCAGCTCCAGCACTCCAGACACACTGAGGGCCTCAAACTCAGGGTTAGGATAGTACAGGAAGCTGCTGGTGTTGAGAGCCAGCACAGCCTCCACATCATCCAGGATGAAGCCAAACTCATCCGGACGCTCCGGAACCTCCCGCTGACGGCCCAGGTGGACAGGAAGGGGCGGGGCTTGGCACAGCATGCTGGTGGGGCTCAGAACCTCACATGTCTGGGGGAGGGAGGGGGGAGAGGGGGGGAGA
>BROE01000027.1:10630718-10640757 GCA_036571765.1 Plecoglossus altivelis
GTGAAGAGGCAGGAGGTGTGTGGGTGTGACAGGGTGAAGAGGCAGGAGACGAGGAGAGAAAGCTCCAATATGCTGCTGGGATCGTCGTCAGGCGTGCGTGCAGGAGGTAGGGCTGCCCCGGAGGATGAATCTAACGGCAGGGTCGGCTGGAAGGTAGGGGGCAGCTTTGGGTGGTTTACTAGAGTGGTGCTGGTCATGGATACAGCTGCTACGGTTCACCTGAGCATCACTGACCCTGGTGTCGACTTCTGAGCGAAGCTGGTCCAGCCGTCCTGGACGTGTCTGTGAAGATCGTGTTAAGGACAGGGCGTTTGGTTTGGAACACAGCCGCTGTTCCAGGACGAGTGGGCTGCATTCCAAACGGAACACAGCTGAGGTAGGCGGGGCCGAGGTGGGCGGAGCCGAGGTGGGCGGGGCTGATGTGGGCGGGGCTGAGGTGGGCGGGGCTGAGGTAGGCGACACACACGAGTGATATGGAGGGGTTAAACATGAAACGTGTGCATGTGTGAGCGTGTGTGTTCATCTGCTCAGAGCTGCATCATGGCTGGGCTGAGGAGAGCTGTCTGGCTCCTGAGGTCAAACGAGTGTCTCCTGTCCGTGTGTACGCAATCTACGGCAGGTCACTTCCTCTGCCGAGGGCAGGGAGGGGTGGGTGAGAGGGTGAAGACGATCTCCGTTCGAGCACTTCCTTAGTTCTACTGCAGGTGTCCTGCTACCGAATGAAACGTGAAAAAAGCCCTGAACAGGGAGGTGAAGGAGCTATGTACCTGGTAGGGAGACTGGCTCACCTGGGTGATGCGAGGGTGGGTACACCTGGGGTTGTGCTTGAGCCACTGACTCTGGCTCACCTGGGTGATGCGAGGGTGGGTACACCTGGGGTTGTGCTTGAGCCACTGACTCTCTGGGTGGGGACAGTGTTGCTGGAGGGTGCAGCGGTTCTCTCCCTTGCACCACACGCAGCCGTACTGGGGGTCAGCCTTCAGACACAGGCCGCAGCTGCCACGCTGGGCTGCACACTTGTACAGGTGGACTGGAGGAGAGGAGGGAAGAGAGGTGTGGGGGGAAGAGAAGGGGAGAGGAGAGGGAGGAGAGCAGGGGAGGGAGGAAGGAAGGAAGGAGAGAGGTAGGTTAGTGAGGCTTTAATGAGGCTACTTTTTCAGTTTTAACTTGAAGCAACTTTTCCATGCAGGTGAACTAACATGGAAAGCACAGTTTCTGTAATCGAAGAAGGATCAGTCCAGTAAGCATCTTATTCTTGGATATTTCAAACTGTATCTCTGTTGATGTCGATTTTGGGCTTTTCTCATGTATCAACTCTCAATCCCTGCACAGTCGTCTGTCCATCCCTGTCTCTCTCTCTCTCCCTCTCTCTGTCTCTCTATCTCTCTCTCTCTCTCTCTCCCTCTCTCTGTCTCTCCCAATCTATCCCTCCTTCTCTCTCTCTCTTTTCCTCTCTCTCTCCCAATCTATCCATCCTTCTCTCTCTCTCTTTTCACCACCAACCTTCCTCTACCTTCCCTTAACCTGGCGTCTCCTCCTCCTCTTCCTCAAACTCCAAATATGAACTTTCCACCCACTCTTTCTCTCTCTCCATCCATCCACCCCACCCTCTCTCCATCCCTCCATCTCTCCCTTCTCTCTCTCTCTTCATGTCTACTTCCCTCTCCTCTCTCCTTCCGCCTCTCTCTCTTGTCTCTTCTCTGTCTCCTCTCTCTGCTCTCTCTGTCTCACTCTTCCTGTCTCTCTCTCTCTCCTCTCTTCGCTCTCTCTCTGTCTCTCTCTCATCGTCTCTTCGTCGCGGCTTCTCGTCTCACGGCTGGCTGGCTAGCTGGCTCTCTCTCTCTCTGGGATAATCGTCTCTCTCTTCTGTCTCTCTCCTCTCCCACTCTTGCCTCTCTCTCATCTGTTCTCCTCTCTCGGTCTCTCTTGTCGGTCACTCTTCTCTCTGCTCTCTCTCTCTCTCTCTCTGTCTTCTCTCACGCTCTGGCCTCTCCCATCTCTCTCCTCTTCTCTCTCTCTGTCTCCAGCTCTCTCGGTCTCTGGGTCTCTCTCTCTCTCTCTGTGCTCTCTGCTCTCTCTCTCACACACAAACACTGTCTCTCTGTCTCTCTGACACAGCTGCTTCTTGCCTCTGCTCACCCGTTACTTTATCATCTCATCTCCATGGAAACCATCCAGGCATTTGCTTTTTAATTGCCATTACATGCGTGTGATCTGTCCATTAAACGATGAGCCAGACCAGCCCACTCAGCCCTGCGCCGGGAGGGGGGGGGGGGCAGTGGTGTGGACTCTCTCTCATCCCCTTTTCAAGCTCGCTTTATCTTTCCCAGCAACACATGCACTGGATATAACATCCCCCCCCCCACACACACAACACATATGAACACTGAACACCATACACACATTATCCCAAACACATCAGACCTCCACATCAGTACAGATCCACTGACTGACCAGGGGTCGAGAAAGCTGGGCATGCAGTCCAAACTAGGAGCTCTTGAGGCTCCCCTCCTCCCTCACACACACACACACAGACACACCATAGGTCCACGCACGCACACACACACACACACACACACGCACGCACCACACACACAGCACAGCTACACACCCACACCACACACACATATACATAGGCTTAGCAGGGTCAATCAGCAGTGGAGTAGGCTGTGGATAAGGAGGTGTGAACATAACATGGACAGGGGAAACAGGGGAACGAGAGATAAAGACTGAGAAACAAAGAGAAAGAGAGAGAAAGAAAAGGTAGGGTGAGAGAGAGAGAGAGGGGAGGGTGAGAGAGAGAGGGAGGGAAAGGGAGTGAGAAAGAGAGGGAGGGAAAGGGAGTGAGAGAGAGATGGGAGGGTGAGAGAGAGAGAGAGAGAGAGAGAGAGAGGGGGGGCAGTGTGAGAAATACAAGGCAGCAGGGGAGAAGAGGGGAAGTGGAAGAGATTCTAAGATAAGAGGTGAGAAGGTAACGAGGTGAGGAAGAGAAAAGAGAGAGAGAGGGAGAGAGACTTTGGGGAGCTGACAGAAAGCAGATAAGATAAATCGACAGAGAGAGAGAGAGAGAGAGAGAGAGAGGAGAGGAGAGAGAGACAAACAGAGAGGGGAGGGAAAGAAACAGAGAGGGTAAGAGAGAGAGTTGGGGGAGAGACAGGAGTTGAGGGGAGAGAGAAGAGGAAGACAAAGAGACAGAATCAGAGAGACATTAGAGGAGAGACACAAACAGAGAGATACTAGAGGAGAGACACAAACAGAGAGATACTAGAGGAGAGACACAAACAGAGAGATACTAGAGGAGAGACAGAAACAGAGAGACATTAGAGGAGAGACACAAACAGAGAGATAAAAGGGAGGGAGAGGACGACAAGGACAAGAGATTAGAGGCACGGAGACAAGAAAAGAGAGATACTACGAGAGAACGAAACGAGAGAGATACTAGAGGAGAGACACAAACAGAGAGATACTAGAGGAGAGACACAAACAGAGAGATATTAGTGGAGAGACAAACAGAGAGACATTAGAGGAGAGACAGGAACAGAGAGATATTAGAGGAGACACAGAGAGACATTAGAGGAGACACAGAGAGACATCAGAGGAGAGACAGGAACAGAGAGACATTAGAGGAGAGACAGAAACAGAGAGACATTAGAGGAGAGACAGAGAGACATCAGAGGAGAGACAGAAACAGAGAGACATTAGAGGAGAGACAAACAGAGAGACATTAGAAGAGGGTAAAGTTAACCAGGAGGTCTCTCTCAGTCTCCAGCCGGCTGCTGCCTTTGATCCTGCACCGGGGGGACGGAGCCTCGCACCGCCCGCCAGTTGCCATGGATACCGTCTCCAAGGGCAACGGCGGTGAGGCACCGGCTACGGCGAAGTGCGTGCGCGCGTGTGTTAATACGGGTCTGTGTGTGTAGGTTTGTTTGCGTGGGTGTTAGTTTGGAGAGTTGTGCATATTAAAGAGTATGTTGTGGAGAGGTGAGAAACTGTGTGTGTGTGGTGTGTGTGTGCCATCCTCGTGTCCCAGAAGTCTGTGTGGTAGTGTTATGCAGTTGCCGTGTGTGGTGTGTGTGCAGTCGTCTGTGTGTTGTTAAGTCTGTGTGTGTGGTAGGTGTGTGTGTGTTGTTGGTGTGTGTTGGGGTGTGTTAGTGTGTGTAAGCACTGCTGTGTGGGGGGCTGGGGTGTGTGAGTGTCTGTGTGTGTGTGAGAGTCTGTGTGTGTGGTGTCTGTGTGTGTGTGTGGTGTGTGTGAGTGTCTGTGTGTGTGTGTGTCTGTGTGTGTGTGAGAGAGCTCACCTTTATTCTCAGCAGGGTTGTCGATGCTGAAGTCTCCGTTCCAGACGACCGTCAGGTCCACCGGCAGACTGCTCATATCCATCCCATCATACGAGTACTGTTGCCACGGAAACCGCGACACAGGAAGACAGGCGAGAGTGAGAAAGTCCACGTTTAGTCACAACATCACCTGTTGCTATGGCAAAAGTCACAACATCACCTGTTGCTATGGTAAAAGTCACAACTTCGCCTGTTAATACGGCGTTCTAGTGCGTCCTACGTTTGTGTGCATGTTTGTATCCTCTTCTGGTGTGTGTAGTAGTAAGCAAGCTTGTGTCTCCTGAAGTGTGCACGTGAGTAGGTGTGTGTGTGTATAGGTCTGTGTGTGTGTATGCCAGTGGGTTGGTGCATTTGTGTATGCTTCCGTGTGGGTAGGTGTGCGTGTGTGTATGCAAGTGGCAAGGTGTGTCTGTGTCCATGGATGTGTGCGTGTAGGTCTGTATGTGTGTGTATGTGTGCGTGTGTGTATGTGTCTGTATGTGTCTGTGTGTGTGTGTGTGTCTGTATGTGTGTGTGTCTGTGTGTCTGTGTGTGTGTGTCTGTGTGTTTGTGTGTGTGTGTGTGTGTGTGTGTGTGTATCCGTGCACCAGACTCACCGACGTGTTCTGACACTGCACGCTGGAGCTGTTGAAGCGCAAGGCGGGAACCCTCTGCTCCGCCCCCTGGATGGTGAGCAGACACTCGTAGCCTCGCTGGCCCGACTGAGGCTGTGGAAGATTCCGGGCCCTCAGCGTGATGGGCTTCACCACCCCGACTGGCACCAAGATCTCCTCCACCGGCAGCAGTTGGGGGCACTCCTGCAACAGGCGCACCGAGAGCTGGTCAGGAGGACCAAAAAACCACAGAGCGAGGGGGAGAGTTTACTTCCTCCGCACGGTTGGTGTTAGCATTTAGCATCTGCATTAGCATCCGCAGTAGCATCAGTATTTGAATTAGCATTAGCATCGGTATTTGCGTTAGCATCCACATTAGCATCGGTATCTGCGTTAGCATCCACATTAGCATCGGTATCTGGATTAGCATCAGTATTTGAATTAGTAATTGCATTTCCATTAGCATCCTCATTAGCATAAGCAGCAATGAGTTAGCTTTGCTGATATGCATTCGGTATTAATGGCAAATTGTGCCCACTGACACCACTCTTATGGGGTTTATAAGAGCCAGTAGGGATGTCTAGTGTACACAGTACAGAGCAACGAGGGTCATGTACTCTGTCACACAATGAGGAACATTGGCATTTAGGGCTAACAGTGACATTACAAGGAGGACATTAACCTGCATTAGCGGCAGAGTAGACCGACTGAAAAAGAAACGGCTTGGGTTTCCAAATGAACAGGCAGTTGGTATTTATTAGCATCTAATTGTTTGGCAGCAGTGACGGAACTAAAAATGGCGCTTCGACGACACGAGAGACGAGGTGATGGAGGAAGGGGTGGTGGTGGTGGAGGTGAGGTGTTCCGTATTAAACACGGAAGTCGCCGCAATATTTACCAGCGCATTACTTGTCCTATCTCAGAGAAAACGCATTGCTTTAAGCCTTTTATGACACAGTCCCTCTACGCTGGAGGAGAGAGGATATGGAATACGCTAAAGTACTAAAAAGAAGAGACAGAGATAGTGAGAGAGAGAGAGAGAGAGAGAGAGAGAGAGAGAGAGAGACAGAGATAGTGAGAGAGAGAGAGAGAGACAGAGAGAGAGGAGAGAGAGAGAGAGCAAAGCAACAGTGAAGAGCGAGAGAATGAACAAATATTGGAAGAGAGAGACAGAAAAAAAGGGTGGATTCGCGCAAGAAGGAGCTTTATCAAGACACACAGAGAAAGAAGAGCGAGAGAAACTGAGAGAGAAAAAGAAAGAGCGAGAGAGAGAGCAGATAAGGTGTCCTTTAGTTCCTGGAGTTGAGGAGTGACAGTGCCGTGTTTGAGAAGGAGCGTTCGAGTGATAAGACTTATTTGAAGTTCATTAAAAAGCCACTTGATTGGGTTAGGGCTGAATAACTGCCTCGCTCGTCTGGGCAACGTGTCTTCCAGACTATTTCAAAAGTCATTATAGATAAATGACAGTGCGGTGTGCACGTGCGGAGGGTAGGGGAGTGCATGTTCTCTCCTGCCCCGGGAGGAGGACGGGGGGACGGGGGGACGGGGGGGGCAGGTAGGGATCTCAGTAGGAAGCTGTCCTGGGGGGCGAGAGGGGGAAGTAGAGGGGGGGGGAGAGAGATTTTCGGGCTGTTGACAAGGGAGGAAAAAAACTTGATGGGATTATTCTCCCATTCTTCCAGAAAGAAAAAACAAAAAATCTCAAAAATCCTCACTCACAAAATCAAAACAAAAGAAGTGACAATCTCCTAACAGAATAAACAAATAACGTGCTTCTAAAACATCTTCAAGATCCCCCCGCTTCCCCCGCCTTCATCTCTTCAGAAAAAAAAAAGCGAAACTCTCCCTTCTTTCATTAAAAAAAAAAAATCAACAACCAAAAAACATAACAATCTACAAAAGAATGAAACAGTAAGAAAATAAAAAAAACGAAAAAAAAACGCAAAAAAACAATCGTCTGGGCAACGTGTCTTCCAGACTATTTCAAAAGTCATTATAGATAAATGACAGTGCGGTGTGCACGTGCGGAGGGTAGGGGAGTGCATGTTCTCTCCTGCGCGGGAGGAGGACGGGGGGGAAGGGGGGAGGGGGGGCAGGTGTGTGTGTGGGGGGGGGAGAGAGAGGGCGGGGGAGGTGAGGGGGAAGTAGAGGGGGGGAAGATCGGTGGTGACAAGGGAAGGACTTGATGGGATTTCAACGAACATGAAACAATGAGGACTATTCGATTACATGAAAACACACACACAACGGGGCGCACAACACACACACAGCGCGACACACCACACATGCACACACAACACCACACGCGACACACACACACACCACACATGCAAACACACACACAGACACACCACATGCACACATGCAACAGAAGTGCACACTCACAAACACCACACACACACATATATCCCTCTGGAGTCATCTGTCACTGTGATAAGTTGCTAGGCAGATGGAAATCTTGAATTTCAGAATCACCCCCCCACCTTCCCTCCTCTACTCCCCCTCCCATTTGATATAAAAAAACAATATCAACATCAGCTTTATAAAATCCATACAACACATGCTCCCTTTTACACACAGAATGCCCTTCCGTACAAACAAACACACACACGTTCATTACAGTTAAGTATTAATGCGTTTTCGCCAGCACAGTTATTGTATCTTCTGGAGAAGTGCAAGGGGACCCCCACAACCGCACAACACATCCCACATACACAGACACACACACTCACCACACAAACACACACACAAAGCACAAACACACAAAGCACAAACACACAAAGCACAAACACACAAAGCACAAACACACAAAGCACAAACACACAAAGCACAAACACACAAAGCACAAACACACAAAGCACAAACACACTCACCCACATACACACACACAGACACACACACACACACTCACACCCACGCCCCCCCACATACACAGTAACACAAGGGTGTCCCAAGGCGGTACTAAGACCAAGTACACACATACACACAGTACACACATGCACACACCCATACACATATACAGTACACACATACACACACATAAACACACAAACATGATCACACACACACACACACACACAAACACACACACACACACACACAGGATGCACACACACAAACACACCTGTCTAAGAGTGAGTCACTTCCATGCATGTGAAACACACCCAAACAGTGTGTGAGCAGGACGCACGCTGACAAGGAGCTGCCATCGAGTCATCAAGCTGTGCCCTTGAACTTTCCAGGCTGATAATCAGATGGAGCAACGATGGAGCAACTCTGGCTGTCATCTTGTCTGAGAAGAACACTGCACAATCATGAGTCACACTCAATTACCTCTGCTGTTTAACTAAGGCCTGAGAACCTCTTGGCCTCTCTCTCTCTGTCTCTCGCTTAGTCTCGCTCTTAGTCTCTCTCTCTCAGTCTCTCGCTTAGTCTCGCTCTTAGTCTCTCTCTCTGTCTCTCGCTTAGTCTCGCTCTTAGTCTCTCTCTTAGTTTCTCTCTCTGTCTCTCTCTGTCTCTCTCTCAATCTCTCGCTTAGTCTCTCTCAGTCTCTCTCTCTGTCTCTCGCTTAGTCTCGCTCTTAGTCTCTTTCTTAGTTTCTCTCTCTGTCTCTCTCTGTCTCTCTCTTAGTCTCTCTCAGTCTCTCTCACTGTCTCTCGCTTAGTCTCTGTCTTTCTCTCTGCGTCTTTCTCAGTCTCTCTCCCTCTCTGTCTTTGTCTCTCTATCAGTCTGTGTATCTAAGTCTTCCTCCTAGTCTCTGTCTCTGTCTCTCTCTGTCTCTCTCTGTCTCTCTCTCTGTCTCTCTCTGTCTCTGTCTCTCTCTCTGTCTCTCTCAGTCTCTGATATTCCCTCTCAAGCATCTCTTTATCCTTCAATACCTCTCTTCATCTTTTACATCTTTTTACACCCCCTCCTCTCACCTCCCCCCCCTCTCTCACCCTCTCTCAACAGTTTCTCTTCCTGCACCTGGGGGAGCAACTTAGACTTGGTCACAATCAACAGTCGACCCTGGTGAAGACAGTAATGAAAAGAGACGAGAGCTAGAGAGAGTGGTGAACCGAGGTGGGAAGCGTGCCAGGGTGCATGGTGGGAAGAGAGAGAGAGAGAGAGAGAGAGAGAGAGAGGAGATGGCCAGGTCCATTATTAGAGCAGTATAATAGCAATGTGTGAAGGTGAGGAGAATCTTGAGTCCCTGAGACACACACATACACACACACCTGGTGCGATTAGTAAGGCAGGCCAGTGTTTTATTATCCGTAAGCCTCGGGCAAAGACACTTTCTCCCTTTCTCCTCTCCTTCCCTCCCTTCCTCCTTCTCTCCCTCCCTTCCTCCCCCTCTCCTTCCCTCCTTCGTCCCCTCTCTTTCCCTCCCTCCCCTCTCTCCCTCCCTCCCTTCATCCTTCCCTCCCTCTCTCCCAGCCCCTTTCCTTCCCTCCCTGTTCATCTCTCTTTTCCACCTTTCTCTTTGTTTGTCTCTCTCCGTCTCCCTCTGACCACTCTCTCTCTCTCTCTCTCTCTCTCCTCTCCTCTTCTCTCTTCTCTACTCCTCTCCTCCACCCCACCCCACCCAAACCTTCCCCCCCCCCCCCCCTCTCTCCTCTGCCTCTCTTCATTGGTTCCTGCTCTCTCTCTCTCCTGTCTTTAGCTCTCTCCTCTCTGTCTCTCTCTCTCTCTGCTCTCCTCTCTCTCTCTCATGTCTCTCGGTCCTCTTCTCTGTATCTCTGTCTCTTCTCTGTATCTCTGGGGGGGTCTCTCTCGGTGTCTCTACTCTCATTGTCTACATGCAAGTCTTTGACACGCTTCACATGCCTGTTTTCCATTGCGCAGACTCCTTCCCATGTGTCTCTTGCTCTCTCCAAGTCTGTACATGATTCACTGATGCCAACACACGTTGAACTCTCCCTGTCTGGTTTCTGCAAAGGTTGCTGTCAATCATCGCCACCATCGCCAATTACCAGTGCCAATTACCTCAGCTTAATGCTGTGTAGGTAGATGCCCTGATCGATGAGGAGCAGGGTAGCTTCGTCTCAACGTGGGACCACCTGCTGCCAGAGACCCAAGGCAGACACGCAGCGTTCTCCTGCCTAGCGTGGATACATATTTCATAGG
>BROE01000027.1:10640767-10666534 GCA_036571765.1 Plecoglossus altivelis
TCTCTCTCTGTGTCTCTCTCTCATTTCTACATGCAAGTCTTTGACACGCTTCACATGCCTGTTTTCCATTGCGCAGACTCCTTCCCATGTGTCTCTTGCTCTCTCCAAGTCTGTACATGATTCACTGATGCCAACACACGTTGAACTCTCCCTGTCTGGTTTCTGCAAAGGTTGCTGTCAATCATCGCCACCATCGCCAATTACCAGTGCCAATTACCTCAGCTTAATGCTGTGTAGGTAGATGCCCTGATCGATGAGGAGCAGGGTAGCTTCGTCTCAACGTGGGACCACCTGCTGCCAGAGACCCAAGGCAGACACGCAGCGTTCTCCTGCCTAGCGTGGATACATATTTCATAGGCTCCCTCTGCTCCCACGAGGGCGAATATATATAGAGAGAGTAGAGGTCTTCTCTAATGTAGAGAATTATATCCCTTCACTGGGTTAGTGCCAAAGACAAGACTGGAGGGGAGGTGATAAGTCTTGTATTTCCCCCAAATTGTCCTTAGATTTTTTTTTAACAGGCAGGACATAAAGATCTCCATTTCAAGCGTGGTCAGTACTAACGAAAAAGACAATCAATCGCCATGTCAACCGAACCAACAGTCACAAGAGCTCCATGGAGGCTTTCACAGTAGGCTGGCAACCAAAACAGAATCTAAATCTAAATAAAAGCCGTCTCCCAGACGCCGGTTGCCCTGACGATGCCCCATCACGTCCTGTCTGAGCTCCGGGTCCCAATCACCATCCAATCAAAACAAAGCTCCGCCCCCCTTGGCTTTAACCCGGCTGGTCTGTGCATGCTAACGACAGGCTCAGCCAGTCGGACGTCCTCGTACAGCCCAGCTCATTTGAATATTGTTAGGGTGGATTATTTAGATCACTTCCTGAAATCTTTTAATTGGAACGGCACACTGAATTTCATCTGGTAGGGTCACAGACTGAAGCCATCCTATTTCACTGAGCAATGTTGACTTGTTAGCACTTATGGGATTTGTGCGTGTGCTTGTTGTGGGTGGTGTGTGTGTGTGTGTGTGTGTTTTGTAGGTGGTGTGTGTGTTCATGTGTTTGTAGCTAGCTCATTAATTCACTGTGGCGCCCAATTTACCTCCAATCCCCGACCCTCAGTCCGTGGGGTTAATTAAATCCAAATTAAAGTCATTAAAACCCGGAAACACCTGCTTTTAAGACAGCAGTCAAACAAAAACATGTGGTGAGATGTCATTAACGTGCTAATGTTAAATCCCATCCGCTTTGTACAGGAACATGTTTATGTCAGGTGCACAAAGACAAAACCAATCCAACCATTATTCTCAGTCAATATTGACTTGTGGACGCGTGTTAATTGGAAAGGCAAACTCACTAAGTCTCTGCCCAGCCCAGCGGCAGAGTTCAGAGAGATAATGACAAAGTCAGAAGACAAAGGCAGAGGAGTGTGCAAGGTGGGAATGTGGAGGACCAGGGGAGAGGAGCTCCAGGCTGGGGTGGGAGTGTAGAGGACCAGGGGAGAGGAGCTCCAGGCTGGGGTGGGACTGTGGAGGACCAGGAGA
The DNA here is from genome assembly GCA_036571765.1 of Plecoglossus altivelis. NCBI lineage: Eukaryota > Metazoa > Chordata > Actinopteri > Osmeriformes > Plecoglossidae > Plecoglossus > Plecoglossus altivelis. The sequence goes on from BROE01000027.1 coordinate 10,642,315, forward strand.
AAGATCTCCCCTTAAAGGAACGGTGAGTTTTGAGTGAAAAAACTCAATCAAATCATCGAAGAGAAGACGTGCTGGAACTTGTCAGTGTTGGTCAGAGTAGAGAGCAGAATGACAGACAGACTAAGTGATCTGCATCAACACAACTCCCCCAAGGCTGGATTAGCTTGCTGTTATTACCCCCCACACACACACACACACACACATACACTAACCACCGCCCTCACCCTGCAGCGCCCGTCTACAACATTAGCGCACACGCATACACGCGCGCACACACACACGCACACGCACGCGCACACGCACGCACACACACTCACATGCACACACACACGCACGCACGCACACACGTACACACACGCACACACACACGCACACACACATGCACACACGCACATGCACACACGCACGTGCACACACACCACACACACACACACAGAGGCATTTAAACTGTCTAACATGTATGGACACATGCAGACGCACCCCCAAACATTTTCCATTTAAACGATACACACACACACACACACACACACACACACACACCCCGAGGGCCAAGCCAATGCCAGGAAGAGAGATGTAACAGGGCCAGTTCTGTAGCTCATCCTGCAAAGCAGAACCTCTAATTAATTTGAGCCTGCTTCAAGGGGAACAGACTGCTGCCAATACTATTGATAATTCACATGCTATAAGCTGTCGCTGGGAATAGGGCTGGGGATGGGAAAATGGCCCGTTTTCATCAGATTTGGAGGCGTTTGAAGTGCAGTCAGTCGGCCTGGACATGCCAGAACCAGAGGAGCAGGAGCACGTTTGCTCGCTAAGGTCTCCGAAAGACGCCACCGAATATTTAACTAGACGACAGACGACAGAACCCCCCCAACAAAAAAAGAAAAGTCTAAAATGAAAATAAAAAAACACAAAAATAATAAAACACAGACGCATCTTCTCATTGGTCTAACAGGAAAGTGAGACAGCTCACTTTCTGGAGAGAGCCTGAATGAACTTTGACCCCTGTGCGTGTGAAGAGCTCACCTCAGTTGTCTTGACCCTGCCCTCTTGGAAAGAGCAGGTACTAGGGTCGTGGGTGCAGTCGTGTTTGTATTTGCACCAGTGGCACTGGTATGGGGAGCTGACACAGGATAAACACCTAAGGAAACACAGGAGGAATCGTATCAGAATCACATCCGAATCATCTCCGAATCACATCAGAAACACATCCAGATCACATCCAAATCACATCAGAAACACATCCGAATCACATCCGAATCACATCCGAATCACATCAGAAACACATCCAGATCACATCCAAATCACATCAGAATCACATCCGAATCATCTCAGAATCACATCAGAATCACATCCGAATCATCTCCGAATCACATCAGAATCGCACATCGGCTGAGCGATTCAGCTTTGCGACACGATGACTCCACACAGTAGCAACATATTTCATATAAAGTGGAACATGTTTAACCTTGAAAACAATAAAGCAGTGTTATTCACAAGGGGCTTTCAAAGATAGCATTTCCAGTTTGAGGAGAAAACAAAGGTAAAAATGAGTGATGGTGTGGAAGCGGAACGAGCAAGAGCCAACTTACGACTTGTGGACGCTGCAGTCGTAGAACACAAAGCTGGTGTTAGCGAAGGCCAGCCCTGTCTCTTTAGACCTCAGATACAGCTGCACGATCTGATGGTCGCCTGGAGAACACAGGAACAACAGGAGAACGTCTCAGTTCAGCCACGACGGAGAACGTTCCGCGGCCACGTGCCCCCCGCGATGGCCGCCATCGCTCCCGCTGGCTCGTAGCTTGATGCTAAGCTAACGGGGTTTATCTTCAGAGGAGCGCGGTGTTTTGTTGGGGTTAAGTCTTCTTCTATGGTTCTGGTTTGATAATACAAGCTCCCCAGTTCCGCCCTGCAGGGAGGGACCCATTCTCTGCTCCGTCTACCAGAGCCTCTTTGACTAACGGATGGTTGAGGATAAAACGAGAAGAGTTCCAAGGTGCGTGTGTGCGTGGGAATGTGTTTGTGTGCGAGTCCTTAAGCGTGTGTGTGTGTGTGAAAAAGTATGTGTGTGTGTGTGTGTGTGTGTGAGAAAGAGAGAGAGAGATGTAGGTGTCTTTGTTTGGCTCTAATGAAGGATTCCATGTTTAATTCAACAGTCCGCCCGCATGGACATCTCTATGCTCAAAGGACAAGTGGGCTCTCTCTCTCTCTCTGTCACTCTCTCTCTCTCTCTGTCACTCTCTCCCTTGCTCTCTCTCTGTCACTCTCTCCCTTGCTCTCTCTCTCTCCCCTCCCACCCTTGGCGCATCCATCTCTATGTCGCCAAATTCTCTTTTCTTTCTTTCCCCTCCTTTTCTCTCGCCCCCTCTTCTGCAGCCAGAGACAGAAAGGGGCTCATTCATCAATCAACACTGAGGATCGCAGACAATGAATCTGTCCTAATTAGACCACCTAAACGATCCTTTGATGTCAGCACGAGTCTCCCACACACCCACGGAATCCTTTTGACGCTACCTGCAAAACACGGTCACCTATTGAGTCCCGCCAAAGGAAAGCGACTGAAGAGAAGATTGAAGAGGTCGGATCAATTATTTTGCGCGCAATGTGACACGGCCCACTTATGTTAATACATGCAGAGGGAGAGAGCGAGGTAGAGAGAGAGAGACAAGGTAGAGAGAGAGACATGGTAGAGAGAGACATGGTAGAGAGAGACAAGGCAGAGAGAGAGAGAGAGACATGGTAGAGAGAGAGACATGGTAGAGAGAGAGAGACACACAAGGAAGAGAGACTAAGAGAGACAAGGTAGAGAGAGGGTTTGTTTGGGTGTGCGTGCGTGCGTGAGCATCGCTGCATGTTTGTATTACAGCAGCATCAAAAGCTTTCTAGAATGCTATGAAGAACGCTGAACAAATGTTCCTAATTCCCTCACGTTCCCTCCGGGTTCTCCTCTGTCAGCCTCACATCTGTGAATGTGTTTGTTGGGATATTTCTCCATCAACAGCATGGGAGAGAGCAACAGCACGTTTGTGTCAGTTGTGTACAAAAATCCACACAAATGACAGTGTTTATTGGGAGAAGCAGGATGAGTCACGGTGGTTGAGAGCTGCATGAATTAAAATGTTTGCCTTTCTAACAGTCATTCAGCTGCACACATGCTGTCGCATGACGGTGGTGTGTCTGTGTGTGTGTGAGACTGTGTGTGCGACTGTGCGTGTGTACGCGTGTGTGAGACTGTGGGTGTGTGAGACTATGCCTGTGTGTGTATGTGTGTGTGTGTGAAACTATGTGTCTGTGTGTGTGTGTGTCTGTGTGTATGTGTCTGTGTGTATGTGTCTGTGTGTGTCTGTGTGTATGTGTGTGTGTGTGTGAAACTATGTGTCTGTGTGTGTGTGTGTGTGTCTGTGTGTGTGTGTCTCCATACACAACGCTACTCGTGTGTGCTGTGTGTCTGTTCTTTGTGCCGTAGAGACTATGCTGCCTGTGTTAGGTGTGTGTGTGAAAACTATGTGTCTGTGTGTGTGTGTGGTCTGTTGTATGTGTGTGTGTGCTGTTGATCTAAACTATGTGTTCGCTGGTGAGGTCAGTGCCCTGTTTGTGCTGAACCTACATCTGTGCGTAATCGACTCAATTCGTTGCTGTCTGGTGTCGCTGTCCAAGCGTGTGTGCGCCGTTGTGTGTGTGTGTGTGAGACTATGTGTCTGTGTGTGTGTGTGTGTGGAAACATTAGTCTCCATCAGTACCCCTTGTTCTGTGTGTGTGTGAGACTATGCCAAGTAGTGGCCGTGTTCGTCGTGTCGGTGTGGAGCACTAATGTTGTGTGTGTGTAGTGTGGACCATAATCGGTGTGAATGTTGGACATTAGTGTGGTCTTTCTTGCCGTGATGTTGTGACAGACCTCCAGTTTGTGTGTGGTGGTGTGTGTGCGTGCGTGTGGTGGTGTGTGTATGCGTCTCGTGCGTAGTGTAGTGTGTTGTGTATGCGTGTGTGTGTGTGTGTGTAGTATCGTGCGTGCGTGTGTGTTGTGTGTGTTTTGAGTGCGATGCCGTGCGTGTTGTGCGCTGCGTGTGTTGTGGTGTATTGCGTGCGTGGTGTTGTGTATCGTGCGTGTTGCATGTGCGTGTGCGTGCGTGTGAGGCACAACGGCCGTCTCCTCCGTGTCATGGTGCCCCAGCCCTGTAATTTCATGGTGGGCTGGGCTTTGTGCAGTCAGTACAGTGTGGAAGGTGAAGGTGTTATTATTCATGCAGAGCTTCCCACCATCTCCGGGTTGAGCTCCTCCCTCACCTGCATGGGGGCCACTCACCTGCTCATTCTTCTAATATACACTTCCTGTCTCCTGTGTCATGTGTGAAGGGCTCAAGGCCGACCCTTCAGTTCAAGTTGGCTTTTCTCCCTGCGCCTCACTGCTAGCGCTGCACTTCGTAAGGCAGGCATGATTCAAAAGGGATTTGCTAAATGACACTGTGGGTTCGGCTTGTTCCAAGATGGTCTTTTGATGTTCAAATATGTGTAACTGTATGTCATGTATGTCAATACACCTCAAGATAAACAAGCAGGAAATACTTTTTGCATGGGGGGGGGCTTGTTAATCATCCGTGACGAGAAGGGAGAGGAGGAGCGAGGAGGAGCGAGAGGAGCAGAGAGAGGAGAAGCGAGGAGAGGAGGAGCGAGAGGAGAGAGAGGAGGAGCGAGCAGAGAGAGAGAGAGGAGGAGAGAGAGGAGGAGCGAGGAGAGGAGGAGCGGGAGGACAGAGAGGAGGAGCGAAGGGAGGAGCGAGAGGATGAGAAGAAACAGGGAGAAGATTGCTTTCCTTCCCTCCCTTTTTATCTCAGCGGAGGCGAGCTGTCGGAAGAGATTATTCATCTTTTCGTTTTCTCCCAAAGAAATAAAGAGTCCCTTCTCCAACCCCGTCACCTGGAACCAGCGCCGGGCGGGCGGAGGGATACGCCCCTGTGCTCAGGGCTGCCAGGGGCCCCATCACTCCTTCTGCTCCACATCCACTCGAGCGAGAGAGTCAATAAGTCCCACTTGCTCGGGGACGATTGTTTATTCAATTACTAAACGTTTCCTGGAGCGGATCTCTGTGCCCTGCAGGCTATGACTGATGATGGGGGAGTTGAATCCCTCTTTAACCAGGAGACAGAGACCACTCAGGCCGTGCAAGCACTGACACAGGAGGAGCAGGCTTCCCCTCTCTCTTCCTGTCTCTCTCTCTTCCTGTCTCTCTCTCCCTGTCTCTCTCTCCCTGTCTCTCTCTCCCTGTCTCTCTCTCTCACTGCCTCTCTCTCACTGTCTCTCTCTCTTCCTGTCTCTCCCTCTTTTTCCCTCTTTTTTCCCTCCTCCACCTTCTCCCTCTCTATCTATATGTATCCTCCTCTCTCTATCCCTCCCTCCCTCCCTCTCCATCTCTCTGTCTCCTCCTCTCTCTATCCCTCCCTCCCTCTCCATCTCTATGTCTCCTCCTCTCTCTATCCCTCCCTCCCTCTCCATCTCTCTGTCTCCTCCTCTCTCTATCCCTTCCTCCCTACCTCCCTCCCTCTCCCTATCTTGATGTTTGTTTACGGCAGGTGTTAATTCGACAGGTGTTAACTCGACAGGTGTTAACTCCTTGAAAACGGGTACTCTGGCAGACTAAATTCCCGCCTCCAAACAGAATAAATAAGTCCCTTCATTTAGCTGCTAATTGAGGCAGAGGGAAAACAAGGCATGAATTCATTTGCAGTGCGTCCCACCATCCTGATCCAGACCCTGCTGATCCAGACCCTCCTAATCCAGACCCTCCTAGTCCAGACCCTTCTAGTCCAGACCCTCCTAGTCCAGACCCTTCTAGTCCAGACCCTTCTAGTCCAGACCCTTCTAGTCCAGACCCTCCTAGTCCAGACGCTCCTAGTCCAGACCCTCCTAATCCAGACCCTCCTAGTCCAGACCCTCCTAGTCCAGACCTAGTCCATACCCTCCTAATCCAGACCCTCCTAGTCCAGACCTAGTCCAGACCCTCCACATAACCTCATCAGAGACCTATCTACCCTGACCTTCATCCAGGACTCACACTCATCGTTACCCTCCCTGATGAGAGAGAGCTCTCTAACTTTCAAAACGACTGACTTTTTTGTTGTTCTATGTGTGTATATCTACATATGTGTGCGTATATCTACATATGTGGGTGTATATCTACATATTTGTGCGTATATCTACATATGTGTGTGCATATCTACACATGAAGTCGTTAATGAAGGAGATCTAGCAGTGTTGCTAAGAGAGACCGTTCACCCTGGGCGAGCGAGACCTGTTCTTACCTTTGTCGGTGACGATGCGAGGGACCTCCTTCTCGGCAGGTGAGTAACACCTGATCCGGTTCCCCTCCACCAGCCCGTCCATCTCAGCCAGGTCTTCGAAGGTACAGTTCACGCCTGCGGACAGTTCCGGAACGTTGTGAGCCTCCAGGATCAACTGCCGGAGAGAGAAGGACCACAGAGATGCTCATTTTATACGTCTCAATGTGATTGAACTGATTATTACAAAAACATTGTTGGCATGATAAGGTTAAGGACCAGCGACGAGAGCTATCGAACGCGGCTGTAGTGAGTCTGGCAGCCATGAGGATCGTCGTGACGATGGCAGAGACGCAGTCAGACATCCTGCTGTGAACATGCTCAGATACTTCCTGTTTAGACGTCCAGGCCACATCAACCACTCTCCCTCTCCATCCATCCCCCTCCCTCCCCCCTCCCTCTTAAATCCCACCCCCCCCCCCCTTCCTCTCCCCTCCCTCACCCCCCTGTCGCGACTCCCTCCCCCTCCCCACCCCCACCCCCTTCCTCCTCTTCCTCTCCCTACCTCCTCCCCCTCCCTCCCACTCCCCTACTCACCCCACAACCCCCTCCCTCTCCCTCCCACCCTCCCGCTCCTCCACCTGCCGCTGACATTAACACCTTCATGACATGAAAGAAACTGAGAAAAGGAGAAAGACAGAAGGACAGAGCGAGAGAGAGACAGACAGACAGACAGAGAGGAGAAGAGAGAGAGTGAGAGAAGACAGAAAGAGTAAGGAGAACAACAGAACAGACAGACAAGAGGGAGAGGTAGAGAGAGAGAGATAGAGAGTGAGAGAGAGAAGAACAGAATGAGAGAGACCAGGAAGAGAGAGACAGAAAAAGACAGACAAGTCCAAGAGCAGTAGAAGGGTAGAGGCGTTAGAGCGGTGTGAGCAGAGCAGGGGGATGACGAGCCAGGAAGGATCTCCTGGGGTTTTTTTGGCAGCACTTCTTTGTGGTTTGTTCATCGGCGGACGACAAGCAAGCTAGCGGCCCGCCACCCAGAGCCCCACAACCTGCACGGGCACGCTGTCGAACGCCTCCGACACCTGGTCACACTTTGGAGAAGGAAGAGAAGAGAGGGATGAGAGAGACCGAGAGGAGAGAAAGACAGAGAGGAGAGAGAGAGGGAGAGAGGGGAGAAGAGAGGAGAGAGAGAGAGAGAGGGAGAACAGAAGAGAAGAGAGGGAGAGACAGGAACAGAGAGAGGGAGAGAGCAGAGAGAGACGACAGAGAAAGAAGAGAGGGAGAGAGAGAGGGAGAGACAGAGAGAGAGAGAGACCGAGAAGGGAGAGACCAAGAGCGAGAACAAGATAGAAGAACAGAGAGGCGAGATAACAGAAACAGGTTTCCCGACAACGAGGGAGGAGGAAAAAGGGTGCAGGTGAAGTGAGTTTGAGACTCAAATCTCCATATTGATGGAAGCGAGTTTGGAGGCCTTGATTCTTGCTTCCGTCTGCATAACACGTGTGATACTCTGAGCTGCTGTGCACGTGTGATACTCTGCTGTGCACGTGTGATACTCTGAGCTGCTGTGCACGTGTGATACTCTGAGCTGCTGTACACATGTGATACTCCGAGCTTCCGTCTGCATAACACGTGTGATACTCTGAGCTTCCGTCTGCATAACACATGTGATACTCTGAGCTGCTGTGCACGTGTGATACTCTGAGCTGCTGTGCACGTGTGATACTCTGAGCTGCTGTGCACGTGTGATACTCTGCTGTGCACGTGTGATACTCTGAGCTGCTGTACACGATGTGTGGTTGAGGCTGTGTTGAGATGTGGTGGTTTGGAGATGATGTTGTTTGCAGGCCTGTGTTGAGACGGTGTGGTTTTGAGAATGTGTGTTGAGATGTTGGTGTTTTTGAGATGGTGTGTTTTTGTAGGCCTGGTGTTTGAGATGTGGTGTTGAGAACGTTGGTGGTTTGAGATGTGTGTTTTGAGAATGTGTGTTTGAAGGCCTGTTGTTTGAAAACGTGTGTTGAAGGCCTGTGCCTTGGATTGCATGTGGTTGGCACCGAGGTGGGGTGGAGGCGTGGTTGTTTGAGATGTGTTTGAAAAAAACGTGGGGGTTGTTGAGGTGCGTGTTTTGACAACGTGGTTGGCTGAGGTGTGTGGTTTTTGAGGCCTGTTGCTGATGCCTGTGTTGATGGCATGTGTTTTTGAAACGTTGGTGGGTTGAGACGGTGTGGATGAACCGTTGTGCCTTGAGGCGTTTTTTTTGAGGCCTGTGTTGAGGCCTGTGCTGATGCCTGTGTTGAGACGTGTGCTGAGAAATGTGTTGAGGCATGTTGAGACGTGTGTTGAGAAATGTGTTGAGACGTGTGTTGAGGGATTTGCTGTGTTGAGACGTGTGTTGAGACGTGTGCTGACACGTATGCTGAGTCGTGTTGAGAAGTGTGTTGAGGGTTGTGCTGTGTTGAGGCCTGTGCTGAGGCCTGTGTTGAGGCCTGTGCTGAGGCCTGTGCTGAGGCCTGTGTTGAGAAATGTGTTGAGATGTGTGCTCAGGCGTGTTAAGTAGTGTGTTGAGGCCTATTTTACAGACAGAAATCGGCACTCGGCAGATTGGGTTGTGTCACTTACAGCTTCATTACAGGGCCACGACTGAAAGCACCGAGAGAAAAAATAGCGAGTCTGGTTTTAATAAATAAAGGTAAATGGTTTCTATCGCTAAAAGGGTTCTTAGGACTCTTTCCAGCTTATTTTTTAAACTAATATTTTATTTCGTAAAGGTCAGGTAGCCGGTTTGGCTGCCAAATGTTCCAGCAATCAATTGGATTTTGGGGTCTGGAGATGCCTGCTCATAGAGAAAAGGTTAAACGCTCTCCCAAGCTCAAGCACACACGTACACACACACACACGTACACGCACACACACGTACACACACACACACGTACACACACACACACACACACACGTACACACACATACGTACACACACGTACACACACACGTACACACACACACTTACACACACTTACACACACGTACACCCACGCACTCCTCCTCTCTGTCTATGAATCTCATTATTTGAAACTGATGTGGAGCAGAACATGGGCGGGTGTGTTGTGTTTGGGGTAGGCGCTGGATGAAGAAGATGATTCATCAGAACTTGGCCTTAAGGGTTCACATTTAGGCATCCAGGTCCCTGGCTGTGGAGATTAAAAACCATTTCAAAATCTCCATTAAATGGGGAAATTGGACAGTAATGTGATATCATGGATGAGTGAACAGTCTAAGCATGCAGTCTATAGGTGTATTCCTAGTAAATACTGCGAGTGTGTGTGTGTGTGTGTGAGCGGAGAGGTGGGGGCGGGCGGGGGACATCCTAACATGTGAGGCGTCTGGCTACCCGGCCTGTTGGCATGGTGATCACAGAGCACCTGCGGACAGTTGTGACTGCTGTCCTGGTGGCTGTGTTTGTGTCGTAATCTGATTGGCGCTGACGGACGGGTGGGGTGGGGGGGGGGGAGAAGGGGGTGCTGGGATTACAGGAGGATGGCAAGGGCGAAGGCTTTGATGGGCTTACAGACACAGGAGTTTGATGGAGGGAAGGGGGGGGGGCATCGCTCTGACGTGCACACACACACAAGACCCCGTTCTGCAAGGCAAGCCCCACACACACACACACACACACACACACACATACACTCATTCATGGAGGGCCCCACATGCAGGAAATACCTCCTCACACACACACACACACACACACACACACATACACACACACACACACACGCCACACACACACCCCTCCCGCACACACTTTCACACCCCTACACAAATACACACTCATTCATTCATGGAGGGCCACGCGCACACACAACATGACTCACTACAACCAGGCCAATAACTTCCTGTAGGTCCTCACAGGAAGTTGATTGACTGGTTTGTACCCAAACTGATAAATAAGAACGTCAGAAGATGGATTGTTAGCAAGGCTGTGTTTTCCAGAATCCAGCTGTCTATCTGTAGCCAGGCCAGCTGCTCAAACATGAGGTTCGATGGGGTGATTAGGTTAGATCCTCTGTCTGACGAACATGAAGAAGGCCTAACCATGTTAGCGCTAACCGCTAACGTCAATAACTCCTGCAATGACAAGGCTCACGGGCTATATCCTGTGTGCTCTGTCTAAGCTGGATCACTAAGGGTGTTGGTTCAGGGCTATGATGTCATCGTGATCAGCATTACTGACCTGATGTAGACCGGACTGTGTGAGATGATATGGGCTTATGCTTTGTTTACGGAAATGTTTCCAAAGCTTATCTACACGTTTGTTCGTAATCTGAAAGAAATTTGTTGGGTTGATAACGCAGGGACAGATTGAGGCGGTCAAAGCGATGTGTTTAGGAGCTACACTGAAGTGTTTATGCACTGGTGCTATGCAAAACTGGTGAGCAAGAGAGAGAGAGAGAGAGGGAGGGCGGGAGAGAGACAGAGAGCATGGGGAGGGAGAGGGAGAGAGAAGAGGAGAGAGAGGAGAGAAGAGGCGAGGGAGGGAGAAGAGAGAGAGAGACAGAGAGAGGAAGGGAGAGGAGAGAGAGGAGGGAGGGAGATGGGAGAGATGACAGAGAGAGGGGAGGGAGAGAGACGAGAGAGACGGGAAGGGAAGAGGAAGAGAAAGAGGGAGGAGGGTAGAGGGAGAGAGAGGGGGGGAGGGAGAGGAAGAGACAGATAGGGAGAGGGAGAGGGAGAGAGAGGAGAGAGGGAGAGAGAGAGAGAGAGAGAGAGAGAGGGAGGGAGAGTTCAAATGACTCACCGTTACGCTAAACTGGGACACTGAGATGTTGTTTGGGTGGACGCTGAGACGAACACACTGTTTGATGTCCGAAGCGAAGCGACGAGGCTCAGACGACCGCTCGCATTTCTCCTTCCTGGTGCACCTGTGAGAAACCCCCCCAAAAAATCATGTTTATGCACTGGTGCTATGCAAAACTGGTGAGCAAGAGAGAGAGAGAGCAGAGGGAGGGGGGGAGAGAGACAGAGAGAGGGAGGGAGAGGGAGAGAGAGAGAGAGAGAAGAGAGAGGAGGGAGGGAGGGAGAGAGAGAGAGAGAAGAGAGAGGAAGGGTAGAGGGAGAGAGAGGGAGGAGGGGAGGGAGAAGAGACAGAGATGAGGAGGGAGAGAGACAGAGAGAGACAGGGAGGGCAGGGAGAGAGAAAGGGAGGGGGGAGAGGGCGAGAGAGGGAGGGAGGAGAGGAAGAGACAGATATGGGAGAGGGAGAGGAGAGGAGAGAGATGGGAGAGAGAGAGAAAGAGAGGAGAGAAGAGAAGGAGAGGGGAGGGGAGAGTCCAATGCTCACCGTTACGCAAACTTGGGAGCCTGAGATGTTGTTTTGGGTGGACGCTGAGCGAACACACTGGTTTGGATGTCCGAAAGCGAAGCGACGAGGCTCAGACGACCGCTCGCATTTCTCCTTCCTGGTGCACCTGTGAGAAACCCCCCCAAAAAATCACAGAAGCCATTATACTCATGTAACACCCCCATGTACAAGAGCTAGCTACCAGGTAACCCGAACACTGCCTCTTTCACCCTCTCCTACCTGTAATCACCTGGGAAAAGCAGAATGTTAGCGAGGCGGCTAGCTAGCTTAGCGATACCCGAGCGGGCGTGTTGGTGAAACATTGATCATATTTCTCAGGCTGCAGAATAGAGACGCACTTGAAACCCCTGGGCACATTCTTCAAGGGGGATTTAAAAACAATGGCTGCCCTATTTGTGGAAGTAGAGCTGTTCCGTGGGGAATGGAGGAGACAGGCCGCTTCTTTGTGACAAAGTTCTTAATGAAGGGCATTCATGGGCAGTGCCAAGTGCAGGTGGAGGGGAGGGGGGGGAGGTGTGATATTGAAAACCCCTGTTCCCTCACCCCTTATTACTGCGCCAGGTGGTCTAATCCACTCTATTACAGTGTATTATGTGGTTTGGTAAAATAAACCTGTTCCCTTTGGTCCTGGGAAAACTTACTAGCTGACATTTCAACATTGTTTTTTGACATGTGTCAGCTCCCATTAGCTCAGAGAACAACTGAATAGCGGTGTTATTACAGCAGGTGCGCGAGAACAGCTATGACGATCGTCTCGTCTCGCAATGCACTCAAGTAAGCTATTCCTAATAAAGCCCTCAGCCTACTGTTTTTGCTACAAACTAAAGTCACCAGTTGAGGTTTTGAACATGGTAAGTTAAGCAACTGTATTTTGTATTTTACATGGAAGTCCCGCCATAATTGAGCCATTTCGCGCTTAAAGCTGTAAATTTCCAACGCCAGTCTACAGCGCGTTAGTTCAACAGCTTTATGAATGGTGTAAGCTATTGTGCGAACACCCCCCCTGCCCCCACCTTCCATACACTTCAACATATCCCTCCCCAAACCTCAATTTAGCCTAAAATCCCATAGAATCCTTGAATTGTTTAATCCCCATTGATTTGAACAAAAACTTTCAGTGCAATTAACCAGCAAATCTCTAGAGAGAGAGAGAGAGGAGAGAGAGAGTAGGAGAGAGAGGGAGAGAGAGAGAGAGAGAGAGAGAGTCCTTAGGAGAATGGAGACAGTGACAGAGTTGCAGACAGGGTGACAGTTGAGATACTCTAATACTTTACACACAGAAGTAAGGAGCTTTTCATCTGGAGAGAGGGAGGAGGAGAGGGGGGGGAGAGGGAGGAGAGAGAGGGAGGGAGTGGAGAGAGGGAGGGAGGGGAGAGAGAGAGAGGGAGAGAGAAAGGGAGAGACGGGAAGAAAAATACAAGATAGGGAAAGAGAGAAAGGGAGGTAGAGAAAGGCAGACATAAAGAGAGAGAGAGAGACAGAGACAAATAAAGAGAGAGAGAGAGAGAGAGAGAGAGAGAGAGAGAGAGAGAGAGAGAGAGAGAGAGAGAAAGAAAGAGATAAATGGGAAAACAGCAGGAAACAGTGAAGGCAGGAAGAGTGTGTATACTGAAGTTAAGCAGCCAAGGCAGTAGAAAGGAACTCCACAAGACAGAATGGAAGGAGAAATAATCTCCTTCCAAGTGGAGGACAGGCAGAAGAGAAATGTGTGTGTTGGGGTGGGGGGTGGATTTAGGAAGGCAACAATCGTTTTCCGCAGCTTTTGCAGCGAGGTTTCTGAGCTAAGCAGGTCTGAGAAGGTTTTAATCACAGCATGTCCCATTGTGGATTTCCATCAGGCCTGTTCCTTCATTCTATTGCTGATTTAATACCCTGAGTTGTATATAAAGCCTAGGGCAGACGCTGCTCACACACTCTCTCTCTGTCTCTCTCTCTCTCTCTCTGCTCTCTCCTCTCTCACTCTCTGCTCTCTATCTCTCCTCTCTCTCTCTCGGGCTCTCTCTCTCTCCGTTCTCTCTCTTCTCTCCGTCTCTCTCTCTCTCCGTCTCTCTCTCTCCGTCTCTTCTCTCTTCTCTCTCTCTCTCTGTCCTCTCTCTCTCTCTCTCCGTCTCTCTCTCTCTCTCTCTATTCGCTCTCTCGTCTCTCTCTCTCTCCTCTCCGTCTCTCTCTCTCCGTCTCTCTCTCTCTCTCCGTCTCTCTCTCTCTCCGTCTCTCTCTCTCTCTCCGTCTCTCTCTCTCTCCGTCTCTCTCTCTCTCTCTCTCTGTCTCTCTCTCTCTGTAATAACACACACGCTCACACACACTCACCTTGGTGTGTCTCTAGCTTACCCCCACTGCTGATAACTACTGAGTTCTGGAACGGAGACATGGAGAGAGAGTGTGTGTGGTGTGTGTGTGTGTTATGTAGAGAACCAGATTGCTAAAGTGAATAATACCATGGCACAGACAGCACCTGCAAAGGAAAAGCAGCTATGTTGTCTGGCTTAGAGATTCAAGGGGGGCAGAGAGGGTGAGAGTTCTGGTTCCCACAGTTACCAAAGCTGTCTAACTCCACTTGTTCAAAAATCAGACAAAGTATCGAACAAAACCCACTCCTGCTCCATCTGTAATGTCCGTCTCTTTCCAGAACACTATGCCTCTATGATTACAACGACCCGCGTGCACAAGAACCTATTCACTGGGAACTCTGGGAAGCATTCAGGTCCAGCATCATGGATCTGTGGGCAAGGCGCAATTGCAATCAACAGGGGTGCAAGTCTCACCGGCCCTTTAAGAACAAGACTGAAAGACACAGCGCAGGGCTAGACCCACATGAACCCTGTCGATGAAGCCGGACGAATAAAGTTGGATTCAAAAGGCGATTTGTTATTTTTATTTGTGCAAGAGGGCAGGGCGTAAACAAGGGCAGTCACCTCTGGAGGTCGTGTTTATGACATCATCTCCGTGGGACGCTATGGAGAGAGGAACGATAGAGGCTTACTTTGACGCCTGACTATGACATGTGTCGAACATGCATAATTGAGTGTGTGCACAAGAAGTGTGTTGTGCGCGGAGGTGGATAATTGCGACGCGATTAGACCTGTGATGAATGTGTATCGCAGGGCTGATGAACCATCCAATAGGAACACCTGACAGCCTTGCCTCGTTAATACATTATCATTAGTGGGCTAAATCACACTATTTGCAAGATGGAGGGGGGCTATTTGTTTGCCTTGTTATGCAAATGAGTTGGTGAACATGGAGGAATAGGTTGTTTTGATGAATAATGAACAGGGTCTCAAATCACATGAAAGGGATCAATCACTGTAGGAGTTCCACTCTGTGATAGTCTCTCCTACCCTCTCTCTCTCGCTCCGTCTCTCCCTCTCTTTTTCTCTCTCCTTCTCTCTCTCTCTCTCTCTCTCTCTCTCTCTCCCTCCCTCCCTCCCTCCCCCCTTGTTTACTATTTTCCGCAAGTCTTGATGGTAGAGCCTCTAGTGTGACAGTTTTGTCAGACGGTGTGTTTTGTGGTGTGTGTTGTCTTTGATGGGGGGGTAGGATGAAGTATGTAGCTATTGTATGACGTATGGAAATTGATTTGGGTCGTCCGCTGAAAAAGACGTACTAGGTGGGTCGGGTTGGTGTGTATGTTTATGTTTTATGTTTCGTGTGTTGTGTCAAAGACGTTAACGGGTGTGTCGTGGTAGTGTATGATGCGTTTTTGGGGTATATGATTTAATGAAGTAGCGTCTGGTAGGGTTAGTCTGATACATCAGCACCTGTGTGGTGAAATTATAGTGTCTAGTTCGTCTTCGTGTGCTGATTGTTTTGCTCTTGCGTCTGAATGAAAAAGAGCGTAAGGGGGGGCGTTATGACACATTTTTGAGTCCTGAATGATCACTTGTGTTTGATGTTTTTGTTGTGTGTAATGTGTCTTGTGTACTGTGTGATAAAGGTGTCCTTGTAGTGATGTGTCTGATTATCTTGTGGCGGTGGATGACGTCTTGTCTGTTTGGTGGTGGAAAAGATTGCGCTATGAAAGCTGTGGGGGGTGCATATACGTTTGGGCATGAAAAGATTAGTGGTCTGGTATGACGTTTTTTGTGAGTCTCGAAAATACGTTAGGATTGTGTGTGTGTATGTCTGGGTGTTAGTTGGTACGGTGTGTTGTGTGGGGATTGTGGAATGAAATGTCCATTGCTGTGTGTGTGTGTTGTATGTCTTTGTGCCGTTGGTCTAGTCGGTTGCGCATGGTTTTTGTGTGTGTGTGTGTTGTTGACCCTATCTGCCTTCTCCCTCTGACACACTGGCCCACATCCACTTCACAGAGAGCATTAGCGAAGGAAAATATCTCATTTGCATCATCAAAAGAAAGCAATATTAGCCGTTTTCGTATTTTACCAATTTAAATGTGTTGTAAAAAAAATACTGAGACTCCTTGACTGTACAAAATAAGACCAAACACACTGACAGTTTAATTAAATATATATCATAGTATTATAATATATATATAATATATATATAACTGCAGGCACTTTTCCAGAGCATGGCTTTTACTACTGACCACTGGCTGAAGATGCAGCACTGTACTGTATGTGGGGCATTTCCTGGTTGAGAGGCCTTGCTCTGTCATATTTCCTCCCCAGTCTTCGTTTAATCTCTCGCCCTTCGACTCCCTCCCTCATCTTCCCTCTTTCCCTCTCCTCCCCTCTCCGCTCCCCCTCTCCTCCCCCCCTCATCCTCCCTCACGCTCCCCTCTCCGCTCCTCTCCTCTCCCTCTCCTCTCTCCCTCTCCTCTTATCTCCTCTCCTGTGTCCTGGCTCTCATTCATTCCCTGACGCAGTTCCTTGTCTTTCCCTTCTTCCACATCCTCTCTAGTTCTGTCTCCCACTCTCCCCCAGTCTGCCCCTGCTCTCCCTCTCTCCCCCCTGTCTGGCGCGAGCGCTGCTCCAGTGACCCCTGCAGTTGGCAATGCGTTCGCAGACAGTAGACTTGCTAAGCTTCTGTTGAGGCTAGCGAAGAGCTCTAATACGATGGGGTTAGGTGGGAGAACAGACCATATGCTCTCTGGATGTTATTTGAGACAGGACTAACTGATTGTGTCTTGTCCATGGGCGCGCGTACACACACACACACACAGACACACACACACAGACACACACACACACACACACACACACACACACACACACACACACACTCTTACAGTACACAAAGGGAGGTGAAAGGACTCAATTGCTAGTGAATGAGCAGTAATCTCCACTCTTGTCTCTAGTCTGACAGTCTTAAGGGTTAGGAAGAGGAGGACAGGAAGAGATGAAGAGGAGGACAGGAAGAGATGAGGAAGAGGAGGAAGAGTCAACGTATGCTTGCATGATCTCTCTACAGTCCTGTGGAAATACAACACGTTCATTCACAACATATCATTACTGTATTGATGATTAAAATGGAACCGGAAAATCTATTGGGATAAATATATCTGGATAAATGCATCAAAGGATGCTGGATTCCTGTAATAGCTGAGTGGAGAGGCTTGGTATGGAGGCAGGGAAAAGAGGGAGAGAGGGTGGAGGAGAGACGACAGGGGAGAGAGAGAGAGAGCGAGAGAGGAGACAGGGCAGAGGGAGATGGAGGAGATAGAAAGGGAGGACAGGGGAGAGAGGGAGATAGGGGACAGGGAGAGAAAGGGGGAGGAGACAGGGAGATGATAGAGGAGATAAGTGGAGGAGACAGGAGAAAGAAAGGCGGAGGAGGGAGCAAGGGACGGAGGGAGAGGTGGAGGAGGAGAGAGAGAGGGACAGAGGGAGAGGTGGAGGAGGAGGGAGTGAGGGACAGAGGGAGAGGATAGGAGAGCGAAGGAAAGGACAGAGGGAGAGGTGGAGGAGGTGCTGATGCAGCAGGCGGTGGGAGACTTTAGGTGTAATGCATATTTAATGTAGAGAGACGGTAAAGGTCAAGCGAGGTGGGAAATGAAAGCTATTAACTTTTCAGAGGCCAGAAGAGACACCATGCACTATCAGGGACGTCACACTGAAGGTCTGGGACACATACACACACACTCACACACACACACACACATACACACACACACACACGCACAGTGACACACACACACACATACACACACACGCACAGTGACACACACACACACATACACACACAAGCACAGTGACACACACACACAGTGACACACACACACACACATACACACACAAGCACAGTGACACACACACACACACACACACACATGTTTACGTCTGAGAGACACCATGCACTATCAGGGACGTCACACTGAAGGTCTGGGACACACACACACACACACACACACATACCCAGTGACACACACATACCCAGTGACACACACACACACACACACACATGTTTCCGTCTGAGAGACACCAGAGGAATCTGTATGTTTGCTCTGTGATCTATACTGTATATTCCCCAGTCTGATATCTACAGTAGCTGGGTTTCTCCCGTTACACAAGTGTATGAAAAATCAATGGACACAGTAAGTTTTGAATCAGCACTTCTGGATGTGTTAAGCACTGTGTAATCCACACTGGAAGACAGCGGGATCCTCCAGGACTCCACTATGATAACAGACACCCCATCGTTGGCCGCCTAACACAACAGAACTATGAATGGAGCTTTGCATTCATTCAGGTCCAGGGGAGCTTCAGAAGAAAAAAAAAATCGACCAGAGTATTAGGCAACATCATCTGACGTTCAGTACTGTATATTCAGACAAGGCCTTGCATTCTCACTCTCACACACACACACACACACACACACACACACACACACACACACACACACACACACATACACACACACACACNNCTCATCTCCGACTCTTCCCTGGCAGGTGTGCACACGACGGTCCAGTCTATTCAGCAAGGATCCCCCTTTATGCAGTCTACTACACATCAGCGGCGCAAAACGAGCTACCAGCTGAGAGAAGAGTGGGGGTCGCTCCCGACGACAACCACTGGGTTGTTCTGTTTCTACAATAAGCCATTAACCCCTGGATGCCCTTATTTTACCGACTCCCGTGTCCGCACACTCCTTACTCTTCCCCCCCTCTTGCCTGACCAACCTCAGCCCGCAACAGACCACCCTCTCGCGCTCTCCACACCCTGCTATCGCCCTCCTCCTGACCCCCACTGAGGGGCACATGAGGTAGCAAATCAGACCAACATCCGATGTTGGCCCGGCGGGTAAACACACTTGCTCATACCAGACGCAGCCCACGAACTCTACTCTCTCTGGCTCTGCTCTCTGCTCTCTCTCTCTCCTCTCTCACCCTCCTCACTGCTGATCACATCACTCTTTAGAGAGACTAGAGATGCAGAAGAGAGGCCAGAAGGGGAGAACCTGAAGAAAACACACTGCTCGCGTGCATCTACTCTTCTGCTCTCCCCCTTTGTGACAAGTCGCCTCCCCAAAATCCGTCTATCTCTGCTCTCCGTCTCAAAACGCCCTCCACTGAACACCCGATCCCTCTCATGCTCTCCTCTTCTCTTCTCAACCCACAATCCCAACTTTCCTCTCCGCCCTCCTCAGTCCTATCCTCTCATCTCCCCGCCATTCCTTCTTGACCCCCAATCTCTCACTGCTAACTTCTTCAGGTCGACTCCTCTCTAAATCCCGGCTCCTCCCCTATACGCTCTCACTACGTCCGGTTACAGTGGCATGTGTGTGTTCCTCTCCTCCTCGTGTGATTCCCCATAGTCCCCTACCTCTATGCTCGGCCCATCGCTCTCTGTCTGACTCTTCCCATCTCTCTCCTACTCCTCTCTCTCTGTTCTCTACACCTCATCTGCACTCATCTTCTCTCGCCTCTCCCTTCCTCCCGCATCCCTCTCTCTCTCCTCCCCTCTCCTCCCCCTGCCTTGCTCTCTCCCGCCTATCTCCCTCTCTGCGCCTCAGAGAGGGAGATAGGCGTGCTGTCTGCGACCATCGCCTCAGACAGCACGCCGCAATTTCGCCGGCTGTCAAAACCGTCCCCGACGACTTCCTTCATCTGCGGGCCCCCTTCTGGCTTTGGCTGGCGGCGGCCATATTAGGCTGTTTATCTGGTGCCTCCGTCTCGACATGGGAACTACAGATCCCATCAGGCTTGGCGTGTATTAAACAGCTCTATCTGTCTCATCCCCCGGGGACCCAATTGGGGCAATGTGGAACATCTTTTTGAAACGAGATATCAGTGTAGGCTCGATCTTCCGCGCCATCCGCCACCCCTTCTTCTTTTCTGGCGTTTTCGGCTGTCTCATTTGGGGGGAGGGAAGGGGAGGGAAGGGGAGGAAGGGGGAGGGAGGGGGAGACCACCGCAGGGTGTCTGATACGGATCATCGGGGGGTTTCTTTTTCTGAGGAAATAAGCTTGAGTCGACATCAAACGCCCGTCACTTTTAGACACGTCGGCCATCTTAGCGGCTTGCCGTTAGCTTCAGGCTGCAACTTTAGGGCGCCGGAGACAAACTTTCCCAGCGCAGAGAAAGAGAGGAGATTTATTTCAACCTTGTACTTTGACAGCATCCCTCTGGTAGCGCAGCACGTTCAATGCTAACCGGTGCTTACCGGCTGCCCGGCTGAAGCGGCTCGAATCAGAGGTGCGGTTAGAACAAACCGGCGCGGCAACCCAACCCAACGCCACATCCATCACGTTGGCATGGCAACATCAACGCCCTTGACCATGAAACAGAGCTTTTACATTTGACACTTGATCTACGGCGACAAAACAAATCCTTCTGTATGTGTTAACGCGTTTCACTCAGGGTGGGGTGGGGGGGGGAGTGGGGGGTGGTTCCAACCTGGAAGATCTCACCAGATGTTGCGTAATCTCTAGTGACGATGAGGAGGGGGGGGGGGGGGTGAGAGTCTGTGTGGTTGGGATTTGATCCTTACATCCATCCAACGTCTATATTTGATCCTTACATCCATCCAACGTCTATGGATCAAAGCATTACAGCGTATTATCTACATATCAACATATTATCAACGTCTTTACATAAACGGTTTCATGTGAAGCGTGTGTTGTTTGAAGCTGCCGATCCTTTCTGTCTTGTTTTCACAGCAGAAACGGCCATGAAAGCTGAAAGCTGAAAGGGATGCAAGTCTGTCAGACAGTGAAGACGATGCGTTTAAAACTGGGCTGTCGTATCGAGTGTTGAGGTCTGTCGTCACCAGAGAGAGATTCTTCTCCTGGAACGGCTCTCACAGTCGTAAGTCATGGCAGAGGAGTGTGTGCAGACCAGAGCGCTTGCTGGACTAGAATTGATGTCTTCCACACGACCATCTTTTATTCTCCTTCCTGCTGAATTGATGTAACCTCTGATCTCCCTCCATTCTACTCTTCCTCTCAAGCTCTCTAAATCATCAGTTTATTCCTCTCACACCTCTCCTTTTCCACTTTCCACTCTCTCTCACACCTTCCTCTCGCCTCCCTGCTCACAACCTCTCCTTCTCCACCTCTTTTCCTCTCCTCACGCTGTCCTCCTTCTCCCTCTCACTCTCCCCTCCCCTTCTCCTCTATGTCCAGCTCTGCGCTGCGTCCGACCGCTTTGCCAACCGTTCTCTTCCACTCTCACTATCTATCATATCTATGAATCATTCTTCTCTCACCAATCTGTTACTTCGCTTAAGTGCCTCTGAACACACCTCGCTGACTCTCCTTCACTTCCACTTTTCCCGTTGCTACCAATCCTCTCCATCCTGCGATCGTCATGTCACGCGAACTCGGTCTTCCGTAATTCTCTCGCTGTGCTCTTTCCACGGTGCTCCCACGGCCACTCGTTCTGCTCTCTCTCTTCATTTCTACTCTCTTATCCTCTCTCTCTCTCTTCTCTTGTTCTGTGTCTCCAGTCTGGGCTCTTCGTCTGATATTCTCTTCTCTATCTCCTATCTCTCTTCTCATGTCTCTCTCTCTCTTCCTCGTGTCTTCTCTTCTCTCTCCCTCTCATTCTCTCTATTGTTTCTTAACTTCACATACTCTCCTCTGTCATACTCTTCTTCCTTCTCTCTACTCTCTCTGCTCATGTCCTCACCATATCATATCATTCTCTATCTCATGTCTCATAAATTCACTAAACATCAAACTCAGCATTGCAACACTTTCCATCAAGGTGCGATGCTACCTCAATATCTCTCATTACTGGTTCTCTCTCTCTACTGTCTCTGTCTATCAGTTCCTGTGCTCGGTCTCTCTCTCTGTTCTCAGTTCGTCTTTGTTCTCTCTCTCTGTCTCTGTCTCTCAGTACATCATATATGTCAAAAATCCAATCAAATGTCTCTCATAACTCATCTGGTAATGTGGCTATGAACTAACGTCCTGTCTGACTCCAAGATGCCCATCGCTATAACAAGAAAAGCAATAGAAGAACAATACTTGTTGCTTTGTTGGAGGAGTGGGTGTGTGTTGTTGTGATGTGTGTGTGATTCTGAGGGGAGGGCGGGGGAGTAGTACACTAATGTGAACTATTAGTTTGAGAAGCTTCTTGAGAGGTGTAATAGTGATATAGGTGTGTGTCTGTAGTGTTTGTCACGTGTTATAATCGGCCCGTGCCCCCTGTGTGTCCGCTCTGCCGTTTAAGCGTATGTAGTTGCTATAGAGTGACTAGTGAATCCTGTCGTGGAATACGTCGTACCCGGAGTAAGGGTCCGTGGTGAATCTGTATGTGTCTGGGATAGTGTTAGTGTGATCGGAGAAACAGTAAGCATGTGAAACAGTTGAGACAGTATAGCTCAAATCTGGGAAGCGAGCTGTCTTGTCGTTGTCGGTCTCGGCTTCCAAACAAAAAAAAAAAACCAAAGGTTTATCCTGTGTCCTCAGCCATCCCGGTGACAGTTCAGAGAGGAACCGAGAACGGACTGGCCGTTCCACCTGCCATCGTCCGTTACTTCATATCTTCAGAATATCCTTGTTTCCTTTCCCTTCACTTACATGTCCACTTGGTTCTTCTCTCACAAATCATCTCAGGGATCTCTCCCTCAGATACTAGATATCTCTCCGTCAGTATCGTTCAAATCTCATCATAAAAATTCATCATATCACCTTCTCTCTAATCTAAGAGCAGCCACCACACACACACAAACACACACAGAGTCTCCTACCAAGCAGGCTGGTGAGAGAGCCAGTTCACACCTAGAGAGAAGGCCACTCTCCACTGGCCACAGACAGCACTGTGCGTGTCCGGGATGCTAACGCTACACATCAAAGCCAGTCCGAGTCAAGTTTCCCTCAGAAGTTAGCCCAACTATTCACGGTGAAATGAGATGCTAACTCAGGCTGTAATATTAGCAACGTTTCCATCAGTAGACGCCGCATTTCGAATGGCAATAAAAGGTTGTTATCTTTTGGTTTGTTTTCTTATTTATTGCGTCAAAGAACCTGTTTCAATGCCCTTTGAATTTGGTGTCAGCCACTGAGGTCGTCTCTTTCTGTTGTAGCTTGGCAGTAAGAGGCTAGCCCGCACCCAGGGGAGAACGGGGTAAAACACGCTGATCTAGCCGGGCATGGCTAGGGGGGTGTTTTTGGCTAAGCAACCCAGCGTTACGTGTCTCTCGCCACAGGGGATGAGGTTTTTGACAGCGTAAACAATGCTCTCCCCGTCCAACAATGCTCATCAAAGCACTTCTGGCGCTAGCATCGCTAACTCCGGTGGGAGGCTAACGGATGCGGACGCAGCCAAACACAATGGCATGCTAATCTGAGCAGCGGCTCAATTAGCATTAGCATCACGTTGTGGGTAATGAGCAGGACGGAGGTAAAAGATGAGTACGAACACAGAAACCGTATCCAGGGGTGCGGAATTAATAAGATTCAAGAGGAGGGGATAGAGGGGGAGAAAGGGAGAAACGCTTTCAGCCTAAGACGAGTCACGTAACTATGCCAATTAGCTTGTACTTTCGGAAAAGGTTGTCAGCTTGGGGCTTGTGCTCCGAATACCCAGTATTGATATTGCTGTTGGGCTCGTCTATTCCCACCGTCACCGACCTAAAGTTGAATGGTTGATCTTTTGTAGTGTAACGTCCTGTTATGAACCGTTTAAATATTAACCTTAACCCTAGCTGAAAAGGAATGGGGCAAAATAGTCAGTATTTCACTACTGTACCTGTACAAATGGTAAATAAACTTGGAAACGATTAACTATAAAAACCAGGGTCTCCTTTTACTCTGACAGTTTAGCGGTAAACATCGATAAAAAAGACAAGTACTTGGCTCTGCTAGCTAAGCTGACGGCTGTTACTGACTGCTGCGTACTCCATAGCTGTGAGGATCAATGTTTCTCTGTGTTTGTGAAGGGGGAGGAAGGGGGAGGTAGGGAGGAAGGGGGGAGGTAGGTAGCTTTTATAATGAATGGGGTTTACTATATAGAAGATCATATATCAAGATGATAAACGTAGGACATTGAAATGGTTAGTACCCTGATTCTACAATGAAAGCAAAGGAGTACACAATCAGATGTGATTCACATGGCCACAACATACACATATACTAGAAATATCTCTGGAGTAGAAAAAGTTTAATAAGCAAAATAGCTCAACTATCAAGTCTCATTTTGGATAGCCTATTAATGATCAAAACACATAATCACGGA
>BROE01000027.1:10725940-10739327 GCA_036571765.1 Plecoglossus altivelis
GGGGAGGGGGGGGGGCAGGGCCAGGGGAGGCAGGTAGACAGCACCGAGGGACAGATTGATTGCAGGTTCATCCTTGCACACGGCCCTTAACTCCAGCCACAACAACAACAAGTCTGGCCAGAACAGACAGTGATATAAAACACTAGCCTGTGATTACACAGTGGAGAGGGACTGTCCTGGTGCTGCGTACGAAACAACACGACTGGAGGTCATTCAGGAGATCCAGGAAACATGACAGGGTCCTGGTGACGGACAGAAGCGTCGGCCTATCAGCAGGAGAGCCTGGAGGGGGGGGGGGATTAGGGGCGGGGTCTCACCCTAACCCAGGTGAGGACAGGCAGAACCTGCCAACTCCACGCAGAAAGATCTGGGGGTTAACACGCCACACAGGACCCCAAGCAGGGAATCAAACCAAGGACTCCAAATGATAGTAGGTTTATCTTAGGTTCAGGCTGATGAGAGGACCATCTCTGCTCTACCCATGTGACCAGAGGAACATTCTGGAGAATGGGAAAGGAAACCTTGTGTGAACATGTTCAGTTGCACACATTCAAACGCAAGGACATGCTGACGGGTTAGAAGAAGCAGTAGCTTTTTAATCTCGGTGAGGTTCAGTAAAACGTCAGGAGCACTCTAATGAGTAGACATACCTATTTTTCTCCTTGTCGAATGTCTTTGGCTAGGCTACGCTAGGCTAGGCTAGGCGTGTGTGTAATGTCTTTGGCTAGGCTACGCTAGGCTAGGCTAGGCGTGTGTGTAATGTCTTTGGCTAGGCTACGCTAGGCTAGGCGTGTGTGTGTGTAATGTCTTTGGCTAGGCTACGCTAGGCTAGGCGTGTGTGTGGGTAATGTCTTTGGCTAGGCTACGCTAGGCTAGGCGTGTGTGCGTAAATAGTAAATAGTCGATAGGGAGTGTGGCGGGTGTTGGTGAGAGTCACTGAGGCTGTGAAATGAATACACGCAAAGTCACGTAAATATTGACACACACACACACCCCCCCATACGAAGGTGCGTTCTCTCGCTCTCGTTTTCAAACACTGACACGCAGGGCATATGCTGTGCAGAGCTAATCCCAGGTTCACAATGTGCTGTGATTCTGGGTCAGCATTTCAGAGGTGCTGAGAAAGGTATGAAATGTTGATAGTGATTACACTGAGTTCTGATGATCACAGGGGAGGGAGAGGGGGGAGAGGAGGGAGGAGGAGAGGAGGAGGGAGGAAGAGAGAGAAGGGAGGAAGAAGGCAGTGGAGGGAGGAGAAGGGGATAAGAGAGAGATGAGGAGGACCAGAGAGACAGAGAGAGAGGAAGAGAGAGTGGCAGGGAGAGAGGGAGAGGGAGAGTGAGAGAGACACAGATAGAGACAGAGAGAGAGAGAGAGACAGAGACAGAGACAGAGAGAGAGGAGGAGAGAGTGGCAGGGAGAGAGGGAGAGTGAGGGAGACACAGAGAGAGGGGGGGAGAAAGGCACAGACAAGGAACTATAACATTCCTGAGAAGAAGGAATGAATCATCTCTCTCCCTCTTTACTTTCCATCCCTGTTTTCCCTCTCACCCTCCCTTCTCAGTCTCTCACTCCCTCCAGTCCTCCACCCCACCCTCCCTATCTCTCACCCTCTCTCTTCTCCTCCCTATTCCTCTCCCTCTCTCCCTGCTGTGCTGGGCTCGGCTCATCCCGTGTAACCATGGCAACTGGAGCGCCCATACGGAGTGGCGAAAGAGAGAGAGAGGGGAAGAGAGACAGAGTCAAAGTGAGAGAGAGAATGAGAGAGAGATACGAAATGAGGGAGAGAGACAGCGAGGGGAAGAGTCAGAGAGACGTAGAGAGATAGGAGAGAGACTGTGGGAGACAGAGTAAGGGGAGAGGAGAGAGAGCATAGAGAGAAGGTAAGAGAGAGAGAGTAGAGAGAGAGAAGTAGAGAGGAGAGAGAGTGAGAGAGAGGAGAGAAAGAGAGATAAGTATGTGAGAGAATTAGAGAGAGGAGAGAGAGCGTGAGAGAGGACAGAAAGAGAGAGAAGTATGTGAGAGAAGTAGAGAGAGAAGAGAGAGAGAGATTACCTGCAGTCCACAGCTAACAGGAACCCTTCAGGGACCTGGCAGCGAGTGACAAAGCGTTCAACACTCTCTCTCTCGTTCTCTCGTTCCAGTCGTTTTCTCCTCCCTCTCTCAGTCCCTCTCTCTGTTTGTCTCTCCCGTTCCTGCGGAGCACGCGTCTCTCCCTTCACTCATCCTGCTCAACCCCACACCGGTCTCTCCCTCTCGCTCTGGTCTTCCCTCCCTCTCTCTCTTCCTCTCATCTTCTTCCTTTCTCTCTCTCTCTCTCCTGAATACTAAGATTAGCTTGGCGCTGCTCAGAAATGCCGAGAGACAAGAATGTCCTTCAGCATCAACACATAGACATGTCACCCCCCTCTCTCTCCCTCCCCTCTTGTTCCTCTCCCCCTCTCCCTCCCTCCCTCCCTCCCTCCATCCCTCCCCCCTTCTCCCTCTCTCCCCCTCCCCTCTTCTCCCTCCCTCCTACCCGTGGAGGCTGCACCAGAGACGCATGAATAAGTGATGTCACCAGACCTTCGTCTGTCAGGGGCAGAGCTGAATGGTAATTATAAAAATGTCACTCCTGGTTATGTGAAAAGTAGTCATTGTTCTGTGAGTTGGACTCAAAAGGCGGCGATGAGACACTGGAGTAATCTACTTCTATTTCATTAGAGCAGAACTCTACTCATGCATGACCGCGTCTCCCAAGCCTTCAGCCGCTGTCTGGTGTAAGACAGCCTGTTTCTGTTTTGTGTGGCTCGTGTAGGTGCTTAAAGCCTGAAGTAAGGCACACGACACGTGCGCTCCGAGAGGAAGAAAGCCGAGAAAATAATTCTGACTACAAGGATGACAACGCCAGCTCGTCTTCAGGTAACGGAGTCCCGCGCAGCTCCGAGTGGAACCGTACTCGCAACTCTAATCATCTCCTCTCTGACCTCTTCCTCGCTCATGCTGCTTTACAACGTGAAGCGCGTGTGCGTGGCTCAGCAGGATATAAACAGAATCTCTTCAACTACTGCTGCTGCCAACGTGATAAAGATGTTGCCAGCAGGATTTATATTGGCTGTCAGAGCAACAGAGATTGAAATCTCAGATATACTGTATCTCATATATACGTACCAACACAGATGATGACGCACACACGCACACAAACACACGCGCGCGCGCGCTTTCAAACTTTAAATCACAGACACACACACACACACTCACACAGACACTCACACACTTTTAGACGCTTCCACACAAAATCACACCATCTCTCCATTATCTGCTTGCATGACTGTAAGGCAGGAAATGACAGCAGGCTTACTAGCCGATCCCAGATCAGATCCGTACCAGGAGGAAACATCTCGTTCCCTGCCGTCCACCTGATCCAGAGGCTGCCCTTCCCTGTCCTCCTCTACTGCTTCCAAATAGAAGGAGATCACATTTAGTCCTGCTGCTGCATAATTATAGCTCCTGTTCCCTGAGACTGACAGCATAACCCAATTAAAACTATCCTGTACTGGCAGGGGGTGTGTGCAAGTGCATGCATATGAACCTGTGTGTGTTGCTTGTGTGCATGCAAGTGTGTGTCTGTGTGTGTGTGTGTGTGGGAGTGTGATTATGTCAGTGGTGTATGATCTGATATTAGAGACGGGAGTTAACACGAGACGCACATCTGGCAATGCATTGTGGGCCGGCTACCACCAGCCACGGCGTGTTTAACAGCCGGTACGAGGGTGTTCAACAAGCACCCGCCCCTGGGGTCACAATGACCCCTCACGGCATCCACAGAGCACGCCGTCTCACCACAGAGCACGCCGTCTCACCACAGAGCATGCCGTATCACCACAGAGCACGCCGTCTCACCACAGAGCATGCCGTATCACCACAGAGCACGCCGTTTCACCACAGAGCATGCCGTTTCACCACAGAGCACGCCATCTCACCACAGAGCACGCCGTCTCACCACAGAGCACGCCGTCTCAACTGCAGACCGGTGTCTCCAGGAGGAGACAGCGAGGGAGACATGGGGTTTCCTGTGTGCTTGTGTCAACCCTTTGCCCTGCCTTTGGGTCAATGTGATTCACTTTGTGTACCACAACAGTGGGTCATAGTGACCCGCAGGCAGCTTCATCACCATCAGTGGATCATCTTCTCACCTGTTTATATAGTCAGTCTCATTATCCATTCATATATATATATATATATATATATATTTATATGTGTGTTGCTGCTAAACTTAAGCAAAGGAAACAAACAGAACTGTCCTCCATCGTCAAGGCAACCGGCGAGGGCCGCCTCTCTCAGTCAGTTAGGGGAGGGGGCGGGGCTAAGCAGTGCGACAGGAAACAGCTGCATGCTACCCAGACCAATCACGCGTCAATTAGACTAAAAAGGACCCTCTTGATTTTGACAAAACAAAACACAAAAGGCTCGTTCCTGTTGCCCTCTTCAAACACCACAGGCTAATCAGCAAATGTTTAGAGAGGGAGAGGATGAGAGAGGACGGAGAGAGAGAGAGAGACAACAAGGGAGGAACAGAGAGAGAGAGAAACAGAGAGAAATAGAGAGAGAGAGAGAGAAACAGAGAGAAATAGAGAGAGAGAGTGAGAGAGAGGGAGAAAGATGTGTGTGTGTGTGTGTTGGTGTAGATTAGAGAGAGAGAGAGAGAGAGAGAGAAGAAGAGAAGAGAGCGAGAGAGAGGGAGAGAGATGTGTGTGTGTGTGTGTGTGTGTGTGTGTGTGAGAGAGAGAGACGAGAGAGAGAGAGAGAGAGAGAACAGAGAGAGAGAGAGAGAGACAGAGAGAGAGAGAGAGAGACAGAGGGAGCAGAGAGAGAGAGAGAGAGAGAGAGAGAGTATTAGAGGAAGTCCCCTCCTAATACACTACCCCAATATCACCTCCTAAAACACTACCCCCAATATCACCTCCTAATACACTACCCCAACATCACCTCCTAAAACACTACCCCCAACATCACCTCCTAAAACACTACAACCAACATCACCTCCTAAAACACTACAACCAACATCACCTCCTAAAACACTACAACCAACATCACCTCCTAAAACACTACAACCAACATCACCTCCTAAAACACTACAACCAACATCACCTCCTAAAACACTACAACCAACATCACCTCCTAAAACACTACAACCAACATCACCTCCTAAAACACTACAACCAACATCACCTCCTAAAACACTACAACCAACATCACCTCCTAAAACACTACAACCAACATCACCTCCTAAAACACTACAACCAACATCACCTCCTAAAACACTACAACCAACATCACCTCCTAAAACACTACAACCAACATCACCTCCTAAAACACTACCCCAACATCACCTCCTAAAACACTACCCCAATATCACCTCCTAATACACTACCCCAATATCACCTCCTAATACACTACCCCAATATCACCTCCTAAAACACTACCCCAACATCACCTCCTAATACACTACCCCAATATCACCTCCTAAAACACTACCCCCAACATCACCTCCTAATACACTACCCCCAACATCACCTCCTAAAACACTACAACCAACATCACCTCCTAAAACACTACAACCAACATCACCTCCTAAAACACTACCCCAACATCACCTCCTAAAACACTACCCCCAACATCACCTCCTAAAACACTACCCCAACATCACCTCCTAAAACACTACCCCAATATCACCTCCTAATACACAACCCCAATATCACCTCCTAAAACACTACCCCAACATCACCTCCTAAAACACTACCCCCAACATCACCTCCTAATACACTACCCCAACATCACCTCCTAATACACTACCCCAACATCACCTCCTAATACACTACCCCAACATCACCTCCTAAAACACTACCCCCAATATCTCACCTCCTAAAACACTACCCCAATATCACCTCCTAATACACTACCCCAACATCAGCATCAGAACCAGTTAAGTGATAGCTCTATAATTATAGTCATATAGTATAGCATTAGCATCATTACCAGCTATAGCAGCATTAGCAACATTAGCAGCATTAGCAGTCTTAGCAACATAAGCAGCATTAGCATCATTACCAGCTATAGCATCAGTAGCAACATTACCATCATTAGCAGCCTTAGCAACATAAGCAGCATTAGCAGGAGATAGAATGTGTGAAAAGGAGCTTTGAACTCTACTGCAGGTGACGGCTAGCATGCTGGACATAGTCTGGAGCTAAACCCAGAGGCCAGTCCTTTATATCTTGTGTATTGTATATAGTATATATATATATTTACCGGAAACATCCTGACATTGCTTCCAACAAGACTCTGTGGCACATCACAGCCTGCTACTCCTGCAGCGTGTGTGTGTGTTTGCGTGTGCGTTTGTGTGCATGTCTTTGGTCACCGGGCAGAGATAGGCCTTATCAGCTGGTCCAGAGGGCACACTAACACACTGCTAAGCCCAAGGATACGTTTGATCACACACGCGCACGCACGCACACACGCACACACACACGCACACGCACACACATACACACACACACACGCAGCAGCATCACAGTCAAACTAACAAGTCGCTTGGATACAGACACACATAATCCACCACTGTACATGTTTCCTGTTTGCTCCCCTTCCCTGGTGAGCTGCTTGTAAGAGCTATGATGGAGGAGGAAAAAAACGACGGGTAGGATATTCATGGTACTGATAAATAGAGGAGCTGTACAGGCGCACACACAAACGCACACAGAGACACACACACACACACACACAGACACACACACAGACACACCCACACACAGACACACACACACACAGACACACCCACACACATACACAGACACACACATACACACACATGCACATACACACACATACACATACACACACAGACTCACTCACACACAGACACACACAGAAACACACACACACAGACACACACACAGACACACACAGACACACACAGACACACACAGACACACACACAGACACACACACAGAAACACACACACAGAAACACACACATCTTTACGAAGACATGCGCATCACATGTGCATCACATGTGCACGCAGCGAAGAGTTCTTGGAGAGAGATGTAAGGATGAAGCTCTCCATCTCTCCCCTCTAGCATGTCCCTCTGGAATCTCCTGCCCTGCTGGAATACCCTCCATACATCCCTTCATAGGAAGGAAAACACACACACTGAACTGTACACATCCACACAGTTCTTGCCCTAACAAAACCGACACACATACAAGTCCCTCCTCAATTAATCTTCCCTTAAAAGTTTCCGTCTGACCTACGCCTGTTCCTCTCCTCTACTCCTCCCTCCCTCACCTCCCTCCCTCCCTAACCTCCCTCCCTCACCTCCCTCCCTCACCTCCCTCCCACCAACTCTTGTCCCTAATGGCCTGTTGCTGAGATTGCCAGAGGAAGAGAAAATCTACGGTAAAAGAGAAAGAACAGCCTCACTCTGAGAGAGAGAGAGCTGGAAGAGAGAGAGAGAGAGCTGGGAGAGAGAAGGGGAGAGAGAGACAGAGCTGGGAGAGAGAAGGGGAGAGAGAGACAGAGCTGGGAGAGAGAAGGGGAGAGAGAGGGCTGGGAGAGAGAAGAGGAGAGAGAGGCTGGGAGGAGAGAGGCAGAGAAGAGAGGCTGGGAGAGAGAAGGGGAGAGAGAGGGCTGGGAG
Source organism: Plecoglossus altivelis (assembly GCA_036571765.1). Lineage (NCBI taxonomy): Eukaryota > Metazoa > Chordata > Actinopteri > Osmeriformes > Plecoglossidae > Plecoglossus > Plecoglossus altivelis. Next base: position 10,733,621 of record BROE01000027.1, read on the forward strand.
AGAGAGAGGGAGAGAGAGAGAGAGAGCTGGGGGAGAGAGAGAGAGGGAAGAGAGAGAAGACTGCGGAAGAAGAGAAGGGAGAGAGAGAGAGAAGTTGAAGAGAGAGAGAGAGAGAGGAAGAGTGGAATAGAGAGACAGAGAGAGCTGTGCGGACGAGGAGAGAGAGAGAGAGAGAGCGGCCGGGAAGAGAGAGGTGTAAGAGAGAGCTGGGAGAGAACAGACAAGCAGAGAGAGTATGGGGGAAGAGAGAGAGAATGAGACAGAAGAGGGAGGAAGTGGGAGGAGAGAAGCGCGAAGAGAGAGAGCTGGGAGAGAGAGAAAGACAGAATGAGAAGAGAGTTGGGATGAGGAACAGAATGAGGCAGAGAGAGAGAATCTGGCAGATGTAAATATGTTGTTGCACAGCCAAACAAAGATCCAGTCAACCCCAGACTATGGTCTAATGCTTGCCTGGACTTGAGCAGGGAGAGAGGGAGAGAGGAAGGTTGAGAAAGGGAGGGAGAAAGGAGGAGGGAGAGAGAGAGGAAGGATTGTGCAGATAGGGGAGGACGCGACGTGTAGAGAAGAGAGAAGACAGAGAGATAGAGAGCAAGAGAGATGGTGAATGTGGAATAGACGATAGACATGATATAATATGTAATAGATAGATAGATAGATAATAGAATATAGAATAGATAGATAGATAGCTAACTAGATAGACAAGTGATAGAAGGGAACAAGGGAGGTGTGGAGAAGATAGCCAGTGCAACTCAGAAAAACAGATGAGCAGGAAGTGAGGAGGAAATAATTGCAGGGGACTGAGAGACAACCCTTCCTCCATCTATACTGTAAGTCTAATATTTAATCAGCAGCTTAGGATGAAGCAGATTGAATGATTGACAGGTTGTATTTTGTGGAACAATGTTATTGGACTCAGTAAAGCTATATTGTGTGTCCTTGTCTCTGTGCGGTGTGTGTCAGTGTGTGTGTGCTTTGTGTGTACCAAACAAGAGAGTAGAGCCTACGTATGGGTGCTAAACACACACAAAACACCACACACACATACACAAACCACACACACACACACAAACACAACACACACACACACACGAGCTGCCAAAGTGCCAGGAGTTTGTCATCTGAGTTTCCATTAACCTGTCCCATCAGAGGCCAAATCGTCGACAGTAAATATCAATAGTTTCTCTCTCTGCGGCCTCTTCTGTTGCTTCTCTCTCTTCTCTCTCTTACTCCTGTCTCTCTCCTCTTTCTCACCTCTGACAGCTAGAAATCAAGCCAGACAAAAGCACGGAGGAACTCAATTCCAGGCCTGGCCTTGGAACAGTCTGTCCTTCATGTTGGCCCATTGTGAGATAGTGTAATTACTCACTAGCTCTTCCTAATCCCTCTCTCTCTCTCTCTCTCTCTCTCCTCTCTCTCTCCTCCCTCTTCCTCTCACCCTCCTCCTCTCTCCCTCTGTCCCCCTTCTCTTCACTCTCTCCTCCCTCCCTCCTCCCTCCCACCTCCTTCTTCTCTCTCTGGTCTCCTTCCCCCTCTCTCCCTCTTTCATTCTCTCTCCTCCCTCTCTCTCTCACACACACAATCATGCACCTTGATCAAACTTGGATCAGGTAGGTGTGTTTGTCGTTGGTGCTGGTTGCCATGGCAGAGGGAGGCGTGTCCTTAATGAGCAGCACAGCATGCTGGGCCTGGCCCTGTGTCCCCTGTCTCTCCCTCCCTCCCGCCTGACACGCATTCACAAATTTCCTTTATATCTCCTATGTTGCATCACCAGCCGGTCCCTCTCTGATGACATCACAGGGGCTCCCACACTGTCTCTCTCTGATGACATCACAAGGGGTTCTCACCCTGGCTCTCTCTGATGACTTAAAAAAGGCTCCCACCCTGTCTCTACCTGATGACATCACAAGGGGCTCCCACCCTGTCTCTCTCTGATGACATCACAGGGGCTCCCACCCTGTCTCTCTCTGATGACATCACAAGGGGCTCCCACCCTGTCTCTGTCTGATGACATCACAGGGGCTCCTGATTGTAGTCCAAGAAAAGCAGGGCTTGGTTAGTGTCCACCGAGGGCAGAGAGAGAGGCTAGACCACATTAGCATAATTGGGAAGCCATTTGAGAGGGAAAACGAATCAGTCCGCCCCCAGGTAACCGTCATTCTGTCACACTACACTCCATAATGTGAATGTGACGCTGTTAAAGAGGACATCAAACCAAAGTGGTGCTGAAAGGCTAATGCTAACACGGCTAGCGTTACACCTACCACGGACAATAAGAGAATGTATCCATTAGAGATTCAACTCATGTCAAACTGTCATCTCTTCCACAACTAGAAACTTCCATCTCCACGGTCAACCAGTCAGGACCAACTTTCTGCCAGAGACAGGTGTCGATGAATATTCATCGCTAAGGAAGTGCTCGTTTTGGTTTCCAGATGTCATTGTGCTGAGTTCAAATGCAGGTGGAGGACCAGGGATTGTTCAAAGAGAGAGAGAGAAAAGGGGGAGACAAAGGGGGAGAGAGAGAGAGAAAGAGAAAGAGAGAGAGAGAGAGTTGAAGAGAGAGATTGACAGCAAGTAAGCTGAACCTGAACTTTGAAATCCAAACAGTGAAATGGTAATGTTAGATCATAATGGTGAAGTTAGATGCATTTACTGTGTAATAGTATTATTTATGTGTTTTTTATTTAGATATGTATGTATTTATTTACAAATGATGTCACCGTGTCAACATGTGTCCTCTCCTCTGCTCTAGTATGAGCTGGACAGTGTTCAGGGGAGTTCAGAGCAGGAAATGACCTCAGGAAGGTTCACTTGGTTAACATAGGGACATAAACAGGCAAAGATCAGGCCAGTGTGATGAGGAAGGGTGGTGGGAGGGTGGAAGTGTGGAGGGGTGGACGGAGGAGATGAGGAGAGTGAGTGCGGCTGAGAGGATGGATGAGGGGGTTGTGAGTGGGGAATGAGGTGATTGGGGGGATGCGAGATGTGTGAGGGGTGGAGTGGACGGTGGGGTGGTGGGTGGAGGGTGGTGGGTGGAGGGTTAACTGCAAAAGGGCTATTCCTAACCCTAAGACACGCGTAGTGTTATCACACTGAAAGATTTGTTTTTCTAAACTCTGCTTCAGAAGAACATGGTGGACATACCACCACAGGCGCCCACACCCAAGCGCTCCCTCACGAGAGCTGCGTGTCGTCGCGAACAATACCACTTCGCCGTCGCTTCGTACGCGAAACAAAGACAAAGTGTGCTTTTTTTAAATACCCTGCATTACCATGGAAACTGTGTTTAACAGCTGTTTAGCATGCCAGTCTCCCGCAGAATTTCACGCTGCATAATGTATATGATTCTCTATCTGCGTTACTTCAAATATGTTCCTGGTGGTCTAGTTAAGGAAGTGGTATGATTTGGTAGAAGTGGTGGTATTTTGAAGCCGGGGGCAGGAGGGGGTGCAGATACACCACTGAGAAGCTGGATCCACTGGAGTCATTCCTAGATCTCTCATTATGGACAGGCAGCTAGCAGGGACACCTAATATGTCCTAGAGGGGTCCTTGGCTGTCTGGAACACTATCACTCAAAAACAACCCAGCAGGACCTGGAGAGCCACCGTAAGTGTATTACTGACAGGAGAGGCCAATGAATGAAGGCAGCAGGGAGGCGAGGAGGAGGCAGGGAGGGGAAGGAGGAAGAAGAGGTGGAGAGGAGGGGAAACTCACGCAAGAGAAATGCATGTATATACACTTTACTTCCCCTGATCACTCAGCTCCACTCACCAGAACCAGAGAGTTGATTGTAGACACTTGTATTCAGAGCGAATCCAAAAAAATCTGTGTATCGTAGCATGTCTCTCCCGTAAGATGCTGTGTGTGTGTGCTGTATGTGTGTGCCTAGTTCGTAGTCTGTGTGGTTGCCGGTTTGATGCTGGTGTCTCATCGCTGAACACCCCCTGTGTCGCTCCTCAACACACCACCACCACCCCCCAACCCACCAAACCCTCCAAAAAGTTCTGTTTCTGGCCCAAATGGTGCTGGTGGCCTGTGCCGATAGTGCTGCGCGCTGTGGATGTGTGCTGCGTGTCTGCTGTGTGTGGTGTACTGTGTGTCTGCGTGTCCGTGCTAGTGTTGCTTGTGACACATCATCTCATTTATAAATAAAATCTCCTCCTTCGCACACAGACACCTTCAAATGAACAATTCTCCATTCCGTTTCGAGATGGCGATAATTCACTGAATGCTCTGTGCTCCCATCAAAAGCTTGTGTATGTCATCAACCATATGTCCATAGTCCGCTGGCTGTGGTGCATGCAGTTGTCTGTAACCCTTCAGGCGCCTTTGCTGTCATCCGAATAGACTGTGACCACATGCAAAGACAGTAGTCCAGTCAGCAAGCAACGCAACACACACACACACACACACACACACACACACATACACACACAGACACACACACACACACACACACATACATACAAACATACACAAACACAGACATACATGCATACACAAACAAGCACACACACAGGCATACATGCATACACAAACAAGCACACACACAGGCATACATGCATACACAAACAAGCACACACACAGGCATACATGCATACTCAAACCAGCACACACACAGACATACATGCATACACAAACAAGCACACACACAGGCATACATGCGTACACAAACAAGCACACACACAGGCATACATGCATACTCAAACCAGCACACACACAGACATACATGCATACACAAACCAGCACACACACAGACATACATGCATACACAAACCAGCACACACAAGCACAGACACGCAGTGAACCAAATGGTCGTAGCTTCTGCAGAGTCACCGTAATGTTTCCTCCAGTTCAATCTGACACACCTCACAGGACTCGATGCTTAGCTCACTTCCTTGATGCAGATCCTCAGCAAATATTCACTTCCTCTCTCCCCCCTCCTCCCCTTTTCTCCCCCCTCCCCTCCCCCCCACCAGCTGTCTCTCAGGGCTCCTGCAGGTAGAGAGGGATCAGCCAGGGGCATGCTGGGACATGTGATGCTTCTCTGGTGCATCTCATCACCGCGAATTAGCAAGCAGAGAGACTGGGTAGAGAGTGTTTACTGATGGAGGGAGGGAGGGAGAGAGGGAGGGAATGAGGGAGAGAGGGAGGGAAAGACGGAGAGGCTTGAGAGAGAGGGATGGGGGTGAGAGAGGGAGTGGGAGGAAGGAAGGGTGGAAAGAGGTGGAGAGGAACAGCAGGGGGGAGGAAGTCTACTGGAAGAGGGAATCCGAGCAGAGAAGATAGAGAGGAAGAGAGAGAGAGAATGAATCGGTTATTTCTGTATCTTAGAAAAGGGTGAGGATCTTGGGAGGCTGATGTGGCAGGTGGAGAGTAGGTGTTAGAGGAGGGAGGCCTTAGGGGGTGTGGGGGGCTCAACTACGACGTGACACCATGAAAACATCAGAACTAACTTTGGGTCACAATCAACTAACGTGTGTACATCAGCTACAATCGAAGGAGAAAAGAAGGAAGTGAGAAAAAAGGAAAACTGCGTACACACACACACAGACACACACACAGACAGGCAGACAGACACACAGACAGACAGACACTCAGACAGACAGGCAGACACACACACACACACAGACAGACAGACAGACAGACACACACACAAACACACACACACACACACACACACACACACACACACACACACACAC
>BROE01000027.1:10767108-10781058 GCA_036571765.1 Plecoglossus altivelis
GGAATATACATAGAGACAGGTGTAAATATTAGGCCAAAAATAGATTGAATTCTCTGTGTGTGAATTACAATGACACACTCACACATACACACAGGCACCTACACACACACACACACACACACACACACACACAAAGGCGTACAGTGGCATATGTCTCCAGTGGTGCCAGCTGGATACATATGGTGCCAGAACTCTACAGGTCAAACTGAGCGACACGCTCCTTCAGGCGATAGGAGACAGAAGGGGAGAGAGTGTGTGTGTTTGTGGGTGTTTGTGTGTGTGTGTTTGTGTGTGTGTTTGTGTGTGTGTGTGTGTCTGTCAGGAAATCAAGGCGAACGTGAAACGTGATTAGGCTGGCTGGGGTCCAGTGTGGCTAACCTAAACTGATAAATGAGACCCTGGCAGCGGGCTCAGGCTTCCAGGTTGCCATGACACTGAGAGAGAGGAGCTCCAACACGACATCCCCATGGAGAACCAGCGATGACCACACACACATACACACACACACATACACACACACATATACACACACACACACATGCACACACACATACACACAATACCCACACACACAATACCTACAGAGAGCTAATGTGCAGTATTAGTACACAGTCTAATGTCAGCGTATACATGTGTGTGTGCGTGTATGTGCTTGTGTGTGTGTGCCTGTGACAGGTGACAGTTGTCCAGCAGTGGGGAACAGAGGGAGGGAGAAAGGGAGGGAGAAAGGGAGGGAGAGATTGGGGGGAGGAAGAGAGAGAGAGATAAATGATGTGCCTCAACCAGAGTCTTCATGGGTTCAAAGAGACGATACAATGACACACAGCTGCTGTTGGCTGTGGTGCGTGCACACACACACACACATGCACACACACACGCATACACACAAATGCACACACACACAAATACGTACGCGCACACACACGCAGCCACACACACACACACACACTAGCTCTCCAACGTGTGTTCTTGTAAAGAGCACGAGGGAATGAGCAGGGTTAAGTGTCCTGAGGGAACTGCGAGAGGTGATGTCATCAATCTGGGACGCCACTAGCAGACTGGGAAGGACACGCAGGCCAGATCTGAGGAGCACGGCGCGGTGGGCCGGCGCGGTGGGCCGGCACGGCGGGCGGAAAGCACAGCCATCCGCTAATTACGTTGGCCACGCCACTCAGCCAACACTGATGGCAGCGGGCGAAAGTGAGTCCTTCCAGAGTAAACACAGAGACAAACAAACACGCGGAGCAGAGCTTGTCCTGCCAGTTGTCCAGCATCGCTCGTTAGACAGGGATGAGAGGTAGGCACAATCAGTGTGTGTGTGTGTGTGTGTGTGTGTGCGTGTGTGTGTGGAGTGTCTGGTGTGTATGTGGATCATCTGGTGTGTGTGTGGATCATCTGGTGTGTCTGGTGTGTGTGTGTGGAGTGTGTGTGTGTGGACTGTCTGGTGTGTGTGTGTGTGGAGTGTGTCTGTGCGGAGTGTGTGTGTGTGGTCTATCTAGTGTATGTGTGTGGAGTGTGTGTGAATGTGGTGTGTGTGTGAAGTGTCTGGTGTGTGTGTGTATGTAGTGTTTGGTGTGCATGCAGTGTGTGGGAGTCTTTTGCTGCTAACTGTGTGGTACAGATTTGTTCCAGAGAAAACTGTACATGCTCATTAGACTGAACCACTGGCTGGCGATATGTACTAACAAAGGGTACACACACAAGCTAAACACACACAGGCAGTAAGTTAGACTGAGATCCAATATTCTGTCTACACACTCACACACTCACACACACACATACACACACACACACACACACTCACACACACACACACACACACACTCACACAGATGCTGCATGACGACCCCAGGTTGTCCCCTCTGTTCCAGAGCCACCAGGGTCTCTCATCAGGGAGGGGTCAGGCTGGCAAGTGTCCCCTGAGACAACAGACGCTTTTCAGGCGAGAAAGTGTCCACCTGCCGCTGCCTGCTCAGGACGCTCCACACCTGCAGACGCAGCCTTGTGCCTCCTCCAACCTCTCCTCGCCAGCCTCTACAGCGCCCTCTTCAGCCCTGCTCCGCCCTCTTCGCCAGCTGCTCCAACCCTGCTCCTCCACCTCCCACCTCTCTGCTCCCTCCAGCCGCTCCTCCACCTCTCTCGGTCTCTACACCTTCTCTCCGGCTCCTGCCAGACCCTTCCCGGAGTCTCCTCCCCCTCTTCAGCCCTCCTCCTGAGGGACGTTTTTGGCTAAAATACGTAGGGGGGGGTATGACGTTTTGACTGAAAAGACTCAAGACAACGTATAGGGGTTAGTACTGACTCGTTTTTCATGGAAATACTTAAGGGGTTATATGAAGTTTTGGATAAGAAGTAAGGGGGGTATGACGTTTTGAGCTGAAAAGACGTAAGGGCAGGGTATGACGTTTTGAGCTGAAAAGACGTAAAGGGGTTAGTATGACGTTCAAGGCTGAAAAGACGTAAGGGCACGCGCGCTATGAGACGTTTTGGGGCTGATAAAGACGTAAAGTGTGGGAGGGAGGGTGGGAAGAGAGAGAGACATGGAGAAAGAAAAAAGAGAGAGAAAGAGAGAGAAGGGGGGGGTATGACGGGGTCTGCCAGAAAGTGGCTCTCACTTGTATTGGGAACGGAGGGTAGAAGCTACGCCTGCGCGCATTGGGCATACGCTGGACATCAATGGTGGGCGGCACGGTATAAGAGGGATGTAAATGAACTTATGACGTTACATGGGTAGAGAAACTCCACCGATCTCTGCACTGTCAGGCCACAGAGGAGTCTGCTGTGGTCGCATCTGTGGAGAGCTGGTTCATGTCACATGCTATAGGCAAGAGATTTTCCCGACGGCAAAGGGGTACCACGAGGTCATCGAATATGTGCTGGGACCACTCAGTTTGTGGGCTATAAAGTAAAGTGCGACGGTACATTGAGTCAACCTTGGGAGCTTAAAGCATTGGCACAGTATACTAATTCACGGAAGCACTCCTCACACACGGTCACACCACAAGTCGCGTCTACACATGTTGATGCACACATGCCTAGTCACGGACATCATGGCATACGCATGATCGACTACTGCTCATTCTGGATCAACTGTCAGGTAGCCTCCTCCACACTCGAATGCCTCTCGGGAGCCGTTGGCGTCTCCTCTGGTCATAGTTCCGTCATCTCGATCACACTGTGGCACCGTAATCACTCCTTCGAGTGTTGAAACGAGGACTGGGATCCTGTTGAATAAAAGAGTGGTGTGTGTAGACAAGCTAGTGATCGCAGAGGGGCCCGATTATTGCCTACACTGTCTCTGGATCTCTGAATAGCATCTTGGCTCTTGCAGGGCCTCTGCCTGGCACGGGCGGAAAACACACAGCACGCTGGGGCCTCTTTCCTCACCGAGATATCACACCACACTATGCACGCCGCATACCTGCTAGCCAACGCGCGTGGGCAGGGATCTAAGTAGGTTGCACACTGCAGAGGCGACTCACCCTCTCCGATACAACAACCACTGACTCCTTGTTGGGACCTCCAGGGGCCTGGCTCAAGTAGTTGGGACCACACCTAAATCTGTCCCTGGCTAACTCTCACGATAACTGGGCTAAACTCCCCGATAGTAGGATGTTGGGCTGTCCAGACGTACGTACGATAAGCGAACGAGGCAGAAGAGTCGACTGACGATAGAAGACTCACAACGACAGTAGCGTTCGGTGCACATAGTCTTCGATTACACTGTGGTCGCGGATACTTACTCATGCTTTCGGGTGCGGTCTCGGTCTATGGGTTAGGGCGTCAAACTCGACTGCATGGTGCCACCAGTTCGAATAGGGGAGGGTCTAACCTTGATTTCTAGGACAGCGCTTTAACTACATGGTGATAGTTCAAATATATTGCAACTGTGATAGGGTTAGGGGCAAGGAGGGCTGCAGACTTTTTTGCCTAATAAAAGGATACACTACAAATGTCATTAGCAGGCTCCCTCACGGAGGGGCGATGGGAAGAGAGAGAGAAGCACGTACCAGGCAGGACAGCAGACACGCGATCTGAGCGAATGGGACATCAGTTTTGGAGTCGCCTCACTGTAATGGATTAAGAAGACAGCATCTTTAGACGATATACAGGTAGCAACTAAGTAAGGCGGATCGGTGCTAATGTTAATACAGCTAAAGCAGGCGTGTGGCGTGGAGGCGCGTTACGTGGTCGGCTCTTGGCTGGGGCTCTAGATAGTGAGTCGGAGTGGGAAGAGAACGGGGAAACATAAGTCTATTGGTACTGCTAGGGCTTAGCAGTCGCGCGGAGGCAGAGATGGATTTAGGTGATTAAAGGTTGGTGGGGGGCTGTCCGGCCAGAACGGACGCGCTTTGGCCGTTTGTTGGAGTACGGTAGTGACTTAGTCCGGGGGTCTGAGAGGTACGACGCAGATGTTACACGAGCCGAGGCCGTCGCAGGTAGTAGTGATGTTGTGATAGAGATGCCGGGCTGCGGTGTTTAGAGCCGTGGAGTCCGCTCCGATTCGGTGATGGACCGCAGCACAGTGCGCGCTCGCTCGATTGTATACGGGGCGTGGTCTGGTCGGATATTCGGTGACACGGGATGGTGAGGAATGCATCGCCATGGGGGAGGCCCAGGGGTGATGCAGCGATTAGCACGTGTCATATAGTGCGAGCGGGGCTTATGGGGTGTTAATTCCGGGGGAAGGAGTGTGACGCAGGAGAGGTGGATCGATGATATAGTCGCGTTTGAGGATAGAGACACCAACGAGATACGCCTGGAGTCGAGCGCTGTAGAAGGCCGGAGAGTGTGTGTGTAGAGTGCTGGAGTAGGGTGATGTGTGTGGTGTGTGATGAGTGTGGTGTGAGTGTATGACGGCTGTCTAGAGATGACTGTGAGTAAAGAGTAGGGAGGTGTGTGTGTGAGTAGAGAGACAGAGACGAGCAGATCATCATCTAACGACAGTTCACGCAGCAGAGACGAGGAGATATCAAGGACAGGTTATACGCATGTCCTGCAGCAGGGCACGGCAGAGAAGCCGTAGACGAGAGGCACGATGGGTCTAGTTCCCTACACATGTGCAGCAGAATAGTTGGATGGGGCGAGAGCTTGATAAGTGCGAGGATAGGATCCTAGGGGTAGGATAGCCAGCAGGGGAAATGGGACATTTTGGCCAGCTTGGCTGCTTAGGTGCAGTGGCAGGAGTGGGGAAAGCTTGGCTTAGAAGACGGTCGATGCATGGGATACTTTACGCACTATACAGGGGTACAGTAGTGTGATCCCTTATTGGCTTGCAGTGAGGGGTTCCCTGGTGAGACACAGCTCAATCAGGAACCAGCTGCAGGTGGATGGGACTGCTGTATGTGTGTGTACGTGTGGTTGTGTGTGTGTAACATGTGTGTGTGTACGTGTGTGTGGTGTGTGTGTGTGTTACGGTGTGTGTGTGGTGTATGTGAGTGACAGCTTGGACCTCTGATCACTGCGTTATTCTTCATTAATATCATCGCGCTGGACTGTTTCCCTCCTCATTCTCATTAATAACATACGCCAGTCGCTAGCATACGAGGCAATCCCTAGAGGTTGAGAGTGGCAGATTACCAAGGCTTGTACACACACAGGTGAGGCACACACACATCAACACACCGTACAACCGTACACACATGCAAACTAGAACAGCACACAGACAAACAGAACACACTACACAGTCACACACACAGGCTATGCTTTCAAACATGAGCTTGCATCCCAGCACTGACGGAGGTACCACGAGCATAGCTGGGGGTGCGTCTAAGAGGTAGCCACAGTGACACGATTATCTGCAGACAAGGGGGTGCAGGGTGTATCGAAAGGGGTGCGGTGTGTGTGTGTTAGGGGGAGGGTACGGCAGGGGTAACGAGGGCTCTATAGAAGGTGTAGGGGACCCCTTCACAGAGCCCAGTGATGAGAGAGAAGGTGGAACGAGTAGAACGAAAGCGTACGAAGAGAGAGAGAGAGAGAGGAGGAGCAGGGCAGGGGGGAGAGAGTGGGGCTAGACAGCAGAAGAGGATAAAGAAGGAGGAAGAGTAGAGATGGAGGTTGAGCCAGGGAATGAGAGGGAGGGGGAGGGAGATAGTTGAAAAGAGGAGGGCATGGCCTTTCTTTTCACAACAGTGTCCGGAAAACCCCACTCCATCATCCTAACCTCTCCTTCTGCCCCCCGCTCCCCTCTCTCTCACTCCATCCACTCCTGCCCACCACGGTGAGGAGACCAAAAGGCCGAGGGTACCAATAACTGGCAATCCAATGTCGTCTCTGCTAACCCCGGACCAAGACGCCAGGAGAACCCTGCGTTGTGGCCCTCCGGATTCTGACACAACCATGTCCGCACCCTGGCGTGGCGGGGAAGTGTGTGTACTAGATGGGGGGGGGGGTTGTAGGTGCGTGTAAAGTGGTGTGTAAGTGTGTGTGTGTGTGTCTGAGTGTGTGTGTGTCTGTGTGTGTGTGTGTGTGTGTGTGTGTGTATGAGAGAGAGAGTTCATCTGATAAGCTGCTTCATTTGGGCCGATTCAGAGAGAGTGAAAAGAGCCGTGTGGAGACTTTCATCTTCAGAACAAAAAGAGAGGGAATCAAGACGGGAGGGAGGGAGGGAGGGAGCGAGGGAGCGAGGGAGGGAGGGAGCGAGCGAGCGAGAAAGACAGAGGGAGAGAAGGAGGGAGGGAGGGGTGTATTAAGAGAGAGAGATTATCCACAAGGATGTTTAACTTGGGCTTGCTGGCCAGGGAAAGAAAAGAGACACAAATCTGCTGTTGTTTCTATAGGAGACAGGATATTGAGAGAAATAGAGAGAGAGAGACAGAGAGAGACAGAGACAGAGAGACAGACACAAAGAGAGACAGAGAGAGAGAGAGACAGAGACAGAGAGACAGAGAGACAGACACAAAGAGAGACAGAGAGAGAGAGAGACAGAGAGAGACAGAGACAGAGAGACAGACACGAAGAGAGACAGAGAGAGAGACAGAGACAGAGAGACAGACACAAAGAGAGACAGAGAGAGAGAGACAGAGAGAGACAGAGACAGAGAGACAGACACGAAGAGAGACAGAGAGAGAGACAGAGAGAGACAGAGACAGAGACACATCCATAAACCAAGGGATCAATTAATAATGAGCTGTGGGATGTCTCTGTCTGTCTGTCTGTCTGTCTGTCTGTCTGTCTGTCTGTCTGTCTGTCTGTTACCTTGCTTGTCTGCCTATCTGTCTTACTGCCTGTCTGCCTGTCTGTCTGCCTATCTGTCTGTTACCTTGTCTGTCTGCCTGCCTCCTGCCTGCCTGCCTGCCTGCCTGCCTGCCTGTCTGTCTGCCTGTCTGTTACCTTGCCTGTCTGTCTGCCTGTCTGGTTGTGACCTTGCTTGTCTGTCTACCTGTCTACCTGTCTACCTGTCTGTCTACCTGTCTACCTGTCTGTCTGTCTGTCTGTCTGGTTGTTACCTTGCCTGCCTGCCTGCCTGCCTGCCTGCCTGCCTGCCTGCCTGCCCGCCTGCCTGCCTGTCTGTCTCTCTGTCTGTCTGTCTGTCTGTGACCTTGTCTGCCTGTCTGCCTGTCTGGGCATGTGGGTGTTTTCCACATGAAACATTCAAAGAACATATTAGCAAGTCAGATATTGAATATAAAGAAGATCTAATGATGTTATTGGATCGTACCGAGGCAATGAAGAAAGAGAGACTGTTGACAGTTCGAGCTAGATGGCATGAAAGCTCCGCCTCCCCTCCCGCCCCCGAACCAGAGAATCCACCAGTCACAGAGCATCAAGCAGCTATCTGTCTGCAACCTTCACAGCATCACGCCAGACAGCTGCTTTGCTGTTTCATAACAAAGATTATCACAAAAAAAGACTACAATGTAAATTGAGAGACAGAAGAAGATGGGCTGTTTGTGCAATAGCTGGAGTGCTTACTGATGACTGAGACCCTTTCACAAGTCTATCAGTCTGTGATGTGATGTGAGGAGGCAGAGAGACAGAGACAATGACAGAGATACAGACATAGAGAGAGACAGAGACAGCTCCCTGCAGAGAGACACAGACAGACACAGAGACAGCTCCCTACAGAGAGACACAGAGACAGAGACACAGAGACAGAGACACAGAGACACAGACAGACACAGAGACAGCTACCTCCAGAGAGACACAGACAGACACAGAGACACACAGACACAGACACAGAGACACAGACAGACACAGAGACAGAGACACAGAGACAGCTCCCTGCAGAGAGACACAGAGACAGCTCCCTGCAGATGTGTCTCTTACTCTCCTTGACTCCTTGGAGCACCCAGCATCCATTTGGCTTGAGGAGCTGTAAAGCTGTAAAGACCCTGAGACTCAGAGGCACTTTTACAGCCCAGTGACACCTTGGAGGAATACCAAGCAAGACTGGAGAAGGAAGGTCTGTTATGGGCTGTACGGCATCCATCACCTTAATTAGAAATAAACATGGTCTATTGTTAGGAAAGCATTCAATCAACCTCCTCATCAAGTCACAGGCAGTGCTGTGGTTTGTTCAGAACCTTTGGAGAAATTTTAATGGCTCTAATTGAGGACATTTTGTGTGCGCGCGCGTGTGTGTGTTTTTGTGTGTGCGCGCGCATGTGTGTGTTTGAGTGTGTGTGTGTGTGTGTTTTTGTGTGTGCGCGTGTGTGTGTGTGTTTTTGTGTGCGCGCGTGTGTGTGTGTGTGCTCTTGAGAGTGCGTGTTTACAACGGCACTGGTCTGATAACCTTCCATTACGACACAAAGGCTTCTAATTGCGTGTGATCTCACCAGTGAGTAATCGGACACGCGCTCATGCACGCACGTTATCCCATTCACAACATGGGTGTGTTCTGGTGCTTTACAACGCGGCTAAAGATATACTGGGGATGACGGCCAATTAGCAAGAAAACTCATAACACTTTGATGTCTGACAGAGAGAAAGAGGCTAAACTGACACAGAGAGAGAGAGGCTAGACTGAGAGACAGAGGGAGAGAGAGAGGACAGACAGAGACAGGATGGACAGAGAGAGGACAGACAGAGAGAGGATGGACAGAGAGGATGGACAGAGAGGATGGACAGAGAGGATGGACAGAGAGAGGATGGACAGAGAGGATGGACAGAGAGGATGGACAGAGAGAGGATGGACAGAGAGAGGATGGACAGAGAGAGGATGGACAGAGAGGATGGACAGAGAGGATGGACAGAGAGGATGGACAGAGAGGATGGACAGAGAGACGTAAACAGTGAGAGAAACACTGAAAAAGAGGAAAAGTCACAAATCTACAAGCCTGAGTTGAGGGAGGAGAATGTAAAAGAGACCATAGGGGTGTAAAGGGAGAGAAAGGAGAGGGAGAGGAGAGACAGGAGAGAGACAGGAGAGAGAGACAGGAGAGGAGAGACAGAAGAGAGGGAGACAGGAGAGAGAGAGACAGGAGAGAGAGACAGGAGAGAGGAGAGACAGGAGAGGAGAGACAGGAGAGAGGGAGACAGGAAAGAGAGACAGGAGAGAGAGACAGGAGAAAGAGACAGGGGTGAGACAGGAGAGAGAGACAGGAGAGAGAGACAGGAGAGAGAGACAGGAGAGAGAGACAGGAGAGAGACAGGAGAGAGAGACAGGAGAGAGAGACAGGAGAGAGGGACAGGAGAGAGTGAGTCTTTCATGAGATCAATTTGTGAGTCAGTGATGGTAGTCTGCTTGTGTTCAAGGTGGCCCATCAAAAGCAGGCTGACTGAGTCACTAGGAAGAGACAGTTCCCTTACCCACCCTCCCTCACTCACTCCCTCCCTCGATCCCTCTCTCCCTCCCTTCCTCCCATCCATCCATCCCTTCCTCCCCCCCTCTCTCTCTCTCTCTCTCCTCCCTCCCTTCCTCCCTCTCCCCATTTCTTCTCCTCCAGATCCCTTTCTTTCCCCCTACTTCACTCCTTCTTCCGCTTAATCTACACCCCTCCTCCTCCTCCCCTCCTCCTCCCGTCACTCCATTCCCGATCAAAAGACCCATTACAAAAAGATGTATTACCGCGATAAAGGGTATCGATAGCTCAGACGATTTGCGAGGCGACCGACCACTTCAACACCTCGGATCAGCCAGAAGAACAGAAGAACTTGTGTGATATTTCACGGACCTCCGCTACAATCGCTTTTAATTCCATCGGACATGGAACAGGCGCCATCGCCGCCCCCCCCCCCCGCTCCCTCCGCCCCTCCCCATCCTAAAATTGATTTCCAGGCGGTGTTCCAGTAGGCAGTCTGAACGAGGCGTCTGTGAGCGGACGGCAGGGGGGGGGGATTTGCTGTGGCTCACTGTAGTGGTGACACCATCACTGCACAGCTATGAGAACAGAAAACAGACACAGACACCTGAACCACATGAGTTAAGACAGGACCAGGGAGCGCGAGTTATTGAAATAAACAGGAGAGTGAGATGGGAAGAGGATGAGAGGAGAAGAGGGAGAGCGCGGACTGTCTGAGGAGGAGCAGAGATGAGGGAGGGGAGAGACGGAGAGAGCAGGGAGGAGAGGTACCGGGAGGCGAGGTCGAGGAGCGGAGAGAGCAAGAGAAGCAGAGTCGCGTTGAGGGAGCGTGAGACAGAGCAAGAGAGATGAGAAGAGCAGAGGAGAAGGTGAGAGGACGACGGGCAGGCAGAGAGCGGAGAGCGCGAGCCGGAGCAGAGCGGCAGCAGGGAGGCGCAGGGAGGGATCAGGGAAGAGAGAGAGAGAGGGGAATGGAGAAGGTTGAGGAGGCGCAGAGCGATGGAAGAGCGGAGGAGGAGGTGACTGAGCAAGGCGATGAGGAGCAGGAAGAGGGGTGGGAGAGAGGGCAGAGAAGAGAGGAGAGAGGAGATCCAGAGGGAATGAGAGGGAGGGAGGGAAGGAGAGGGAGGAGGTGATCGGGGTACGAGGGGGAGAGGGTGGCACGGGGGGCAGGGAGAGGCAGGAGGGAGTGGGGAGGAGACTAGGGAAAAGGGCTGTTAGACAGGGAATGATAATAGAGGAAGGAGGAGAGGATGGGGGAGACGGAGAGAGAGACGAGGAGTTAGGAAAGGAAAGAAAAGGAATACAGACAAAGACAGAGAGGATAGAAAGATGAAAAAGTTGAAAGGTGGATAGTGGGAGGATGCCTTGCCTCTACGTTTGAACTCATGGCTGCTTACTGAGAGGAGGACGGAGTGAGCAGGATGAGAGAGGGAAGGAGGGAGGAGGGGAGGGACGGAAGAGGAGAGGGGCGGCGAGGGCGGAGGGAGGAGAAGGGACGGGAGGAGGGAGGGAGGAGGCGAAGAGAGAGGAGAGGAGAGGAGGAGCAAGTGAGGAGAGAGGAGATGAAAGGGATCTGCGGAGGGAGCAGAGAGAGCAGAGGGAAAGAGAAGAGAGAAAGAGAGGATGCGCAAGCGCATGAGAGGAGTACTATCCCCTCTGGCTGCATCTCCATTAATACTTCGTCTTTACAAGTCTCTCTGTCTCTCTCTCTTGTCTCCTTCTCTCCTCTCCTATAGCCTTCGCGCAT
The DNA here is from genome assembly GCA_036571765.1 of Plecoglossus altivelis. Taxonomy (NCBI): domain Eukaryota; kingdom Metazoa; phylum Chordata; class Actinopteri; order Osmeriformes; family Plecoglossidae; genus Plecoglossus; species Plecoglossus altivelis. The sequence continues at coordinate 10,778,602 of BROE01000027.1, forward strand.
TTCCTCAAAACAAAAGGCCTAGACAAACAATAAACAACAAGCACACACACTCTCACACACAGATTTCACACAGACAAAGATGTGTGTGTGTGTGTGTGCGTGTGTGTGTGTGTACAAGGCCTCAGTGGCAGGGGGACAGAGGAGTTGATCATGAATAATGGAGGGAGGAATGACTGGCGTCCAAAAACAAAACACCTCACAACTGGCAACCTCAGAGAGGGAGAGAGAGAGGGGGGAGGGAGGGAGGGAGGGAGGGGACAGAGAGAGAGGAATGGAGAGAGAGGGGGGGAGGGGTGGAGGCAGGGTGGAGGTAGAGTGGAGGGTGAGTGGGGACAGGGTGGAGGCAGGTGGGGGGGAGCTGGAGGAGGAGAGGAGAGCAGTGACGATTGGAGGATAGACGAGAGAGAGGGGGGAAGGGAGAGAGAGAGACGCAGGGACGAGCAAGCAGCGGGAGGAGCCCCTGTGAACAAAAAGCTCAGACAAATTATTTGGACAACAGACAACGAGTTAAGCAATACTACCGCCACATACAACAGCTGTGACTGCTTCTCTTCTCGTTTCTACCTCTCCCCCCTCTTCTCCCTCTCACCCCTCCTCTCTTCGCCATCTCCTACCCTCTCCCGCCTCCCCCTCCTCTCGCTCCCCTTTCCCTCACCCCCGTCCGTCTCTCCGCGCCTTCGGCTGCTCCATCGTCCCCGCCTCTCTCCCTCTCCCCCCTCCTCTCTTCTCCTCTCTACTTCTCCCCTGTCCTCTCTCCGCCCCTCCCTAACAGTTTACAAACACTGCCGTCATTCAGACGCAAAGGGCAGGATGAAGAGGGCAAAGGTCGCCACAGCGGTTCAAGAGTTAAGCCCCGTCCGTATCGAGATACCGAACAACGTAATCAAAAAAAAAAAAAACCTTTTCGACCTTCACAGAAACCACGCTAAACCTTCCTGGTCATGAGGAGGAAAGCCCTGATTAATGACATCACTCAAGTTCATATCTGCGATTGACCTGCTATTGCTGCTAATCTGGACCCAGATCTGTAATGCTCTCCAGAGCTTAAGATCAGCAGAATCAGGTTTGGTGGTAATACAGATCCCACAGTTATGAGAAGGGAGGGGTGGACCTCAACAGGATTTGGGAGATAGAGAGAGAATGAAGGAAGACGAGAGGTATCATGAAGTAGAGACAGGACGCGAGACAGAGAGATGACGAGAGAGGGGGAGGAGCGGAGGGAGGAGGGAGGCGAGCGAGGGGAGGGAGACAGAGAGGAAACGCGCACCAGCGAAGATAGGTAGTGAGAGAGACACCAAGAGACCAGATAAGTCGGACCAGAGGACATAGTAGATGAGAGAACAGACGTGCACAGAGGAGGTGCAGAGAGACAGACCGGGAACAGAGAGAGAGAAAGAGTGGAAGAGACAAAGAGAAAGAGCAGTAGAGAGACAGAGGAGCGGAGAACGCAGTAGTGAGAGATGAAGAAAGGAGTGGGAGGAACATGAGAGGCCGGCACATGAGAAATAGTGAGGAGGGGAGGATGAGGAGAAGTGCCGATTCTGGACCGAGAATGAGATATGCAGAGAGCAGAGAGAACGTGAAGATATGAGAGCGTTATCCTCGGCGCGCGAGCGCGAGCGAGCGACGGGCAGGGAGGAAAGCTTGCTGTTGCGCAACACTATAATATTATAACACTGGGATGAGCCGATGTGAAGGCTAATGAAGATCTCTTCCACCCGTAAACGCCGGTCCCTCTCTCTCCCCTCTCATCTCCTCTACGTTCGTTGCATCCTCATGTCCTCCTCATTCTATCTGCATATGGGCGACTCCTACTGCATACCGGCCCCCTCCTCTCTGCCTCCAGCATCCCCTCTTTCCAGCGGGCCGTCACACGTCCATAAGCCAACTCTGCCCATGAACAATACGAAGCAGATCAAGTCAGATACACTACCAGCAGTATCAAGTCACCAGGACCGAGTACTGCGCCTTCCTTACGCGGCATGATAGCAGGCCGACAGAGGGAAGGAAGCACTGCCCTTACATCAAGGATCGATGATATGGGGCCATCGGAAATTTGAAAACTCAAACACCAAGTGTCGGTCGTTGACGGTGTGTTGTTGTGTGTGTGTATCGTGTGTGGGTGTGCTTGCGTTCGTCGTGCTGGCCTGTGTGCATGTGTCTATTGTGGGGACCTTTGTAGTGTGGCCTTTTTGCATTGTGTGTGTGTCGTTGTGTTGTGTAATGTGTGGCTGTGTTTCTGCAGTTGCCTAATAACTCTTGACAGTATCAGAGCTCCCAGTCTGTTATCACGCGTTGACTTAATTGTCGTTAGCTTTAACACTTTCTATGCTGATCCGAGTTGATCAAACGCTAGATAGTCGCAGATCGATCACACTTGCGTGCTATTCACGGTGTTGTGTGTGAGAGGAACGTATGTGCGCCTTGTGTGTGCTGTGTATAGTCGTGATGGTGTGG
>BROE01000027.1:10798373-10808373 GCA_036571765.1 Plecoglossus altivelis
GCGTATATCCTTCCCCCTCCTTCCTGCCCCCGGGGCCAGACAGAGGGGAGATGCATTAGCGCCTCTGCAGGTGGGCTTCAATCTCATCCCTCTCTCTGTCTCTCTCCTCCCCTCCTGCCCCCCCCTCACCACCTCACTGAGAAGTCAGACCAGCCTCTTGTCCAGCAACAAAATGCTAGTGTGTGTGTGTGTGTGTGTGTGTGTGTGTGTGTGTGTGTGTGTGCGCGCATACGTTGGTGTATGCAATTGTGCATGTGCGTGTGTTGGTTTTGTGTGCACGTGTGTGTGTGTGTGCATACATTGGTGTATGCAATTGTGCATGTGTTGGTTTTGTGTGCACGTGTGTGTGTGTATGTGTTGAGGGGATTAGGACCAGAGAAACGTCACCCTCGGCCTGCCGATACGCGCTGACCGTGAGTAACAGGTTTAACCATGGCCCATCTATGTCTCTCCGTCCCTGCAGCCGGCCAGCAGGCTGAGCGAAGGCATATGGCTCATTCAAGCTGATAGCAGGAGGCATCATAAAAGGGTTTTAAGAAGAGGTGCAGTCAAGCATGGAGAGATGGAGGGATGGAGGGAGAGGGATGGAGTGATGGAGGGATGGAGGGATGGAGGGGGAGGGATGAAAAGATGAAGGGATGTACAGTATGTATGTATGTGTGAGTCTGTGCTCCCTCTCTCGTGCGTGCATGTGAGCGTGTACATCTGTGGGTGTGCATTTGCGTGTGTTTATCTGTGTGTGTGTGTGTGTGTGTCTATATAGTTACTGTTGTGGATTCATGTGCATAACTTCCCCGTAAACACGTCCATCACTACAGCTTGTGTATGACATTATGCTGCAGCTCGGATCATAAAACAAGTTTCACAAGGGGATTTAACTGAGTGCCCTGAACTCCAGTTCAACTGGGCACAGAAACCCACCCAGGGACGCAAGGGCCACTTCATGATGTCATAAACACGAGCCAGTAAATGCTAACATTTACTCAGACCACAACCCAGTATAAACTCACCAACTAGCCATAATGCTAATATTTATTCAGTTTGATGTGTTAGTCACCTAGCTGTAAATAACGTCCTGAGAGAGAGTGAGAGATGGAGAAAGAGAGAGGGAGATGGAGAAAGAGAGAGGGAGATGGAGAAAGAGAGAGGGAGATAGAGAAAGAGAGAGGGAGATGGAGAAAGAGAAAGGGAGATGGAGAAAGAGAGAGGGAGATGGAGAGACGATGGGGAGGGAGAGGATGGGGAGAATTTGTGAGTGTGTGAGATGGAGAGATTAAGAAAGAGAGCAAGAGAAAGTGATTGAGATGGAAAGAGAGAGAGTTTGAGTGTGTTAGAGAGAGGGAGACGGAGAGAGTCTCAGAGAGAGAGACAAACACATGTAGAGAGAGAGGGAGACAGAGAGTGCAAGAGTGAGAGAGACACACAGAGAGACACAGAGAGAGAGACAGAGAAAGTGAGAGAGACTATATAAATCACTATCCATTAGGGAGACCCCATAAAGGAGACAACATGGTCGAAGCCTTTATTGTTCTGTTTAGACTTTAGCAGCAGTGACATCATCTAATGCATAGGCGTGTGTGTGTGCTTGTGTGTGTGTGTGTGTGTGCTTGTGTGTGTGTGTGTGTGTTTGTGTGTGTGTGTTTGTGTGTGTGTGTGTGTGTGTTTGTGTGCGTGTGTGTGTTTGTGTTTGTGTATGCGTGCAGCTACATGCACACATTAAGAGTGACCATATTTTCGCGGAACTGAGTGCAGCCAGTCTGCGGTTGTCAGACAGGGTGGGCGCTGGCATGAAGCCAAGGCTAAGAGCTCTCTGGTGGGATACCTCTGACCAGATCTCACCATCCCTGGTCCCTAGCCTGGCTAGCTGTCCTATAGCAACACTGAATCTCCAGCTGCTAACTCTGCATGGATGCTAAAGACAAACACAACACTAGGCAGCATAGCTTAGCATGAAAGGCTAGATGACAACAACTAACAACAAACACATAGCCTGAGCAACAAAGGCAGCCAGACAGCTGAGGAACTGTCCTCTCGCTCGCTAGTAGCTTGATCTGTCCTCCTGAATCGAGTCAAACTCCCTCAAGAGAGGAGAGAGTGTTAGAGGAATGGAGAAGAGGAGATTGTCTCTTCGATTTCTGTTATTCTCCCTGCCTCCTGCCTCGCCTCTTGTTTCTCCTTCCTCCCTCCCTGTCTACCAAACTTTGACCCCAGCTGCAGCTAGTTGGCTGGCTGGCTGTCTGGTTGTTTGGCTGGATGACTGGGTGGCTGGGTGACTGGCTGACCGACTAACTGGATGACTGGCTGACTGACAGGCTAACTGGCTGGCTAGCTAAATGACTGGCTGGATGACTGGTTGGCTGGCTGGCCTGGTTGTGTGGCTGGATGACTGGTTGTCTGGCTGGCTGTCTGGTTGTGTGGCTGGATGACTGGTTGGCTGGCTGGCTGGCTGGTTGTCTGTGGCTTGGTGATGAGTTGGGTCTGGCTGGACTGTCTGGTTGTGTGGCTGGATGACTGGTTGTCTGGCTGGCTGTCTGGGTTGTGTGTGGCTGGATGACTGGTTGTCTGGCTGGTGTCTGGTTGTGGTTGCTGATGAACTGGTTGGCTGGCTGGCTGTCTGTCTGGTTGTGTGGCTGGATGACTGGTTGTCTGGCTGGCTGTCTGGTTGTTTGGCTGGATGACTGGTTGGCTGGCTGGCTGGCTGTCTGGTTGTGTGGCTGGATGACTGGTTGGCTGGCTGGTTGATTTCCTAGCTGATTGATTGTTGATTGGTATACTGACCAGCCTAGTTACCAGCCAAGCCCAGAAGTACGATGGTTATTTTCCAGCGGGAGTGTGGTTAGATGGGGACAGACGGATTGTCAGGGGGGTTCCCAGTGGCTGCAGGGAAGGGTGTGTGTGGGTGGATGTGTGGGTGGATGTGGGTGGATGTGGGTGGATAAGTGGGTGGATGTGGGTGGATTTGTGAGTGGATGTGTGTAGGTGTGGGTGGGTGCGTGAGTGGATGTGTGGGTGGATGTGGGTGGATGTGGGTGGATAAGTGGGTGGATGTGGGTGGATGTGTGAGTGGATGTGGGTGGATGTGTGAGTGGATGTGTGGGTGGATGTGCGTAGGTGTGGGTGGGTGCGTGAGTGGATGTGTGGGTGGATGTGGGTGGATGTGGGTGGATGTGTGGGTGGATGTGGGTGGATGTGGGTGGATGTGGGTGGATGTGTGGGTGGATGTGGGTAGATATGTGAGTCGATGTTGGGGGATATGTGGGTGGATGTGTGGTGGATGTGTGGGTGGGTGTGGGTGGATGTGTGGGTGGATGTGTGGGTGGATGTGTGGGTGGGTGTGGGATGCCAGAGCATTCAACCCTACGCAGGGATGGGGAGGATATTCTGAGACATCTGATAGGGTCTAATAATACCACCCCCCCAGGGGGTCTCCAGATCGCCCACACACACACACACACACTCTCTCTCACACACACACAAACACACACACACTCACACACCCACACCTCCTCCACCTACTCTTCCACAACCAAAACAGCCGATTCAGCCCGTTTGTTGGAAACCAATCTCCTGACTATCCCACAATCCCAATTCCCAACACCCCACACAGCAGAGCGAGCAGAGAGAGAGAGAGAGAGAGAGAGAGAGAGAGACAGAGAGAGAGAGAGAGAGAGCAGACACAGCAGAGAGAGAGAGAGAGAGAGAGCAGAGGGAGAGAGAGGGAAAGAAAGCGAGAGCAGTGATTCGCCAGCCTACCTTTCTGACTCGTCCACTCTTGGTACCCACGAAGGCCAGAGAGTGGTTCTTGTAGACGTAGGCGATGACGGAGGTCATCTTGTCCGTGGCGTCGGAGAGGAGGGGGATGCCACGAACCATCTCTGACACGCCCAGCGGGGCGTTCATATCCAGACCGCAGAAGTTGTCATCGATGGTGAGGAGCTGGAAGAGACAGGGAAGATAGATGATGTAAACATACATGTAGCTGAGGTGTGTGTGTTCTGGTCATGTGTGTGTGTGTGTGTGTGTTCTGGTCGTGTGTGTGTGTTCTGGTCATGTGTGTGTGCGTGTGCTTGTCAGTTGTGTGTGTGTGTTTTCCCATCGTGTGTGTTCTCGTCGTGTGTGTGTGTTCTCGTCATGTGTGTGTGCGTGTGCGTGTGCATGTGTGTTCTCGTCATGTGTGTGTGTGTGTGTGTTCTTGTCAGTTGTGTGTATGTGTTTTCCCATCGTGTGTGTTCTCGTCGAGTGTGTGTGCGTGTGTGTGTGTTCTCGTCATGTGTGTGTGTTCTCGTCATGTGTGTGTGTGTGTGTGTTCTTGTCAGTTGTGTGTGTGTGTGTTTTCCCATCGTGTGTGTTCTCGTCGTGTGTGTAGGCGTGTGTGTGTGTGTTCCCTCCATGGTGTAGTTGGTTCTCGTCATGTGTGTAGGCGTGTGTGTGTGTGTTCTCGTCGTGTGTGTAGGCGTGTGTGTGTGTTCTCGTCATGTGTGTGTGTGTGTTCTCGTCGTGTGTGTAGGCGTGTGTGTCCGGGGAGAAAGTTTTTTTTTTCCGAATGTGAGCGTTGACAGCTTTATTTTAATAACTGGGGATGCGGTCGGGATGCGGTCGGGATGCGGTCGTTAAACACAGTATAATTGTCTTGGTAAAAAGTGCGGGGGATAGATTTTGCCTTTCAAAAGCAGTCTGCAATAATGAAAGCTATGCTGCTAGTGTGTGCATACCAGACTGTGCGATAGTGTGCGAGAGGACATGTGGGTGGTATGATACACAGCACCCCTTAAAGACTGCAAACAAGTTGAGAAAGATGCTGGAAGACAGCCACTTTGAAGAGCACTTGATTTCCTGTGTGGGCGGAGCATAGACAGGAAGAGGAAGGGGACCGGGTGACACGGCACAGCTGACTTTTAGGCTGATTTGAGTCTGACTGACACGGTGGCATTTAGACCGCAACTCTGGCTGTGGTCTATAGTTGACCTTCTGAACCGGACGAGGGAGGAGGAGAGAGAAGAGAGAGAGAGAGAGAGAGGAGAGAGAGAGAGAGAGAGGAGGAGAGAGAGAGAGAGGATAGAGAGAGAGAGGAGAGAGAGAGGGGAGAGTCAGATAGAGGAGAGAGAAAGAGAGAGAGGGGGGAGAGAGAGAGACGAGAGACAGAGAGAGTGAGACAGGAGAAACAGACGCAGGAAGAGTTTGGGTTGTGTGTGTCGATGTGTGTGTGTGTGTCGATGTGTGTGTGTGTTTGTGTGTGTCGATGTGTGTGTGTGTGTGTCGATGTGTGTGTGTGTATATGTGTGTGTGTGCGTCGATGTGTGTGTTGTGTGTTTGTGTGTGTGTGTCGATGTGTGTGTGTGTGTATATGTGTGTGTGTGCGTCGATGTGTGTGTGTGTATATGTGTGTGTATATGTGTGTGTGTGCGTCGATGTGTGTGTGTGTGTGTGTTGCTTGGCACACCAGAACAAAGCAGGCCAGCAGAGCTCCAGAGGCAGTTTGAGCCAGAAGCTTCTCTCCCAAACAGGCATCATGTCGCCCTCTCGTCTACAAACACCAGCCTTAGCCAACTCTTCCTGCTCGCAGAACTAATCCAAAAACAAAAGAACCTTCTAGACACAAACGCTGCGACAAACAACACAAATAATTCACGAGGCATTTGGCGCGTGACGCTTCAGGAGACGGCTGTGTGATTTCCAGATCACATGCAGAAAGGGATGGGGAGTATTCTACCTACAGGGGGAGATTGTACCTGTCACAGATCAGAGAATGACTTATGGTTTTTGATAAGAGAGTAATGGAGGAAGGGAATTGTCGTTATTCCATGTGTGCATGGGGACTCATTGGAAACAATGGAATCTTTCTCCGGAAAGCCCTCCGCTTGATTAATAGCGTTGCGATGGGCCGGGTTATTGTGAAAAAAAGAAAAAAAATGCAAGTGTGAAAGTCGATACGGCTGTGACGTTTCCCTTCAAAACATCTCCAGCTTCTCAACACAGCCTTGGAAGGTCAGCCATGATAACAGCTATGAATCACAAATCACAGCCGGTTATCTGCTTGGAGATTTGATAAAATAATTCTCCACCCACCGTGTGCCGATTTGAACATTCAATCTAAGCTAAGAGGTGGTTGCTAAGGCCAACTAATAAATCATAAACGACTGGCCCTGGGTTTGTTATGAAAAGATTGGACACATCAGTCTGATAAAAACTCAATTATGAACCAAAGCGGTGTTTATCTGAATCTAGTTGACCCTTAACAGCCTGTAGCAACAACAAAGAAGGAAACGCAAGCGGCAAACCTGGCAACCTTGCACTTTTGTCGCACCACCCGACAAACCTGGCAACCTCACGCTCCTGTCGTAATACCTGACAAGCCTTTGTGCTGTCTGTACCTTCCATTTTGACTCCAAGGCCACTTTACCATTTTGCGTCGCTGAATCGAGTGTGTTCAGGTTAGGGGAAAAGACTGACGGAGTGAACCCTCTTCAGCGCCGACTCAGAGTGCTTCAGAAAAGCTTGCCATCGTCGACACGATATCCCCCACACACAAACCTTGGACACCTTCAACTGAAATCCACCTTTTTTCCCCTCTTTTGAAGTCAGGGTATCAGCGGATAAGCGTTGTCCGGGAAACGGTACTGTGTTTGTTTCCTGGAAGCATTAGAGAACCTCAGGGAGACCCGATCAATCAAATGACCAGTAAGTGCGTGCTGACAGGCTTCTCTCTGCACCCTGACAGGGTCGTGTCAGTGCTGGGATACAGAAGCTGTGCATGCGCTCCTTTCATTAGGTAAATGGAACCTGGACGCGCTGGAAGGCTAACGTGCAGCTCGTGAGTGACCTGTCAAATCCATGAAAGACAGTGGCTTTTAACCAGGTCAAGTTCATCTCGTAAAGGGAGTGGTGAAGCGAGGGAGGAGAGGAGGGCTGGGTGGACGGTGATGGAAGGAGAGAAGGGTGATGAGAGAGGGGGAGAGGAAAGAGGGGAGAGGAGAGAGGGGAGAGGGGAGAGGGGAGAGGAGAGAGGGGAGAGGAGGGGAGAGGAGAGGAAGGGAGAGGAGGAGGGGAGAGGGGAGAGGAGGGGAGAGGGGAGAGGGAGAGGGGAGAGGGAGAGGGGAGAGGAGAGGGGAGAGGAGAGAGGAGAGAGGGAGAGGAGAGAGGAGAGAGGGGAAGGGAGAGGAAGAGGGGAGTGAGGAGGGAGAGGGGAGAGGAAGCCACCAGGAAGAACAGGGAACAAATTGGATAAAAACAAAGTAAAGTTGAGAAAATAGTGAAGGACAACAGAGCTCCGTACAGCAGCAGAGCTGTAGACCCTGAGAGTCCAGGGCCTGGAGAACTAGAGGCTGGGGGCTAGCGGCTGGGGGCTGGAGGCTGGGGGCTGAGGGGCTGGGGGCTGGGGACTGGGGGGCTGGAGGGGTGGGGGGCTGGAGCTGGGGCTGGAGCTGGAGCTGGAAGTCTGGGGGCTGGAGGGTGGGGGCTGGAGGCTGGAGGCTGGAGGCTGGAGGCTGGAGGCTGGAGGCTGGGGAGAGGCTGGGGGGCTGCGGCTGCTCGAGCTGAGGCTGGAGGCTGAGGCTGGGAGAGGCTGGGGGGGCTGCGGCTTTGGGAAGAGCTGGTGGGCTAGCAGTGGAGGAGGCTTGGAGCTGGAAGACAGGGGTCAGAGGTGTGAGGCAGAGCGCTCCTGTGAGGAGAGGGGGGTGAAGCTCTGGAGGGTATCTCTCCATGGGCAGGGAGACTCTCTCTACTGGCTGCCTGTCCTCTGCTACAGACACCATACATCATCAAGCACAGATCCTCCTGGAGCTCTCTAGGGTTGGCCTGGCCATTATTCTACTTCCTGTCCACATACAGCTCCCTCCCCCCTCCCCTCCCCTCCCCTCCGCCACCCCATAACTCACCACCACTGCTACCACCTTATGTCTGCACCAATCAACTGTAAACTCCCCGCCACCAACCGCTCCCCTATCTAGACACCCCCTCTACTGAGCCACAGCCTGTATATTGAAGAAGAACACATGACAAAGGGGCTTCCTCACCGCCGCAGGGTCAAAGGTGAACTGGGACCATCAAAGAGGAAATGAAAAATACTGTGTCTGTGTGAGAGAGAGAGTGACATAGAGTGTGTTTGTGTGCAAGAGAAAGGTACGACGTTTATAATGTAAGTATGTCGGAGGTATGTGTGTGTGTGTGTGTGTGAGTGTGTGTGTGTGTGTGTGTGCATGAGTGTGTGTGTGTGTGTGTGTGTGCGCGTGTGTGCGTGCGCGTGTGTGTGTGCTCCCATCTCTCATCATTGACAGCTGCCAGGCCGTATCAGGGAAGGCTCAGTAACATGCCTATCACACGCGCCCAACAGAGCAATTTAATAAAATGGACCTCCTGTCTGTTATCCTGTCCAGGATGGGGACACATTCTCATTACTCTGACACCAAACATGACATGACACCTTCCTTGTCCATCTCCCTAAGACTGTCTGCCAAGAAGCTTCCAATGGCTCCCATCTCTCTTTCCTTCCATGGCTCTGAAACTTATTTCCTCTCCCTATCTCTCTCTCTCTCTCTCCTTCCATTTCTCTGCCTCGCCTTCCTTCTCCCCCTCCCTCCCTCCCTCCCTCCCTCCCTACTCCTCCCTCCTGTCCTCTCTCTCTCTCCTTCCCTCTATCTGTCTCTCCTTCCCTCTCTCTCCCTCCCTCTCCCTAACTCACTCTGCTTCTCTCCCTCTCTCCCTGCCTCTCCCTCTCTCTCCTTCCCTCTCTCCCTCTCTTTCCCTCACCCACTTTACTTCTCTCCCTACCTCTCCCTCCCTTCTCTCCCTCCTCTCCGATCTCCGATCTTCTCCAACGGGGAAGCTCTCACATGCTCCACAGTGCGTTGTTATTTCCAGTTTCACTCCTGGGTGGAGTGATGAGGTGAGGGTGAGGGTGGACGGGGGTGAGGGACGATGGGGGTGGGGTGGGAGGAGGAGGGATGAGGGGGAGGAGTGAGGGGGAGGGTGAATACTGGATGCATGCAGGCTGGAGTTTGAACCAGGGCCAGAGACAGAGGGGGAATCAGGTCACCCAGTCTCCAGACTGTCATTGTATCTGTCTGGTCACCCCATCTCCCTCCCTCCCTTTCTCTCTCTCTCTCCCTTTCTCTCTCTTTCTCCCTTTCTCCCTCTCCCTCTCTCTTTCTATGTCTCTCTCTCTCCCCTATATGCCAACTGGGGCACAAAAGGAGCACTCATTGGAGTAGGAGAGAGAGAGTTTGGAAGAAAGAGTCACATAAAGAGAGAAAAAGAGAGAGAGAAAGAGAGAAATAGAGAGAGAGAGAGAAAGTGAGAGGAGGGGAAGGAGACCATTGCTCAAACTATTTCAGCCAGTGGAGAGAGCCTATTGGAAGAGACCAGCCAGTTGAGACAGCCAATAGGAAGAGACTAACCAGTGGAGAGAGCCTATAGGAAGACACCAGCCAGTGGAGAGAGCCTTTAGGAAGAGACCAGCCAGTGGAGAGAGCCTATAGGAAGAGACCAGCCAGTTGAGACAGCCTATAGGAAGAGACCAGCCAGTGGAGAGAGCCTATATGAAGAGACCAGCCAGTGGAGAGAGCCTATAGGAAGAGACCAGCCAGTGGAGAGAGCCTATAGGAAGAGACCAGCCAGTGGAGAGAGCCTATAGGAAGAGATTAACCAGTAAAAAGAGCCTATAGGAAGAGACCTGCCAGTGGAGAGAGCCAATAGGAAGAGACCAGCCAGTGGAGAGAGCCTATAGGAAGAGACCAGCCAGTGGAGAGAGCCAATAGGAAGAGATTAACCAGTAAAAAGAGCCTATAGGAAGAGACCTGCCAGTGGAGAGAGCCAATAGGAAGAGACCAGCCAGTGGAGAGAGTAAGCTTGTGTCTCCTGAGCTGGTGATGCCAACGAGCAGTCTGTCTGGCTGTTGAACCATACTGCCCTTCATCACGCTCGCCACGCATGAGAGCAGCTTCTCTCTCACACACACACACACACACACATACACACACACACACACAACATACACACACATACA
>BROE01000027.1:10813373-10814904 GCA_036571765.1 Plecoglossus altivelis
CTGCGTGCGTCTGCGTGCGTGGGTTCGGTAGTTCTTCAATGAGTTTATTAGCTGGTCACATTCTACATATGCGTCTGCAATAAATGAATGTGAGGTTGAGTCTTCAGTTGTGTGTATCTGCTGCTCTGGTTTTTGAAGATGTGTAACTGGGTGTAAGAGGCGCTCTATGCTAAGTGGTGTGTGTGTGTTCACGCACCATTTGTGTGTGTTTGTGCATGAGCGTGTGTTTGTGTGTGTGGGGTGTGTGTAGTGTGTGGTGTGTGTGTAGTGTGGTGGTGTGTGAGGTGTGGTGTGTGGTATGTTGTGGTGTGTGGTGTATGTGTGGGGGTGGTGTATGTGTGGTGTGGTGTGAGTGTGGTGGTGTGTGTGTATGTGTGGTGTGTGTGTGTAAGTGTGTGGTGTGTGTGTATGTGTGGGTGTGTGTGTAAGTGTGTGGTGTGTAAGTGTGTGGTGTGTGTGTATGTGTGGTGTGTGAATATTTCCTCATACGGCTAAGGCTACTCTAATGAGCCTGGGTTTGTTCATCCTCTCTTTAATTGGAGGGAAAACACATCACGTACGACAGCTAACTTGAAAGGGAGAAACACCCAAAGAGAAAGAGAGAGAGAGGGAGGGAAAGAGAGAGGAAGGGATGGAGAGAGGAAGGGAGAGAGAGAGAGAGAGAGGAAGGGAGGGAGGGAGAGAGAGAGAGAGGGAGAGAGAAAGAGAGAGAGAGAGGAAGGGAAGGAGAGAGGAGGGGAGAGAGAGGAAGAGAGGGATGGAGGGAGGGAGAGAGGGAGAGGAAGAGAGGAAGGGAGAGAGAGACAGAGAGAGGGAAAGATGGAAATAGAGAGGAAGGCAGACACAGAGAGAGGGAGAGATAGGAGAAAAAAGAGCTGGAGAAAGAGAGAACATCCTGCTATCTGAAAATCCTGTCTAGTTTTTAAACACACAAGATGGTGCAGTCAGAAAAACTAAGTGCCGCAAAATGACCACATTCTGTTACCATGCTAATCTAGTATGCTGCGGCTTCAATAGACTGAGCAGTGTACTACGGAGGGTTGTCTTAGAGAACCAGACCTAGTACACACTAAAACACTTCCCTCCTAGCTTGGCTGTGTCATGTCATTCAGACAGCGTGATTCCACCAGTTGACGCTGAACACGCTTGGCTTGTCTGTGACGCCGTGTTGATGCAGGATCTAGGAATAGCATCACAGCTAATGAAATGAGAGGGAGGGAGCGCGGGAGGGTGAAAGAAAGGAAGAAAGAAAGGGAGAGAGGCCGACAGACAGAGAGAGAAGAGAGGGGAGAGAGAGGCAGATGAAGAGGTAGAGAGAGACATACAGAGAGCGGAGAAAGAGAGACACAGAGAGTGGAGAGAGAGAGAGAGACAGAGACAGAGTGAGAGAGAGTGGAGAGAGACACAGAGAGTGGAGGGAGAGACAGAGAGTGGAGGGAGAGACACAGAGAGTGGAGGGAGAGACACAGAGAGTGGAGGGAGAGACACAGAGAGTGGAGAGAGAGACACAGAGAGTGGAGGGAGAGAGAGA
>BROE01000027.1:10820052-10834055 GCA_036571765.1 Plecoglossus altivelis
AGAAGAGATCCCTCCCCTCTCCTCTCTTCCCCTCCCCTCTCCACTCCTCCCTCCACTCCCTTCCCCTCCCCTCTCCTCTCCTCTCCTCTCCTCCCTCCCTCCCTCCCTCCCTCCCCTCCCCTCTCCTCCTGTTTTCTTTCTCCTCATGTAGGGAGGCTCCCTCCATCTCAGCGCTGTGCAGGAGGAGACGAGCCAACCAGAAGTTGAACTGGTATTTTGGGAGCTGTTGGAGATGCAGCATTCCCTTCATGCATTATTAAACAGAACGAGAGAATTCATATGAGACTGGAACAACGATTCTTGTAAAATCACTGAGGGCTGTTAGAGAGACATCCATCTCTCTCACACACATGCATACTACATGTCTGTGTGAACGCACACGCGGAAAAGCCTCTTAACCAATTTAGCGCGGTTTCTCCGTGCTCTGTGATCTAGTTAAAAGGCAGGTTCTATTGTGCACAGTATAAGAAGGATCACTAAAACACCTCTATTTACCTTGAATCACTCTAATGCTTCTACTTTTGGATGTCTGTGTGTGTTTGTGTAGAAAGGCATGTTGTCTACGCTTGCGCACACGTGTGTCGGTGTGTGTGTTTGAGCGCTTGAGAGTGTGTTTGTGCAGGTAGTGTCCATGCTTGCACACGTGTTGGTGTATATCTGTGTGTGTGCATCTGTGTGTTTGTGTGTATGTGTAGTGTCCATGCTTGTGTACACGTGTTGGTGTATATCTATGTGTGTGCATCTGTGTGTTTGTGTGTATGTGTAGTGTCCATGCTTGTGTACACGTGTGTATTTGTGCGTGTATCTCTGTGTGAGTCTGTGTGTGTGTGTGTGGTATCTATGCTCGTGTACACGTGTGTTATTGTGTATTTGTGTGTGTATCTCTGTGTGTATGTGTGTGTCGTGTCCATGCTTGTGTACACGTGTGTCAGTGTGTATCTGTGTGTGTATCTCTGTGTGTGCCTGTATGTGTGTGCGTCGTGTCCATGCTCGTGTACACGTGTGTGTGTCTGTGTGTGTATGTCTGTGTCTGTCATGTCCATACTTGTGTACATGTGTGTGTGTGTCTGCGTGTGTCGTGTCCATACTTGTGTACTCGTGTGTCAGTGTGTAGCTGCACCTCTGTAGTAGTAGTAGTAGCTGCCCAGAGTAAACCAAGCATTCATTTATGCAACCCCCTGCTTCCACACATTCCCCCTGCTTCCACACATTCCCCCTGCTTCCACACATCATTTAAAAACCTTCAGATATCATTTGTTTGTGGTCATGTTTTTACTTTCATGTTCCCCCCCCCCCCCCCCCTTTGCAGCCATCAACGCTTTCTCCACGCCTTCCAGCGGGATCGCACGCCGCAGTAGCCATAGTTACAAAGCGGGGAGAGTCGTTTGTCTCGGCGTGGAAGGCGTCTGACGGGTTAGCCAGTGGTTAATTTATGCCGTGACGGCTGTACTGCGGCGCGTGCCGAAATGGCACCATCCTTCAACGGTAACCTCACGTCCTCCCTCGCGCTCCTCCCCTCCATCCCTTCCTGACAACATCGCATGCCTTGATTTATCCTTCAGGGAGACGGTGCTTTCGGCACGCGCTTCTGGATCGTACACACACACACACACACACACACACACACGGTGTGTGTAACGTGATCTCCCTTGGGGAGTTAGGAACAGATCAGACCCAATTACAAACCGCTGCTGTTTGGTTTCGTTGAACGGGAGGGCAAAGGTCATGTTTAGGTTCATGTTTAAAACACGACTGTTAATCATCAATCGCGTTGAAGTAGAAGAACGCAAGGCTTCTCGCTTTAAACGGAATGAGGAGGTTGTTCCAGATTGTTCCACCTGCTGTAGTCTTTCGGAAAAGTCTAGGTTCACAAATACAAACATCCAGTCTGGTTTAGAAAAAACACCCTTTCCTTCATTGCCACACAGAACAGCAACAGACTGAGGAAATCCCCAAATCTGACTGAGTAAAACACAAGGAGATATGAACCAGCGTCTAGCGTTGAGATGATTTGATGGTTTTGTTTATGAACTAATGTGCATCGCAAAGCTCATTGGTGGAGCTGTCCGCAGCTATTTACTGTGTTTGCCTCTCACATGACTGTCATTACGGTCGTAAATGGACTCTCCGAGGAAGGCAATTTCTTGTTTCTTCAGATCGTCTGCTTTTTCTCGGAGGGCTAATAAAAATTATGCCACAGCATTGAGTTACTTTGCTTTGCCAGACATTTAAACAGTTGACATGCATTTAACCTTGTTTCTTTTTGCAAAGCGGAGAGATCAAATGAAACGAATCTGAATGAATTTCTAATGCGCAACAATGCATGAATAGAGTTATGCTAATTCGCGTTAGCGTTCGGCTCTTGTTTAAGATGAGAACCGAGTGGGGAGGCAGGGTCTGGTTAACACCTCAAATTAATCGAATCACGCTCCAACCCGCCCCAAAAACATGGCGTTCGCAAACGCCTCCCGCAGCGCAACAAAACTCTCATTACCGTTCCGCAAAATGGGCGAGCCTTCACCGGCGTTAACCAAGAACAGAAGCCGGTGAAACGTATCAATGCACACCTTGAAAAAAAAAAAACCCGACGTGGCGTCAACACGGTTTTGAATATAGCTCACTAATGAACCTCTTACTCTGTAAATAGCATCCCAGTACACACACCTACAGCTAGGTTAGGGTGGAGCGGCAGAAAGGCTTATTCTAAACACTTCTACGGAGCCTTTCGAAAGGAAGACGCCTCAGCGAAGTGTGTACAGCGTGAGATCAGCTTTCATTAGCACTTTTTCAAAACGGCAAATCTGCCTGCCCCACTCACTTTCTATAAAGAGAATCGAGTGTAACGGCTGCTTCCTCAGTTATTTCAACCCATCTCAAACCCATTGTAATAGTCTTAGATAACAGTAGAGATAACCTTCATTGTTATAGTACTAACAGAACTAGTAATTATGGCAGTAATAGAGACTGTATTACTCGTATTTGTAGTGTAGTATTATTAACACTTGTATCAGTATTAAATGTAGTTGTACCGGCAGCATGTGTAGTAGTATTCGTAGTAGTAATGTAATAGTATTAGCACTTGTATCAGTAATAGATGTAGTGGAGGCAAGAATACAGACAGTAGTCATACTAGTATTTGTAGTCATGTATACTAGTCATAGTATTATTATTGTTGTTGTAGTATAGTACAAGTATTAGTACTTGTATCAGTATTAGATGCAGTAGTAGACAGTATTCTTAGTAGTATTGGTAGTACAAGTATTAGTACTTGTATCAGTACTAGATGCAGTAGTAGTGGACAGTATTCTTAGTAGTATTGGTAGTACAAGTATAAGTACTTGTATCAGTACTAGATGTAGTAGTAGTGGACAGTATTCTTAGTAGTATTCGTAGTACAAGTATTAGTACTTGTATCAGTACTAGATGCAGTAGTGGACAGTATTCTTAGTAGTATTGGTAGTACAAATATTAGTACCTGTATCAGTATTAGATGCAGTCATAGAGGCAGTATTCTTAGTAGTATTGGTAGTACAAGTATTAGTACTTGTATCCGTACTAGATGCAGTTATAGAGGCAGTATTCTTAGTAGTATTCGTAGTACAGTATTAGTACTTGTATCCGTACTAGATGCAGTCATAGAGGCAGTATTCTTAGTAGTATTCGTAGTACAGTATTAGTACTTGTATCAGTACTAGATGCAGTTATAGAGGCAGTATTCTTAGTGATATTCGTAGTACAGTATTAGTACTTGTATCAGTACTAGATGCAGTAGTAGAGGCAGTATTCTTAGTGGTATTTGTAGTACAGTATTAGTACTTGTATCAGTACTAGATGCAGTTATAGAGGCAGTATTCTTAGTGATATTCGTAGTACAAGTATTAGTACTTGTATCAGTACTAGATGCAGTAGTAGAGGCAGTATTCTTAGTGGTATTCGTAGTACAGTATCAGTACTTGTATCAGTACTAGATGCAGTAGTAGTGGACAGTATTATTAGTAGTATTCATAGTACAAGTATTAGTACTTGTATCAGTACTAGATGCAGTAGTAGTGGACAGTATTCTTAGTGATATTCGTAGTACAGTATCAGTACTTGTATCAGTACTAGATGCAGTAGTAGAGCTGTACTCACAGCACTGCTGCAGGAGATATCCTTGACCTTCAGCCAGGCCAGGTCCAGAGTCCCCTCCCCTTTGTAGCAAGACTGCAGCCGCTCCTTGATCCTATCGTTGATCTCCCTCAGCGAGAAGACGCACAGCGCCGAGTCCTCAGACGCCTCGCGGGGACGCCGTTTCTGCCCCTTGGAGAACACGGTGAACAGGACGTCGTCGTCCGGACCCACCCCCAGCGAGCGGGCAAGGATGGCGCCGGCTTTGGAGAGGTAGGCGGCCTGCAGGAGACGGTACTCCACGCCGCCCTTGATGCACCCGAGAGGAACCTCCACGTACGAGTTGAAGGCTGTGTCGTCCTTGCACAGGCGCACCAGTTTGGAGGTGTACACCTGCTCCCGCCCTGTGGAGGAGGAGCCTGTGGTAGGTCCGCCCCCCATCTCTGGCTGCAGAGTCAGGAAGTAGACAAAGTTCCCGCTCCCGAAACCGTAGATGTAGTAGATGTCAAAATCCGGCACCACGGTGAAAGTGTCCGAAGGGATTTTGATCATGGACGCCACAAACTCGTCGTGGAAGACGTAAGCGAACATACCGTCCTCCTCGGAGTTGCGCGCCAGCTTGCGGCTGGAGATGGTCGGAAAATACTCGGGCTTTCCGTCCACCGCCGTGGCGACGAAGAGCTTGTCGGGCGAGGAGTCGCCGTAGGAGACGATGACGCCGAACACAGAGCCGCTCTCGTTGACCCCGGAGAGGTAGTGCTCCTTCTTGTGGAACGGCTCTCCCAACTTAAACAGGTCGTCTAAGCGTAGGAGTTTGCAAATGCCCTGGTACAGGCTGCCGCAAGCCAGCAAACGGTTTTCCCTGTAGTCCATCAGCAGCATCTTGTTGACGTTGTTGGTGAGCGACAGCGGTTCGCTGCAAGGCTGGACGATGCGAGGAGGATAGCACTTACGGTTATCCTCATCCGGTCCTGTTTGATGCGACACCTGGACTTCCAAGTTAGGAGAGAGTTTGTAAATGCGGTTGACCGCACCGAGGTAGACGTTCCCGTTACGGTGGTCCACGGCCAGGTGGTTGAAGGTCCACTCCAGGTTCTCAGCACGGAAGGCGGAGTATTCCTCGTCCGCCACGGCGGCGGTGATAACCTGGGCGCCGCCCGCGTGAGGCTGCGCGGAGCGGACGACTGTCGTTGACGTCACAGGAAGTACGAGGGCGGCCAGGAAGCAGCAGAGAGAGAGGCGGGTCCATGTGCTGGCAGAGGACTCCATCGTCCTGGGAGACGGTCGCTGTCGAGGGGAGGGTTCGGTCCAGAACTTGTCAACCAATCAGGGATCAGGCTTCTCTGGGGATGAAGGGCATGGTGTACCTGAAGAGAGAGAGAAACATGTGAGATCACGACTACGGGACTGGTTCACACAAAGAGGCCCAGACACTCACTGATGTATCCACAGCGCCAGAACTGACGAACCTGGTAGAGGAACAGGATAAAAGAAGAGCAAACACACACTGAGAAGTCTCTGTCGACCGTGATTAGACACAGACCATGCAGGAGAGGGAGGGGTGAAAGAGAGGAAGGCAGCATCGAGGGCCGTGCTTGGGGAGTCTCCTGGTGGAGTGAATAGTGAGGAGGGAGAGTGTATCATCCCCAGTGGAGGGTTTCAGCACGGCCTTGTGCTGTGTCTGTGTAGGATCTTAGCCTTCTCTCTCTCTCTCTCCACCAAACCACTATGCTTCTAATTGATTCTCCCCTTGGAGTGCAATTTGCATGCTTTGGCGATTTTTCTCTTTTCTCCTGATAGTGCTCCTCACCTGCTGACACTGCGATGAGACAACCCCCCCCTCTCTCTCTCTCTCTCTCTCCACCCCCCTCTCTCTCCCTCTCTCCATCCCTCTCTCTCTCTCCATCCCCCTCTCTCTCTCTCTCTCTCCATCCCCTTCTCTCTCTCTCTCCACCCCCCCCTCTCTCTCTCTGTCTCTCTCTGTCTCTCTCTCTCTCCATGCCCCTCTCTCTCTCTCCCTCCCCCTCTCTCTCTTTCTACATACCGGGTTGCCGGGTAGAGGTGGAGCAATTAAGAAGAAATGCAGGTGGATGCAGAAAACCTGCTTCCCATCAGTGTTGGGGAGTCATTTGTCAAAGCTCAGCGATACTATTGCTTGCTATAAACACACACGTGTGTGTACAAACAGGTGTAAACACACACTGCGACACAGAAAACAAGCATGCTGTCCAGGACACACTCGCATGCACATTGTGCACACACACACACACACACAGGAAGTCCACAGGAGGGGATTCTAACTTGGTAGCTGGAGAGTTAACTGACTACAGGTTTTGGCTTTACTGATCTAACAGATTAATAACCATCTGATTGATCTGGTAACTCAAGTGAAATCTGGTCGAGTACGTTTGATTGGAGCAAAAGCAGAGAGGCTGGTAGCTCTCCCGAAACAGGGAAGTGAACTGTTCTGCAGGCTGACGCATGGCAACATACAAACACACACTCACATAGGAAATAATAGAATGACTTCCTGTAAACATAGCTGCCCTCTTGTGATTCATTAGGTCTCCCCTGCGACCCCGCGTGTTAGGAAGATCAGGCGCAGCTGGCTGGTAACCAGGGGCTGCCACGGTAACAAGGCTAACGGTAACAAGGCTAACTGTAACAATGGTAACGGTAACTAAGGTAACGGTGACAATGCAGGAACATATCACAAACCTACCATCTAACCCAGTGGTGGGAAATCCTGGTCCACCAGGGCCGCTGTCCTGAAAGTTTGAGACGTTTCCCTGCTCCAGCACACCTAATTCAAATAAATGGGTTGTTATCAAGCTCTGTGGAAGCCTGATCATTAGAATCAGGGGTGCTGGAGCAGGGAAACTTTTAAAACCTTCAGGACAGTGGCCCCCAAGGACCAGGATTGCCCACCCCTGGTCTAAAATCTCTATCTGGTGACCACAGTCTCCAAGGTCTACTGGGTCAGGTCTTGGGTCAGTCTTTGAGTCAGGCTCTGACCTTAATTCGAGTCAGTCCTAGAGTCAGCCTCAGGCCAGTCTAGAGTCTTAAAGTCAGTCTTTGACCTTAATCAGTCAGTCTTAGAGTCGGTCTTAGAGTCAGTCCTTGATTCAGTCTCATACACACCCTGCATCTGTCCCATCTGATTTGCTGCAGTATCTACTGCATATCAGGCCAGTCTAGAGTCAGTCTTCGACCTTAATTAGGGTCAGTCGTAGAGTCAGTCTTAGAGTCAGTCCTAGAGTCAGTCTTTTACCTTAATTAGAGTCAGTCCTAGAGTCAGTCCTAGATTCAGTCTCATACACAGCCAGCATCTGTCCCATCTGATTTGCTGCAGTATCTACTGCATATCAGGCCAGTCTAGAGTCAGTCTTCGACCTTAATTATAGTCAGTCTTAGAGTCAGTCCTAGAATCAGTCTCATACACAGCCTGCATCTGTCCCATCTGAGTTGCAGCAGTATCTACTGCATATTCGCTGTCTTTGCTCTCTGATTAGCGTGGCTGAGTCTGAACTCGGCGGTGGTTAACATGTGGTAGGAGAAGGGGAAAGAAAGAGAAAAGATGGTTGTCTGGAGGAGGTGGCGTGTAACAGAGACACAGAGAGAGGGAGATAAAGAAAGGGTCATATTGTTCTCCTCACAAAGGAAGCAGGTGGAGGGAGAGAGGTAAAGAGAGAGGGAGCGGGAGGGAGGGAGGTAAAGAGAGGGAGGGGGAAGGAGGTAAAGAGAGGGTGGGGGAAGAAGGTAGAGAGAGGGAGGGACGGAGGGAGAGATGCTAAGTAGGCCTTCTTTAGCAGTAATGAAATAGCAGAGGAGTCCCTAGTAATGTGTAGTCTCTCAAAATAAAGGTTTGCAGGAATATTAATGTGACAGAGCAGATCCTGTGGGAACACAGTACCTTCAGAACAGAGCACCTCGCTGAACCACCTCCACAACCAATCAAACGTGTGTATAAATAGAGATATGAAAGGAGGGAACAAGAGAGAGACGGAAGGAGAAAACCTAATATGTCAGGGACTGGACCTGTGGTGACACTGCCCTAGTTCTCTCTTAGGGAGGCCCAAGTACGTGCAAATATACTTAATCTACAGTTCTTCTCACACGCCAACGATAACACGCACACGCCAACGATAACACGCACACGCTCGCATTCTCTCTCCTTGCGCGTTACATGCCGACCGGAGAACTTTCTCACAAAACCGGAACATATCCCTGTCTCGCCTCGAACTTGTTACGTGCACGCTCATAACCTGAATGTGTTGTCACGCTGTAACCCAAAACCTCACAAGGGACGCTCGCTTAGTTCCAATTTGTCTTCGCCTTTTTGAACCCGGCTGTGTCAACTTCAACCTGCTCGCCGTTAAAGCCGAAGCAGCCTCCGCCGTGTTCCTCCGCCGTGTTCCTCCGCCATGTTCCTCTGCCATGTTCCACCGCCGTGTTCCTCCGCTGTGTTCCTCTGCCATGTTCCTCCGCCATGTTCCTCCGCCATGTTCCTCTGCCATGTTCCTCCGCCGTGTTCCTCCGCCATGTTCCTCCGCCATGTTCCTCTGCCATGTTCCTCCGCCATGTTCCTCCGCCGTGTTCCTCCGCCGTGTTCCTCCGCCGTGTTCCTCCACCATGTTCCTCCGCCGTGTTCCACCGCCATGTTCGACCGCCATGTTCCTTCGCCATGTTCCTCCGCCGTGTTCCTCTGCCATGTTCCTCTGCCATGTTCCTCCGCCATGTTCCTCCGCCGTGTTCCTCCACCATGTTCCTCTGCCGTGTTCCTCCGCCATGTTCCTCTGCCATGTTCCTCCGCCATGTTCCACCGCCATGTTCCTCTGTCATGTTCCACCGCCATGTTCCTCCGCCATGTTCCACCGCCATGTTCCACCGCCATGTTCCTCCGCCATGTTCCTCCGCCATGTTCCTCCACCATGTTCCACCGCCATGTTCCTCTGCCATGTTCCTCTGCCGTGTTCCTCCGCCATGTTCCTCCGCCATGTTCCACCGCCATGTTCCTCTGTCATGTTCCTCTGTCATGTTCCACCGCCATGTTCCTCCGCCATGTTCCTCCGCCATGTTCCTCCGCCATGTTCCTCCGCCATGTTCCTCTGCCATGTTCCTCTGCCGTGTTCCTTTGCCGTGTTCCTCCGCCGTGTTTGTCCGGCATGAATGCTAACACAGTCTTCTCTGTACCTCGTGTCTGACCTTCTCTCTCCAGCCGGTGTTAGCTTCCCGGAACGTGTTTTAACGCGCACTCACCGAAGCCGCGATGACAAGTGGCAATGCCACCGGACGCCAAGCGATTTCTTCAGCGGGTTTTCAAGCGAACGTGGAACGACATGACGCGGCGACCTTGACAACGACTACAAAATTGGCGAGGAACGTGTTACCTTTTGCAAACAAGCAACGACAAAGGACGGAGCGGTAGAATGTAGACGTGTTAACTTCTGTACAGAGGCCTGTACTTTGGCTGGGAAAGCTTGTCGTAAACGTCAGTTGTTCACACTTGGCTATTATACAGTTCGATTAGCAACTGAACGTAGCTGTTGCTGGCCTGCTGCTCTGCTCTGCCCTGGTCGTGATGTAATATAACGCGAGCACACACATCCTCAAGACCGTTCGGCTGAGTGTTGAGGTTTAATCAAGTGAATTGCACATAAACAGTTGTCAACGAGGCTAGCGAAAATCTGTCATGACTGATTGCGGTGCGCGAAAGACGAACGCTATCAAGAGATTATTGGTATTTCCCAAACTGTTTCACGGATACAAACACAAAACTATCTTGCTAGCGCAATCTTTCTGTAACTAATTTATCTGATGAAATAATTTAAAAACACTGTAGCCCAATTCCTCAGAACCACTTGGGCAACGCCTGCAAGCTGCCAACAGCTAGCAACAGCTACACAGTTATTTGGCTCTGCATACAGTCAGTGCAGGGTTACAAATAGGCAGACTTAGTGGAGAACAGAAGCTCCAGCCTCACAGTCTTTTAGAGGTTGTGATGTTGCTGCATGTTTCATGTGCGCCGCGTGATCGCAACGGCGCCGCGTGATCGCAACAGCGCCGCGCTGACAAGGCCGCGTTCGTGTCCGCTAGGGAAGTTGAGATGTCGACCTCTTGTGACCTCTATGACATTTATGTGCTGGGGGTGTGTAATTGCATGTGTGTGTGCGCGTGTGTGTGTGTGTGCGCGTGTGTGCGTGTGCGTGTGTGCGTGTTGTTGTCCTGTAGGTAGCCTGTCGATTGCCAGATCTGCCCACGGAAATCACACACACACAAGAAACCCCAGACCACATGCTGAGCGAGAACATCAAAGGGTGCTAATGAATTCATGTTTGGTGCCACACTCTCTCTAACACTCTGGGCTTTACTGGAAATGCGGGTAAAAAAATTTTTTTTTAAACCCCACCAGGCTGTGGAAGATTACAGTGTGGTGTCTTTGTGCGTGTGTGTGTGGCCGGGGTTGTGTGGTCGTGCGTGTGTCTGTGTGTGTGTATGTGTCTGTGTGTCTAAATAATGTGTGTATGTTCTCTCCGCTCGGATATAATTGGGATGCTTATGATGTTCGTTCCCTTTTTGTCTTTCAAGGCTATCTCAGCCAATGAGGAGCCACCTCCTGATAGCTCATAACAGGAGGAGAGAACTCATTGTATTAACATCCCTGCAGTGTGACTGGCCCGTTTAAGGGTATTTTCTGGTTAGCGGGTGAGACAGCATGACGCTCTTGGTAAACAAGTCTCACAGACAGGCATGGTGAATCTGCCCTCCCCCACCCCCCCATCCCCGAAAAGAACGAAACGTAGATGAGAAGAGAGGGAAGAGGTAGAGGTAGAAAACAAGAGGCAGAAATATCGATTTGTTCCTCTGGAGGTTGTGAGCCTCTGTGCCTAACAGGGAAAGAGGCATCGTCAAGGTTACAAGCACACAAGTTGTTGGACGCACCAGGCTTGATGCCTCTCTCTCTCTCTGCTCCTCTCTTTCTCTCTGCTCCTGTTTTTCTCTCTCTCTCTCCTCTCTTTCTCTCTATCCTTCTCTCTTTCTCTCTCTCTTGCTCTCTCCTCTCTTTCTCTCTCTCTCTCTCCTCCTCTCTTTCTCTCCTCCTCTCTCTCTCTCTCTCCTCCTCTCTCTCTCTCTCCTCCTCTCTTTCTCGCTCTCTCCTCCTCTCTTTCTCCTCCTCTATTTCTCTCTCTCCTCTCTTTCTCTCTCTCTCCTCCTCTCTTTCTCTCTCTCTCCTCCTCTCTTTCTCTCTCTCTCTCTCTCTTTCATCTCTCTCTCCCTCTCTCTTTCTCCTTCTCTCCTCACTGCTCTTCTCTCTCTCTCTCTCTCTCTCTCTCTTTCTCCTCTCTCCCCTCTCTTTCTCTCTCTGCTCCTCCTCTCTTTCTTCTCTAATCTTCCCTTTTCTCTCTCCTCCTCTCTCTCCTCCTCTCCTCCTCTCTCTCTCCTCTCTCTTTCTCGCTCTCGGATCCTCTCGTCTCCCTGTCTGTCTCCAATTGATGAGTCTCTGTTATGTGTCCACCTGCAGACCTCAGTTAAGGCTAAAGGCTAACCGCTCACCTCTACGCCATATCAGCAGAGGCCCAGAGAAGACAGGAGGTAGCCATCTTGTGTATTTGTCCAAACATCAAAGTCAAACAGTAACATTAGCCGAAATGTTAAAAGTGCATGTGTTGTTTCAGGGGGTGTTTCAGCCGAATGTTGTGTATTCGAATCAAGGTCAACGAATCTGAACACAAACGGAATATTGAAGCGTGCTCACAAACTGTTTTACGTGCGAGGGATGCAAGTTGGTGATCTTAAAATGAGGATACAAGACAGGACTCTGTTGTGTGAGCAGATTAACTCATCTGAACACGGAGAAGCCTCTCCAAAACATCACACACACAAAACACACGAGTCAAACAGGATTACCAGATTACGAGCGAGAGCGAAAGTAGAGTAATTACACTGTAATCCTTTACATTCACAAAAAAAACACACCCAGATCTTTACACACTTTTGTCAGACGTTTATCTGTTAGTGGGCGAATGAGGAGAGCCACAACAATAACATACGCAATCACACCAGACTGGAAGACTGATCAAACGAGATGGTTAAATTGATCTGGTAGAGAGACATGTGCACAATAAGAGAGAGAGAGGATATGAAGCAAACAGCCATCTTGCTCTCCCTATGCTCTCTCTCTCCCTCCCTCTCTTTCTCTCTCCCTCCCTCTCTCTCTCTCTCCCTCCCTCTCTTTCTCTCTCCTCCCTCTCTCTCTTGCTCCCTATCTACGTCCCCCTCTCCCCCCTCCCCTTCTCTCTCCCAACCACCCCTCTCTCTGCCTCCCCCTCTCTCATGCCCCCTCTCTCTCCCTCCCCCTCTCCCTCCCCTCTCTCTGCCAACCACCTCTCTCTATACCTCCCCCCCTCTCTCTCTCCCCATCTTTTTCTGTCTCTCCCTCCCTCCTGTCCTCCAACCCCCCCTCTTCCTCCCTCTCCCCCTCTCTCCCTGCCTCCCTCCCTCCCTCTCTCTCACCAGGGGTGTTCTGGCACTGCCATGTCGTCCTCCCTGTGCCCTTCCAGGTGGCAACCCAGAGCCTGTGGGCGGAGTCGGCCGTGTGGAAGCCTGGCGCAGACCAAGGCTCAGTTGTGGATCCCCTACAGAGCCCTTGGCTCTGGAGCTAGGGAGAACCCGTTACCCCTCCTACGCAGGGCTGGGGTAGCGCTGGAGACTGTGCCCTGTCCCTGCACTCACCCTGGATCATCTACACACACACACACACCCACACACACCACCACACACGCGAGTTGACAAACACACACTTTGATTGGCAGAACCAGCGCAGCGGTAAGAAGATCATATTTGTAGTGAAAGAGATGGACTCAAAACCCACACAACAGATCATGCCTAGTGTCCAAAGAGGAAAAAACACATAACAGATCATGCCTAGTGTCCAAAGAGGAAAAAACACATAACAGATCCTGCCTAGTGTCCAAAGAGCTTTAGACAGGACAGATCCTGCCTAGTGTCCAAAGAGCTTTAGACAGGACAGATCCTGCCTAGTGTCCAAAGAGCTTTAGACAGGACAGACAAGACCTGTGTCACGTTAGTGGAGGTCTCACACACTCACACACACACACACACACACAACACACCACACACACACACACACACACATCTCACACACACACACACACACACACACACACACAAACACAGCATACATGTGTTATGTATAAACTCACTTTCACACAAGCGTACAGGCTTATATACACACACATACACACACACACCCACCCACACAAACCTCCTGATCAGGTCTCATTAATACACGCCCATCTTGATGTAGCAGAGAACAGATGGGTCGACCATCCCTCAGAACGAGGAAAGGAAAAGAGAGGGAGGGAAGAGACGGAGGAGAAGAAGGATATGACATCCTGTGTGTTTATATCGGGAGATGGATTAGAGGTGGAGATTACTAGATACAGTAAACCAGGGTTAGAAGGAGGTTTAATCCAGGATTGAGCTGTTGATATTACAAAGAACGGATTAAGATTATATCAATGGTGTAGTGTCTTGTCAAATCAGACTTTAGACAAGGGAGTCAAACGTGAGCACTTCTTGTAATTAAAAAGATCTAAGACGTAAGTGCCAGAGGGTGTGGAGAGGATTACAAGAGGGACCATGATGACATGTTAAGCACATCTAGGACGTGTTATGAACTGTTAGTTTGGATGTATTCAGTAAGCACATTTAGGACGTGTTATGAACTGTTAGTTTGGATGTATTCAGTAAGCACATCTAGGATGTGTTATGAACTGTTAGTTTGGATGTATTCAGTAAGCACATCTAGGACGTGTTATGAACTGTTAGTTTGGATGTATTCAGTAAGCACATTTAGGACGTGTTATGAACTG
>BROE01000027.1:10852340-10869840 GCA_036571765.1 Plecoglossus altivelis
TCCAGTCCCGCCGTAACGCTCTTCCAAAACGGCACAGCGCACAGAATGGGTGTGACATGAGAGACATGGCAGGCCGAACGCTGTTCAGCCAAGCGGAGACAGCGAACATAAGCATGTTAGTCAAAAATAGAACAGTATAAAAACGTGTTAGGTAAACTCTTAACCATCCTGAAGGGTGAGATAACTCTAGTCACTGTCGCTTGAGTCGGCTTTAGCTTAGCATGCGGGGGGCGCGCGAATCGGGCGGAGGCCACCCGTAGTTGCAAAGCAGCGTGTGCTATGGAAGATAAGTTAGGGGATCGTGTGCCAGGATAACTCAGTCACTAGGTTGATAACATGGCATACACAATGCCTTTGTGGACCGTGTGGCTCAGCGGTCAGAGGAAGAAGCAGGGCAGAGGAAGCGAGAGGAAGGAGTGGGAGGAGAGGGAGGTGAAGGGGATCTGTAGGGAGGTGGGGAGGGGGGAGGGGGGGGAGGAGAAGGGAGAGTGAGGGGAGGGAGACGGATTGATGGAGGGGGGGAGGAAGAAGAGAGAGAAAACAGGGAGACAGACAGAGAGGGGGGGAGGAGAGAGGGGGAGGGGAAGAGGGGAGGGAGGCACAGGGATTAGAGAGGGAGGGAAGACTGTACAAAACGGGCAGACAAGCGACTTGAATGACGATTCGCGCGCGTGGACACATAGGTGTCCTTCATTGCAAGATTTATATCAGTCCTGTTGCCTTGGAGGATCTCCTGTCCTCGGTCACTTGTTCTGCTATCCTAGACAAGATACATGCGATCTCCCTGTCAGTGAGAACACAGAGCCTGACGCGTATTGACACGATGCTCAATGTACTGTTGTGTGGAGGAATCAAGATACGTAGTTGTGTGTGACCTCGAGTGCTCGAATAGCGGTGGCACAGTAGGCACTCCGTTTGATGTCCTTAGCGATACGGCATTGGCCTCTGAGATGGGCAAATAAAACGATTAAACAGACCAAGCCTCACACAGACTTCAGATGCTGTGAAAAGCGAAGAGGAACACACACATTTCTGCTTGCAGCTCTAATTTTCTCATCATTTCATGAATCTGAAACGAAACTAATTTATTGGCCGTCATGCCCAGTTTAGCATGTGAAGCGATAACATGTGACAGTGTAAGATCAGAGAGAGAGACACAGAAAGAGAAAGAGAGAGAGGGTGAGAGAGAGAGGGAGACAGAAAGATACACAGACACACAAAGACAGAGAGAGAAAGAAAGATATTTGGAGAGGCTTTGCAGCCTGTAGACCATACAGAACATGCACAAACACACACAGACACACACACAGACACACACATCCATGTACACACACACAGACACACATCCATGTACACACACACACACACAGACACACACACCCATGTACACACACACATCCATGTACACACACATCCATGTACACACAGACACACACATCCATCTACACACACATCCATGTACACACACACAGACACACACAGGTTGTCTCTGATGGGACTAAGACACAATACACACATCCAGCTTGTCACTCACACCAGAGCAGCGTAAAGCAATTCCAGGGAACAAAGGTTCTCATTAAGTTCAGCGCAATGACACATATTGATTTCTCCCTATGGCATTCCGTCATCAATTGTTCGAAGATTCGCACATCCAATGTGGAGTCAGCAGTCCATCCAGCATCAATAGTTAGTTTTCAATGCAGTCAGCAAAGGGTTAATGAGTTGGTGACACGCGTGCTGTAGGTTGCCAACCTCAGGAGAGTTGGACTTTTGAAGAAAACTAGCGCTGAATCGATCACTCGTGTCAGCCGCTCATGAGAGCTCTACATTGTCCTGGCATTTGCCTTTCACCATCTTTTAGCCCGTACAGAGAGATGATCTTATTATAACTGGTCATCGTCTGGGTAGATCTGCTGCCATGACATAGAGGGTGTTCTACTGCCACAGCAGAGAATTCTACTACCCCTCTGCTGCCACAGCAGAGAATTCAACTACCCCTCTACTGCCACTGCGGAGAATTCTACTACCCCTCTACTGCCACTTGAGAGAAATCTACTACCCCTCTACTGCTACTGTAAAGGATTCTACTACCCCTCTACTGCCACTGCAGAGAATTCTACTACCCCTCTACTGCTACTGTAAAGGATTCTACTACCCCACTACTGCTTTGCATTCTACCACCCCTCTACTGCCCCATCATGGCTGCCTAGCACTGCTAAACCAGCACCATTCAAATGATCTCCACTGCCTTCCCTTCCAAGACAGCCTGGTCCAAAATATGTGAGAGCAAACCTGCTATGAGGAACAGTTGGTGGTGCAGGGAGGAAATACGATTGGCCATCTTCTCCTCTCTGTGGCGTCTGCTGCTGCAGGGAGTGTTCCTATTGGCTACTAGCCGGTGTCTGGTGGCCCAGTGGGAGAAGTGTGTGTGTGTGTCTGGGCTCTCTCACACACACACGCGTGCACACACACACACACACACACACAGTGGACAGAAAGATCCATTCAGGTCCCGTCCACAGACGCATCATTCAGCCTGACGAGACACATCTCTGCTAGTGAGCATTCATAACAGCTAGCCGGTCTCACACACTCACACACACGCATCCTTTATACGTCCAGACGTACACGCACATCCTTCACTCACACACGCAGACACACTCACACACACAGACACACTCACACACGCACACGCACACATCCGCTGTGGCTACATCACTAAGCATTCAGGACATTTTCTGCCATTTTCTGCATATTTCTGCAATCTTCTCACATTACTTTCGAATTCTTCTCTTTCACCTTCAGTTACAAACGCCCCCCCCTCCCCCCTCCTCCCCTCCCCCACTCAAAAAAACCACCAAACAGCCCAGGCCAAGGCCGAGGGCTGGCGAATCCGAGCGGCCTAGCCAACAGTCGTAATATTGACAAGACCAAAGTCTCCAGGTCCAAACTTCAGCCTAAACATTGGCTGGTTAGCAGGGTGCAGTATGTAAACAACCAGGGCTGACAGGGTGACAGACTTGCTGCTGGGAGGGTACAGACCCAGGAACAGCCTGGAAGGATGAGAGCCAGAACCAGCCTGGCTAGGAACCAGGCTGATAAAGAACCAGGCTGATAAAGAACCAGGCTGATTAAGAACCAGGCTGATTAAGAACCAGGCTGACCAAGAACCAGGCTGATAAAGAACCAGGCTGATCAAGAACCAGCTTGACCAAGAACCAGGCTGACCAAGAACCAGCCTGACCAAGAACCAGGCTGACCAAGAACCAGGCTGATCAAGAACCAGGCTGATCAAGAACCAGCTTGACCAAGAACCAGGCTGATCAAGAACCAGGCTGATCAAGAACCAGGCTGATCAAGAACCAGGCTGACCAAGAACCAGGCTGATGAGGAACCAGGCTGGGGATGGAGACAGACAGGGTGATCAACCCCTGTCGAGGCTGGCTGTGTCAGCAGGCACACACACACACACACCCACACACACACACACACACACACACACACAGGTATGTGAGGAAAGCGCACAGAGAAGCTAAGACACTTGCGGTGGACGTCAGGAAACACACGCACGCACTCGCTTCCTGGATAAACCTGCTGGCATAACGCACCCGACCGCAGCTCACATCTCCACCTCCGACTCTCTCTGAAAAGCTCTCTTGGTAACTCGTATTCAGTTAGACTAGACACCATCACCACACTAGACCACGAGGAATGAATGTCACCTACTGATGTTCAACGTGGTTTGAATGTACACAACCCCAGTTAGAGATCTGTCTTTAATTCTCTGCTCTCTCTTCCAGCGATACGGAAGGACGCGCATAGGACACAGTCGCTTACGTAAACTGTAGCGCGCTAGCAGACAGGCAGCAAGGGAGTCGATGGCAGGTGGACGAGCTGGGCTCGTGGACCTTAAACACAGAGCAACGGCTGTAGTGCGGCTCTGCATTCTGTGTGGCTTCGGCGGCAGCTGCCGACTATAGAGAGAGGGGAGGGAGGAGAGAGAGAGAGAGAGAGAGAGAGAGAGAGAGAGCGTTCGTGCGTGCGAGCGTGCCTGCGAGCGAGCGAGCGAGCGTTCGAGTGACCAAACGACAGAGAGAGAGCGAGAGAACGAGAGAGGGTAAAGTCTCGCCACGAGTCAAAGACCTATAATACTACGCAGCGAGGGAATGAGCTAGCATGCCCGTCTGAAGAGCTCGTGCGGTTGCAGTAACTGACTAAACTCAAATAGATCCACGGCCTTTCAGCCAACCGTCTCTATCCTCCCACTATTAACAGGCTAGATTTCCACTGATCAACCCAACACAATGTAGTGTAACAGTAGAGAAAGCTACGCGAGATCAGTCGGTGCTGGCACTCAGCTCGACGCGACCTTCTCCGCTTCCCGTTGTCGGGGCGGAGGGTAGTTCTTTGAACGCTCCCTGTTTCTCGCCCTATTGAAGCCTAAAGGCTATTGGCACTGGCTCAATAAGCTTAACGCGCATCTGTCTATATCGCGCTCTATTCCTCGCTGATACCTAATTAAATTGTTACCCTAAAGCCACGTTGTCATGTTTGATGTTGGAATACTTTGCGATTGCAATTTTGGCAACATATTTATTCGTTTGAACAAATCAGTTTTTCATTTATTTATTTGATTGCGCAAAAAGAGTCAGTACCTAATGATGACTTCTGAGTCGCAAGGATTCTTCTAAGATCGGATGTTTTTTGGTAGTACGTTAGATGACAGTAATTAACCTGAACGTTATAACAAAATACAATGTTGTAGTAAAAATTGTAGCGTGCGTCATTAAAGTCAACACCGGAATACAAAGATACACCCTTGGCCGGACAAACCCGACCACGCGAGTACACACCGGTCGTACGGTGCACCTGAGTGCCATGAGGCGCGCGGCGACAGAGCGCTCCCGTATATATCCCGTACACTCAACGTTTGGTGACCCCGTCCAAAGTGCCGTATGAGAAGTGCCGTTTAAGGTTACTATTAATTTTGTATGATGCAACGTGCGCTTTCCACGAGTTGATGCACGCGTGAGAACCGAGAAACACAAGACACACTATATCAGGATCTCTCTCAAGTTGTGTCAAAATTGAGACACACCGATATGTTAGGTTATAATAATAACATATCGATTTAGCTACACCATGTCCACAA
The DNA here is from genome assembly GCA_036571765.1 of Plecoglossus altivelis. NCBI lineage: Eukaryota > Metazoa > Chordata > Actinopteri > Osmeriformes > Plecoglossidae > Plecoglossus > Plecoglossus altivelis. The sequence goes on from BROE01000027.1 coordinate 10,857,493, forward strand.
TTGTAAAGAGACAAATTACCAGTCTGAGATGTGCAACGTGACACCCCGTGTTTCTGAGTGGAAAAGGTGTGGGGATTTTTAGCTCTTTTTTTTTAACACTGCGTAATTCTAACGCTCATACCATTCCTAATATCGCTTTTTACCTTGAACGCACGGGGGGGGCGCGTGCTGGCACGTATTCAGTCAAACACAAACCAGAAAGTCCGGATATGCAATGTCAAGTGTAAACTGACATAAACACATACGTCTGTGAAATGTCTGTTTACGAGATATAATTGCATCTCATAATCCACATCAGGGACCAGGCTAACTGCTGTCCTAATCATAGGTTGTTTAAATGAGACCCCCAAACGAGAGAGGCGGGCGATGGTGCAGTGTTCCCCGCTTGGTACTGACAGAGAACAGGTAACACGCCTTCCTTCACCTGGCGCAGTGTCATCCGCGCCCATTTCGGCTACTTCACAAATCACCGCGTAAAATACCGAAAATGATAGTGGTTTAAACCCACCCTTTGACAAGCGAGCCTTACCTGTAAAAGCTGCAGTTATGAGTTCACAAGCTCCGTCGCATTGACACTGCGGCTGACGACTCGTTCCGCGGAATCCTAACTCCTTTTACTCCCAGAATACAACAAAACGCGCAAAAAAAATAAATACTTGATGACATCCAAATCCAACTGGTTTTTGTGTTTCCTTTCGACTTGGTCCACTTTAGATCCCGGTTGTGATGGGTTTTTAGTTTCACGAGCAGCCGAATCCAGCGCGAGAAAAGAAATAGCGGCAGACTCCCATCAACATTCCCGATCAGCGGGTCCCTCTTTAACAACTATGCCGCTCCGAGTGTTCTCAACCCCGGCGGTCTCACTACACCGCCCATCCCAGGGCACCAACGCACTTTATATGCTTTCAAACGCCGCCGCCGCACCGTAAAGGTTCCGCAGGAGGTACAACCGTGTGGAGATGTGTCTCAGCGCGAGGCTCCTTCTGAACTGAAGCGTTGCGTGTGATGCTGCGGCGAAGTAGGGGAGAGAGGGATATAGAGATAGAGAGAGAGAGAGAGAGAGGGAGAGAGAGAGCGAGAGAGCGAGAGAGGGCGAGAGAGAGAGGGGTTGCTGCGACTGAGTTTGCGGGCTTTCGCAGCTGACACACTGAGAGCAAACGGGCAGGGATTTGAGTCGATGGCGCTTTGCCGGTGCGCAAGGAACGACTGTCTTGTTTTACCGAGCCTTTTGACTCGCCCGCAGTGACATCTCGCATCCCGGGCTGTGATTGGGCTAATTGTAAAATTTCACTGCCAGCAATCACGGAGCGCTGCTCGCATGAATGAGAGACATATGTTGAACCCCTGCAGCCGTCGAATATATTTTCTATGTTTATGTAATGCATTCATTCCGGCGTGAAAGGGATTTGGCGGTGCCAAAGGGAATTCACATGAATACAATACGGGGTGAAATGATCATCGGATTTGAATCTTTAATCGGCAGATCATTTGAAGACGGAGATTAGGCAATAGAAACCTAATTAAGATTCTTGCATAGTGTTAAGGATTATCAATCTGTCATTTTGTGTTTAATGATGCTTTAACATGTTTTTGTCAACCCGCAGACCTTAGCTACAATAGACTTAATGTTTATAATTAACCAATAAAGCAGTTTAATCAGGGTCGTACCATCACAGTTGATTCACAAATCTATTTTACAACTTTTATCAAATCAACTTAAAAATATATTTTTGAACATGGTAAACTTTAATATATGTTTTCTTTTGATACTTAAGAAAAGGTTAAGGCCACAAATGATCTTTTAAAAATTAGGTTTTATTTTTACAAGACTCCGGAGTCTTAAAAATCCTTTTTGAATAGCTTACAGTACAGACTGATAACTTGATTTCCTTTTTCATCATCTATGGTCTAGCCCACTCTGCATGTCTCTCGTGCGGAGCGGGAGAACGAAGAGAGCGGCTGCACAGTTGCCTCGCGTGCTCCTCAGCTCTCAAGGCTCAAGGGCGCCGCGCGGTGAAAAACTGCGTCATACCACCACCTACAGGCCAATCAAAAAACGCAGGTGGATTTCTTACCATTACAGTAAATGTATTTTCATTGAGATTTCTGTTGTATATTGAAGGTACCTGTTACCTGTTCTACTTCATCATAATGCTGCCCCTTATCTAACAAGAAATACGGTCAATTATCCAGACATTTAAGTCTGTTTTAGATATTGTTCCGTGAAAGACAAATCTCCGATGCTCACAAGAATAGATCACTGTTGCTCTGTAAATTAGGAGAAAAACCAATACGTTTTTAAATAGACATTAAATCTCAGGAAAGAAACAGCTCGTCGTTACCGTGACACAAGGAAAGTTCAGAGTAATGAGTTATGGTGTCTATTTGGCAGCCATTTTGCAAGTTTTCGACCAAAAAAGGTTAGGAACCCTGAGGATATTTATTGAGGTACCTGTACACTTGTTCCTATGTATTCAGTGTTGTGAATAGCTCTACATAGAGCACTTTTGATTATTTTTAACAACCACACAATACTAATAGTTTATGAAATACATCTTAAGCAGTTTTTACTTTGAGATATTTCAAGTGACAAATGAAATGATGAGTTGGGTACTAATGTCCGGTCTAAAGACCACAAACCAATACTGTAGATCAATCCAGTGGAAACAAATAGAAATCAAATACTTTTGTATACACTGTTTACCATGTCAAAAGATGAGCCATTGATTCTCCCAGAAGATCCATGCGGCCATTTGTAACAATTTGCTTGACCATAGACGTTCTCAAATGAATTATCCAAATGAAGAGAACAGTAAGATTAGAGAAGAACCAATCCATGGCCTTCAGTGATTCCGTTATAGATCATTCTCTAAACCTCTCTATCGGACGTTAGTCACAGCACAGCTGATCAATAAAGACGGGTTTGAAATGGCATTGGTCAGGATCGGAACCAGATCTTAAATTAAGGTTGTGTAAGGTCACTGGTTTGTCAAGGACATGCTTCAAGATGTCCATCCCACATTTGACCCAGTCACAACATGCTGTCTTACACTTGTTTCATATCAAAACACAGACGATGCGATACAAACTGACCAGGAATTCGATCGTTTTATCATAAACACAATCAAGGAGTCCAGGATTTATGTACCCTAGACTGAGACGTGCCACCGATCAGCAACAGGATGTGATGCGTACGGTAAACATCTCAACGTTCCGGAGGAACATGAGATGGTAAGTATCTGGAGGTTTTCCACGAGGTCAGCTACAGGAAGAACAAGAATGGGGAGTTTAGTGGATGCAGCTGAATGAATGACAAAACACACACACGACACACACACACACACACAAATCCTCGGGAGAAAAAAGAGATGTTGGTCCTTTGTCAGGGTCATTGTCAGACTGCCGGTCTGTCTGACTTGGTCATTTGTCTTGCAAATGAGACGATGACTTATAAGGCAACATGAATGGCTTTGATAAAGCCCCTTCATGCTAAGGTTCAAGCGTGTGTGAAAGAGAGGTGAAGCTCGAGATGTGTACTGGTGTGTTTGTGTGTGTGTGTGCTTGTGTGTGTGTGTGTGTGTGTGGTGAGTGCTGTGTTTGTGGGTGTGTGTGTGCTGTTGTGTGGCGCAAAGAGTGTGTCTTGTGTTTTGGGTGAAAGAAGAGTGTTTGTGTGTACCCAATGCAGCTGCTACTTTTTCGAGTCGCTAACCAACCAGGACGTAAGCAGTGTGTGTGTGGGTGTGGTCGTAAATTCAGCTCGTCAACCCATCCTTAAGCACAGCTGTACGTGGCTCAGCCTTGCGCCCATGGGAGAGAGACCCAACAGCCCCCATCCGCCACCCCCCTGCCCCATCCCTCCCGTCCTCCCTGTCCCTTCCCTCCTCCCTTTCCCTCTCTCCCCTCTCCCTGTCATCCGTGCCACTCTGTCCCCTGTTCCCCTGTCCCCTCTCCCCTCTCCCCTCCTCTCGTCCTCCCCGTCCCTCCCTCGCTCTCCCTCTGCCCCTCCTGTCCGCTGTCCCCTGATCCCCTGGCCCTCTTTCCACTTGACCCCTCCACCAGTCCACGATCTCAACGCCTGTCTCCCATCAACCTTCCTCACCCTGTCTTCCCACCCCTGTCTCCTCACCCCCTGTCCCCACCTCCCTCCCTCTCACCCCCACCTCTTCCTGCCTCCCTCCCTCCATACCTCACATCTTGCCACTCTCTCCCTCTTTCCCACTCCCTCCCCCCCCCCCCCCCACACCGTCCCTCATGCCTCCAACCACCCTGTCCCGTGTCTCCTACTTACAGGGCAGGGGTGACACAGACATCAGCATCACACCTAACATGCCACTCTGCACACAGTCTTTCACAGTACCAGACTCTGAACGTTAAATCACATATACAAAATGCCCATAAGCCAGTTTATAGTCTATTTCCATGTCATCTGCAAACCCCAGGATGATCATATTTATGAGTTGCCAATGGCCGCGCTCGATTTACCGTGTCCATCTTCATAAAAACGTCCTCCCTCCCTGTGGTTGGTTGTGCTGGGAAGGTGATTCTGTTTGGTTTGAATTCCGGGAGAGCCCTAGACTGTGTCATCATGACATGGGTCTGCTCATCACTGCCTTGAATCTATTAGCATGTTTGTCACTGATCACATTTTATACATGTCACAGAGAGACAATGAATAACACTTTAATCAATACTGAGTCCAAATTTAATTTTCATTTTTCCGTCTCATAAAGTGTTGACTGGTGAATCGGATCTGAAGGCTCGTGTGTGTTTAGCATCTCCTCAAATCATTTGTTTCTGAACATGATTATGACTTCCTGTACACTATGTGTCTTCGTTTGTATGTGTGTACATGTGTTTACATTTGCGTATGTGTATTGAGTACAGCCATAAACAGGTAGCCAATCTGTCTCTCTTTCTGTCTCTCTGTCTCTCTGTCTCCTGCATGTCTGTCTGGTCTCTCTGTCTCTATGTCTCTCTGTCTCTCTGGCTCTGTCTCTCTGTCTTCTTATGTCTTCTCTGTCTGTCGTCGTCTCGTCGTTATCTCCTCCCCCGTATGTCAGCAGACCAGAAATGCTTGCTCTCTCTCGCAGAGAACATGGCCTTGGGTCCTGGAGATAACCCCCCCCTCCACCCATCCTGGCCCCAGGATTAGACCTCCTGTGGAGTTACTGCAATGGGGGTCTGACAGGAGGGTGAGAAACATTGGCATCTGCGTTCTTTTCTTTCCTCTCCTACACCCATTTGTTGAGAGCTTTCTGTTTTTACTACTACTGATCTACTCTGTTCTGTTCTCTACTGCTGTTTTCGTTCTCTCTGTTCCGTTTGGTTATTACTTCTGTTTTTCGGTCTAAACTCTGTCTGTTCGTTTCTAACTCTGTTCTGTACGTCATCTGTTTGATTCGGTTCACTCGTTCGTTCGGTTCACTCTGTTTGTGGGTTCACTCTGTTTCTGTTCGTTGCACCGTTCTGTACGGTCTACTCTGTTCTTACGTCTACTCTGTCTGTCGGTTCTACTCTGTTTACGGTTTCTCTGTTCCGTTCGGTTTACTCTGTCTGTTGTAATTACGGTTCTCTAATTCACGTGGCCCGTCCTCTGGTCTCAGTCCCCCTGATTCATTTCATTTTCAGTCTTTCCCGACTAACCCACTACAACTACTACATTTCATGTCAGAATGTGACCTAACACTAAACAATGATATAGTGCGGAGGAGAGGAGGGAGGAGGAGAATGAGGAGAGGAGAGGAGGGAGGAGGAGAATTAAGAAGGAGAGGAGGGAGAGGGATGGAGATGGCAGGAGGAGGAGGGAATGCAGAGAGGAAGAGGGAGGCAGAAGGAGAGGAGGGATGAGGAATGAAAGGAGGGAGGGGAGAAGGGAAGAAGAGAAGGCGGAAGGAGATATATATAGATGGAGGGAGATGAATAGAGAGATGGAGGAGGAGAGTGAGGAGAGAGGAGAAAGAGGGTGAGGAGAATGAGAGGAGAGGGGGAGGAGATGAAGAAGGAGAGAGGGAGAGGAGAAGGAAGAGAGAGAAGAGGGAGGAGCCGAATTTAAATAGAAGGAGAGGATGCGAATTATAGAAGGAGAAGGAGGAGGCAATTAAGAGGAGAGGAGGATGCGGGGAATGCAGAGGAGAGGAGGGAGGAGGGAATGAAGATGAGAGGAGGGAGGAGGAATGAAGATGAGAGGAGGAGGAGGAAAAGAGAAGAGAGAGGGATAGGAAGTGAGAGGAGGGAGGGGGAAAAAAGAGGGTTTGAGGAGAATAAAGGAAGGGAGGGAGGGAGAGAATAAGAGAGGAGAGGAGGGAGGAGGAGAAGGAAGAGAGGAGAGGAGGGAGGAGGGAGGAGAATGAAGAGGGAGAGAATAGAGAGCAGCAAGACATGAAGTCATTGGTTGCAATCATTCAACATACATTACATGGAACACATTTCCATTTTAAATTGATCATCTTCACTGAGTCTAGAGAGACTAGAGGAGCAGCAATTATGCATGCATGAATATGTGTAATAAGGCATACGTGTTATTGCAGTCAGCTGTGTAGCAACGTACATGTTCTGTCTTTTAATGAGCTGTTTTGAAAGTGACTGCATGAAATCATCATGGCTTGTTGCTTTAACAAACAGAACGCTAATGCAGACTCAGGCCATGAAGAGTGTGTGCTGTTCACATGTTGAAGAGAGCGTGTGTTGTCACACCGAAGAGTGTGTGTCGTACACACAGTACAGAGTGTGTCGTACACACAGTACAGAGTGTGTCGTACACACAGTACAGAGTGTGTCGTACACACAGTACAGAGTGTGTCGTACACACAGTACAGAGTGTGTCGTACACACTGAAAGAATGTTTGTTCACCGGAAGTGAAGTGTGTGTCGTTCACACGCCGAAGAGTGTGTGTGTCGTCACGCCAAAGAGAGTGTGTGCTGTTCACACTGAAGAGAGTGTGTGCTGTTCACACGCTGAAGAGTGTGTGTCGTTCACATGCTGAAGAGAGTGTGTCGTTTGCACGCCGATGAGTGTGTGTCATTCACACGCCAAAGAGAGTGTGTGTCGTTCACACGCCGAAGAGTGTGTGTCGTACACACAGTACAGAGTGTGTCGTACACACAGTACAGAGTGTGTGTCATTCACACAGTACAGAGTGTGTGTCGTACACACGGTACAGAGTGTGTGTCGTCACACTGAAGAGAGTGTGTGCTGTTCACACGCTGAAGAGTGTGTGTCGTTCACACGCTGAAGAGTGTGTGTCGTTCACACGCTGAAGAGTGTGTGCTGTTCACACGCTGAAGAGTGTGTGTCGTTCACACGCTGAAGAGTGTGTGTCGTTCACATGCTGAAGAGTGTGTGTGTCGTCACGCCAAAGAGAGTGTGTGCTGTTCACATGCTGAAGAGTGTGTGTCGTTCACATGCTGAAGAGTGTGTGCTGTTCACACTGAAGAGAGTGTGTGCTGTTCACACGCTGAAGAGTGTGTGTCGTTCACATGCTGAAGAGTGTGTGCTGTTCACACGCTGAAGAGCGTGTGTCGTACACACAGTACAGAGTGTGTGTCGTACACACAGTACAGAGTGTGTGTCGTACACACAGTACAGAGTGTGTGTCGTACACACAGTACAGTGTGTGTGTCGTACACACAGTACAGAGTGTGTGTGTCGTACACACAGTACAGTGTGTGTGTCGTACACACAGTACAGAGTGTGTGTCGTACACACAGTACAGTGTGTGTGTCGTACACACAGTACAGAGTGTGTGTCGTACACACAGTACAGAGTGTGTTTCGTACACACAGTACAGAGTGTGTGTCGTACGCACAGTGCAGAGTGTGTGTCGTACACACAGTACAGAGTGTGTGTCATTCACACAGTACAGAGTGTGTGGGAATCATATCTCCTTCAGCGTTATCCAGTAACCAAACCTACCATCATACCAGCTCTCACGGCAATAACCACTGTTTTCTTTTCTAGGTCATACAAACCATAAAATAATCTTATCAGTGTGATGATGGTGTTCCAGCTTGGATGCAGATGCAGACGTGTGGGATCGTGTGTCCATGTGGTCCAAACACACCGAGCTCAGCCAGAAGCCATGCTGTCTCACTCATAGTGGAGCACAGGTACTGTGGACCTTGTTTAGTAGCTTCTGTCTCACGCTTGGACACACACACACATTTGTACAAACATACACACTTGCACACGGACACGCACACACACATTTGTACAAACATACACACTTGCACACACACGCACACACACTTACACACACACTTACACACACACATTTACACACACATTTACATACACTTATACACACACATTTACACACACACGCACACACACTTGTACACACACATGTACACACACTTGTACACTCACGTTCACACACACTTACACACACACATGTTCATACACTTGTACACACACATGTACACACCCGTTCACACACACGTACACACAATTATACACACACTTGTACACACACATGTACACACACTTGTACACACACATGCATACACACTTGTACACACACATTACACACACATGTACACACACATGCATACACACTTGTACACACATGGACACACACTTTACACACACATTACACACACATGTACACACACATGTACACACACTTTACACACACTAAAATGGGATAGATGAAGGAGAGGAGCTAAGCAAACTGACACAAGAAGATTAATTCTCCTTTTCCTGCTGGTGCCTCCCTCCATTCCTGCCTCTCTCTCCCTTCCTCACCCCACGCCCCCCCCCTCCCTCCCTCCTCCCTTCCTCCTCCCTCTTTTGATTGCCTCCTGTCTCTCTCTTTCTCTCCCTCCCTACCCTCCTCTCTCCCTTCCTTCCCTCCCTCCCTCTCTCCCTCCCACCCTTCAGTCACCTTCCTCTCCCACACTCTCTCTCCCTCTCTACCCCCTCCCTCTCTCCCCCTCTCTCTCCCTCTCTCCCCCTTCCCCTCTCTCCCCCTCTCTCTCCCTCTCTCCCCTCTCTCTCCCTCTCCCCCTCTTCCCTCTCCTCCCTCTCTTCCCTCTCTCTCCCTCTCTCCCCCCTCTCTCCCTCTCTCCCTCTCTCCCTCTCTCTCCCTCTCTCCCCCCTCATCCCCCCTCTCTCCTTCCAGCCTCATTGTTTTCAATAAAGTGTCAGTAGCCATCATCCTGTAATCACATTTGTGACTTGAGATCCAGAGTTTTGATGCAATCAATGCCTATTAGAATCACAGACCTATTGATTGAAAGCAGAAGCTGCATATGATCTCTTTCTCTTTCTCTCTATTTCTTCCTTTCAAAAAAAAAAGGGGGGAAAAAAAAGGAGGGAAGGGGATTACCAACCAACAAATGGGCCCCAAATACCACAAACCTTTTTGTAAACACACCATTACACACACAAATTCTAAAACCACAAACACATGCAAAAAATACACACTTGGGGTTTTAACACCACAATGACACAAACACTTTTAACACACCACATTACACCACACATGTAAAACACACACACATGTAAAAACACACACATGTAACACACACTTTACACACACTAAAATGGGATAGATGAAGGAGAGGAGCTAAGCAAACTGACACAAGAAGATTAATTCTCCTTTTCCTGCTGGTCCCTCCCAACATCTGTCCCTCTCTCTTCCCTTCCTCTCCCTCCCTCCCTCCCTCCCTCCCTCCCTCCTCCTGCATCTGTCTCTCTTCTCTCTCCTCCCCTCCGCCTCCTCCCTCCATCCCTTCCTTTCCCTCCTCCCTCTCTCCCTCCCACCCTTCAGTAACCTTCTCCCCACACTCTCTCTCCTCTCTCCCCTCCCTCTCTCCCCCTCTCTCATCCTCCTCCCTCACTCTCTCCCCTCTCTCTCCCTCTCTCCCCCTCTCTCTCCTCTCTCCCCCCTCTCTTCCCCCTCTCTCCTCTCTCCTCTCTCTCCCTCTCTCCCCCCTCTCTCCCCTCCTCTGCATCCCTCTTCTCTCTCTCCCCTCTCTCCCTTCTCCTTCCCAGCCTCATTGTTTAGATCATGCCCATCATCCTGTAATCACATTTGTGACTTGAGATCCAGAGTTTTGATGCAATCAATGCCTATTAGAATCACAGACCTATTGATTGAAAGCAGAGAGCTGATATGATCTCTGTCTTTCTCTCGCTATCTCTTTCTTCCTTTCTCTTTCTTTCTTTCTTTCTCTCTCTCTCTCTGTCTCTCTCTGTCTCTGTCTCTCTCTCTCTCTTTCTCTCTCTCTGTCTCTCTCTCTCGTCAGCCAAGCTCTGGGGCTTGACTGGTTTCCCTGTTGTTTAGATGATGACTGTGAAGAGGGCAGATTGCCAGGAGTGAAAGCCTTATGGCAATGCGTTCAGGGGATGTCTATAGCGTGTGGAATTGAAAACTGTCTCTGTCTTTTCATTCTACCTCTCTCATTCTCACTTCAACTACTTATCTCTTTCTATTACCGCTCGCCCTTTTTGCTTTTGTCTCTTATGATGATAGGTCGTTTTTCTATCCTTCTGTTCCTTTCTCTCTCTCTCTCTCTCTCTCTCTCTCTCTCTCTCACTATCTCTCCCTCCCTCTCTCTCTTTCTCTCCCTTCTCTTTCTTTCTCTTTCTCTCTATCTCTTTCTTTCTGTCTTTACTGTCATCAATCTCTCACTTCAGAGGACAAAACGCGAGACAGAGAGGAGGTAAGCCAGGAAGATGTGAGTGGAGAGATGCAGAAGAGAGACCTGATGTGAGGGTGTGAGGAATCTGCCCTGCTTGCTGTGAGCTGCACATCTGAACCTGGACTGGAGATGAACAGGGAATTGGCAAGGATTAGTGAATCTTCTCAAGAATTCTTACCAAGACGGATCACTAAGAGTCAAACCTTCTCTGTGCAACGTGTGTGTGTGTGTGTGTGTGTGTGTGTGTGTGTGTGCTCTCTGCCTTTGTCTTGGTCTGCATGTGTGTGTGGTTGCAGAAGTCAGACAGGTTTTATTGCTGCATTTTCACAAGGTGACATTTACAGGACAGTTTCACATACTGCAGTCCCCCAGCCTCTCTGCCTTTTAGTCTCCAAGTCACCCAGCCTCCCATTCCCCCAGCCTCTCAGCCTTTTAGTCTCCAAGTCACCCAGCCTCCCATTCCCCCAGCCTCTCAGCCTCCAGCCTTTTGGCCTCTCAGCCCTTTAGCCTCAGCTTCTCAGCCTCTCAGTCCCCCAGCCCCCTGCCCCAGCTTCTTAGCCTCTTAGCCTCTTAGCCCCCCAGCCCCCAGCCTCCCAGCCTCCTTTATCTGCTGTAAGTGAAATCATCAGAGGATGAAAAAGGGATCTGTTTCTATCCTGTACCCTGTACTGGACTTCTTACTCTTTCTCCTTCTCAATCTGTTCTCTGTCTATATCCTCTCTCCCTCTCGCTCTCCCCCCTCGCTCTCCCCTCTCTCTCTCCCACTCTCTCTCTTTCTTTCTTCCTCTCTCTGTCTCTCTCTCTTTCCTTCTCTGTCTCTCTGCCTCTCTCTTCATCTCTCTCCCTCTCTTTGTCTCTCTCTGCCTTTCTCTCTCTCTCTCTCCCTCCCTCTCTCCCTCTCTCTCTCTCCCTCCCTCTCTCTATCTCTCTCTCTCTCTATCCCTCCCTCTCTCTCTCTCCTTCCCTACAGCCGACCATGCTGTAAGTGCCTGTGTGTCCCCCAAGACAAGCTCTGCGACACACACTGGACAACCTTGCGTTCCCAGGATTCCTCATTAGGTGTGCAGTCACCTCACAAGGCGGTGGAGGGCGGGTCTGCTGCAGTCGGCTCTCTACATGCCAGGCACACCCAGGACCAGGCTGGAACACCAGCTCAGGGAGACACACACACACACACACACATGGAGACAGGGAGAGAGACAGGGTGACGGATAGATGGAGACAGAGAGAGACAGGGAGAGAGACAGAGAGAGAGACAGAGAGAGACAGATAGATGGAGACAGAGAGAGAGACAGAGAGAGATGGACAGATGGAGATGGAGGGAGATAGAGAGAGACAGACAGAGACAGAGAGAGAAAGACACAGAGAGAGAGAGAGACTGAGAGAGAGGGGGGGGAGAGAGAGAGAGACAGAGAGAGATGGAGAGATTGACAGAGAGACAGAGAGAGAGAGACTGATTGTCACGCGCACAAGAGGTGTCAAGCCTTGTTAAGATATATTCAACAACAGAAAATAATGCAAAACCTCCTATTCTTGCCACTGTAGAATCATGCACTTACCAATCCCTCTCACACACCCCAACTCATCTCTAACTAATAAGAAGAGCTATATTGACTGTGCAGAGATTGTAAAACAAACTTCATCAAGGCTGTTGACTCAGTCACATTGTGCAGAGATGCACTGTCTCTGGTTCATAAAATGATG
>BROE01000027.1:10878004-10889003 GCA_036571765.1 Plecoglossus altivelis
GTGTGTCTGTGTGCTCTGTGTCTGTGTGCTCTGTGTGTCTGTGTGCTGTGTGTGTGCTGTGTCTCTGGGTGTGTGTCTGTCTCTGTGTGCTCTGTGTGTGTGTTTCTGTGTCTGTGTGCTGTGTGTGTCTCTGTGTGTGTGTCTGTGTGTCTCTGTGTGTGTGTCTGTGTGCTCTGTGTGTCTGTGTACTGTGTGTATACTGTGTGTGTGCTGTGTGTGTTTGTATTCATCTGTGTGCGTCTGTTTGTGTGCTGCGTGTATGCTGTGTGTGTCTCTGTGTGTGCGTCTCTGTGTGTTTGTGTGCTGCGTGTATGCTGTGTGTGTCTGTGTGTGTCTGTTTGTGTGCTGTGTGTGTCTGTGTGTGTTTGTATTCATCTGTGTGCGTCTGTTTGTGTGCTGCGTGTATGCTGTGTGTGTCTCTGTTCTGCGTGTATGCTGTGTGTGTCTGTGTGCTGCGTGTATGCTGTGTGTGTCTGTGTGCTGTGTGTGTTTGTGTGCTGCGTGTATACTGTGTGTGTCTGTGTGCTGTGTGTATACTGCGTGTATGCTGTGTGTGTTTGTGTGCTGTGTGTATACTGCGTGTATGCTGTGTGTGTTTGTGTGCTGCGTGTATGCTGTGTGTGTTTGTGTGCTGCATGTATGCTGTGTGTGTTTGTGTGCTGCGTGTATACTGCGTGTATGCTGTGTGTGTTTGTGTGCTGCGTGTATGCTGTGTGTGTTTGTGTGCTGCGTGTATGCTGTGTGTGTGTGTATACTGCGTGTGTGCTGTGTGTGTTTGTGTGCTGCGTGTATGCTGTGTGTGTTTGTGTGCTGCGTGTATGCTGTGTGTGTCTGTGTGTCTGTGTGTGTGTGTCTGTGTGTGTGTCTGTGTGTCTCTGTGTGTGTGCCTCTGTGTGTATGCTGTGTGTGTTTGTGTGCTGCATGTATGCTGTGTGTGTCTGTGTGCTGTGTGTGTCTGTGTGCTGTGTGTGTCTGTGTGCTGTGTGTGTTTGTGTGCTGTGTGTGTCTGTGTGCTGTGTGTGTCTGTGTGCTGTGTGTGTCTGTGTGCTGTGTGTGTCTGTGTGCTGTGTGTCTCTGTGTGCTGTGTGTCTCTTTGTGCTGTGTGTGTCTGTGTGCTGTGTGTCTCTGTGTGCTGTGTGTCTCTGTGTGCTGTGTGTGTCTGTGTGTCTCTGTGTGCTGCTTCGCATGTATGGAAACTTTACTGTTCGAATTTGAGCAACCCAAATCTTTGAACCTTTCATTTCTGGATCGGAAATTTTTAAAACATTGAAACAAATTCATGTTTATCTTTTAATGAGATGAAGTCAAAACCAACAAATTTGATTGTGTTAACATTTCAAACATAAGTATTTAATGCCTTCAATTCAAAACATTACGTTACTGATTTGCATCCATACAAACGTTTGGTGCATGTTGATGTACTCCTGGAGCGAGATGGAATATTTTTGAGATACGGGAATGAACCCGTTGAATTATTCATCGCCGGCGCCTGTAGACGCACCTGCTTCGAAGCAAACTCTGATTATCAAGGTCTTCCTCTGAAACAGGACACAGTCGGACACTGATAACACCAGTCGATTTCACTCTCGGCACATCTTGCACATGAAAACCATAGAAGAAAAACTGCAAATGGTGTACGCCATTTCCTCTGCATAACTTTCACGGTTGAAACAGTCAGGAAGATCTGAACAACGTTCCGAAAACAACTGAAAAGCCAAAGAAAGCCGTTCGAATGGCAGACGGGGGGGGGGGGGGAACGACTGTAAAATGATAATAATCCTCTTTTGAAGGGCAGAAAAAGAAGCAAATACACTCTACAGCTGTAGGGGAAAACCTAAATGGGATTCCTATTTTACGGTTGAAAACATTTATTCCGGACCGTTTAAAAAGGTTTACTGGCCACTGGCTTATGATATTCATAGCCCTCTCCTACAAGGCTAAACCATCTCCATGCTTCATCTTCCTCCATTCATGCAGACACACAGCCATGACGGCTACGGCTGTTTGGGAATGGATCCAAAATGGCTGCCGAAAGGAAATAGCTCACTGAATAAGTGCTCGCATTGTGTTGGGTTAGCCTGGACTTAAAGCTACAGCAGCCTGGGTTTGAATTTGGGATTTCTACGTCTTCCCCCATCTCTCTCTCTCTCTCTCTGTCTGTCTGTCTGTCTCTCCGTCAACCCCGTCCCCATCCTCTCTCTCGCTCTCTCTCGTCCGTCTCTCTCTCTCTCTCTCTCCGCTCCCTCCCTCCCATCCCTCCCTCCCTCCCCCCCCTCCCTCCCTCCCTCCTCCCTTCTCCCTCTCCTCCCTCTCTCCTCTCTCTCCCTCTCTCCCTCTCTCGCACCTCTCTCTCTCTCTCATCTCTCTCTCTCTCTCTCTCTCTCTCTCTCCTTCCTGTCACACTGTGATCCCAACCTGTCTGATAAAGCGTCATACACGGGACAGTGTTATACTTCAAGATGGCCACTCTGTGAGCAAGAAGTGGACTGGTTCCTTCTGTCGGTCACTATGCTGGGTTTTTTTGGAGTGTTATCCTTTCCATAGCTCTTTAGTTGACTTACCTCAGTAGCTCCCGGGCACTCTGCGCCCCTTCAGGGGCCCCTCTCCTTGACACGGGGCCCCGTGGGGCCCTCCAGGCTTCAAGGTTATCCTCTTCCGGCTCCACTCGTCTCCTCGAACGTCAACCTTGGCTGTGGACACACTCACACTCGCTGTGTGCTCTTCCCAGAGGTGCTGGAGAAGTATTTCTGATCTGAGCTGGCTTAGATCCCCTCTCTCTCTAGTTCTCCTTTCCTTCCTGTCTCTTTCCTCCCCATCTCTCTCCTCCCCCTCTCCCCTCCTTTCCTCCCCTCTCTCCCCCTTTCCTTCCTCTGTCTCTTTCCTCCCCATCTCTCTCCTCCTTTCCTCCCCTCTCTCCTTTCCTCCCCAACTCTCTCCTCCTTTCCTCCCCTCTCTCCTTTCCTCCCCCTCTCTCCTCCTTTCCTCCGCTGATCAAGCCTTCCTTTAGAACTCCCTATCCATCCGATCTTAACCAGTTTTCTGATGTTCCACCGTGTTTATTTAGCAGGCGTTTGTTTAAAAACACTTCCTGTGGAACGTGGACCAACTGTGAAAGTTTACCCCCAAAGAAGTGTGCGTGGTTTCTAAAGCCATCCAGTCAGAGACACAGAGTGAAATAAGGTTTACCACCGCCTCTAACCCTCAACACTGCCAACAAGTCAACAGGCGCCAAAACCAAGTGAAAAAGGAGCGGAAGAGGAACAGAGAAGAGAGGAGGGCTGGTAACTAATGTGAACGGAACGTGGGGAGGATGGAACGCTGGTGATGAATGAAGCCATCAGACTAACGGAACCTATAGAACAGGCAGCCATCTGCCTTCCCCATTACTGTAATGAAGAGAGTGGAGCCACCAGCCCTGCCACAGGGCCTGTCGGCTAGCAAGGACTGTAAGCCTTCAGAGAGAGAGTGTGTGTGTGTGTGTGTGTGTGTGTGTGTGGGTGCATCAGAGTGCGCCCGTAACCATGGGAGATAGAGTGTGTGTTTTTTGCGAGAGTTGTTGTGTGTGTAGAGAGAATATTGTGTGTGTTTGTGTGCTGGGAGAGTATTGCGTGTGTGAATGCGTGTGTGTGTGTGTGTGAGTGTGTGTGAGTGTGTGTGTGAGTGTGTGTGAAGGGGGTACCCCTTGGAGAAGAGTTACGGCCGCGCAGCAGACGCTTCACACCTCATTGGACGTTGAGATGCGCCAATCACCTCCCACAGGCCCGCCCCCCGGCCTGTTAGCCGAAGATTCACAACGCTGTGTTGCTTCAGAGAGACAGAGAGTTGAGAGAGAGAGGGAGAGAGAGAGAGAGAGACAGAGAGTTGAGAGAGAGAAGGAGAGGGAGAGAGAAGGAAAAAGAGAGAGAGAGAGAGAGAAAGAGGGAGGGAGAGAGTTGGGAGAGAGAAGGAGAGGGAGAGAGAAGGAGAGAGAGAGAGAGAGAGAGATAGAGAGAGAAGGAGGAAGAGAGAGAGGAAGGGAGAGAGACAGAGAGATAAGGAGAGGGAGAGGGAGGGGGAGGGAGAGAGAGGAAGAGAGAGATAGAGAGTTGAGAGAGTTGACAGACAGAGAGAGTTGAGAGAACGAGAGGTACAGGAAGACATTATCTGAGGAGAGAAAACACAAGTGAGGAAACAAGGGAAGCTGAGATCAAGGTTCTAATGTAAATGTGATTGCTGACTCATCTCTCTAAAGGGTTGCTGTTGCTGTTCCAAGTCCACGCTCAGCGTTGCCAGGGGAACACGCCCAGGTGTTCGGCTGGAAGCACCTGCCACAGGTGAATCTTATTAGGCTCTATTTTAGGAAAGAGGCCCGTCACTTTTTCGGGGATGTGATTCAATAGGCTTCGAATGCTTCCTTCCTTTCCCCCCTCTGATGTTGGTCCAGAGGGGGGGATGACAAAAGACAGGTGATGGAGTAATGAGAGAGAGAGACAGGGGGGCAGAGAGGAGAGGGGCGAGAGAGGGGGGAGAGAGAGAGAAGAGGGAGAGAGAGGTACAGAGAGGAAGAGAGGGGAAAGAGGAGAGGAGAGACAGAGAGAGAGGAAGAGAGAGGAAAAGAGGCGAGACAGAGAGGTGAGAGCAGCAGAGAGAGAGGAAGAGAGGGGAGGACAGACAGAGAGAGAAAGAGGGAGAGAGAGAGACAGAGAGGAGAGAGGGGAGACAGAGCAGAGAAGGAGAGAGAGGTTTTCTTGGAATTAGTAAGAGGAGAGGAGAGTGCTAGAGAATGATTGAGAGGAGACGAGTATTTCTACCCATGAGGAGGACAGTGAATACCCAGACTGCATCAGCAAGACACGTTTTGATTGGTTGCCAAAACAGTCCACCTTCATCAGCTGTCTCCAGGACAACAGGGGAACCCCACCAACACAGGGGAGGAGTACAAGCACACACCCTCACTTTTGGCCTGGGGTCATCTGCCTCCACCTCCAACCAGCCCCCATCTCTCCCTGACCTCCTCCCCACCCCCCATGACCTCCTCGACCCCGACCTCCTCCCCACCTCTCCCTGACCTCCTCCCCACCCCCCTGACCCTGAGAAATCAGACAGCCAGAGGGCAGCTGATGGATAAAGACGGATTAAGACACAAAAAGACAAAACTCTGTCTCTGACACACACACACACACACACTCCCCAGTCAAACAGAGTTTGGCAGTGAATGTGTGTGTTGATATAGTCATGATAAGACTTCTTCTAAGCAGTCTACAGCTGGCCTGCACATACACACGAGATACGAAGACACACAGCTCTCCTGCAAACACAACTGCACTCATACACACACACACACACTGTGCACACACAACTGCACTCATACACACACACACACACTGTGCACACACAACTGCACTCATACACACACACACTGTGCACACACAACTGCACTCATACACACACACACATACACTGTGCACACACAACTGCACTCACACACACACACTGTGCACACCCGGCAAACAGAAAGACACAACACATACACACATACAGCACACTCACACAGACAGACACAGCACATAAGCACACATAGACCGCAGAAACTCACACAGACAGACACAGCACATACACACATACAGCACACTCACACAGACAGACACAGCACATACACACATACAGCACACTCACACAGACAGACACAGCACATACACATACATACATGCATGCACACACACTCTATGTATGCAGACATGCACGCACACTCTATGTATACACACGCACACACAGACAGAGAACATACACACAGACAGACACAGCACATACACACACACAGAACATACACACAGCACATACACGTACACAAACAGACACAGCACATATACAGACACAGCACATACACACACACACACACACACTGCACACCCTGCAAACAGAAAGACACAGCACATACACACACAGCACATACATACAGCACATACACACACAGCACATACACACACAGAACATACATACACACAGCAAACACACACACACACAGCAGACACACACACAGAGTACACACAGTACACACCAGAGTAATGTCAGACAGATTCAACAGTTGTACTGGCATGATTTCTTTATTTTCATTGTCAGAAGGGGTGCGACTGATGAGTGAAAACAACTAGCAGATACAATATGAACAGAACACACACACGCTTTCAGACTGTCTAGAGGGCCTGTGTGGGAAAGTGCAATAGGGTGGGATCATAGCATGATGAACAGTGGCATGAAAATGCACGGATTGTGGATAGACTTGTATTTTTATAGAGGTATGTTTGTGGTAAAGGACGTGGAATAGTCCATGTGGGAGCATGCAGCAGGGGTGAGCGGGTACGGTGGTAGTGGTTCAGTCCGTTTGGGTGGCTGTGACGGACTTGGATCTGGCGCTGTGCTACACCTGGCTCAGACCAGCTCTCCCCCCATCTCTTCCCTGACTTGGTATCTTCCAAATGGCCGCCAGTCCAGTGTTGGTGGTGCATCTCTGAGCTCCTGGAGGGAGCAGGGTTGGACTGGCAGGGCCGGGGGTGAAGGATTTAGGGTTAGGGTGGGGGTCTGGGGTTAGAGTGGGGGTCTGGGGTTAGGGTCTGGGGTTAGGGTCTGGGGTTAGGGTCTGGGGTTAGGGGGTCTGGGGTTAGGGTCTGGGGTAAGGGGGTCTGGGGTTAGTGGGTCTGGGGTTAGGGTGGGGGTCTGGGGTTAGAGTGGGGGTCTGGGGTTAGGGTCTTGGGTTAGGGTCGGGTCTGGGGAGGGTCTGGGGAGGGTCTGGGGTTACGGGTCTGGGGTAGGTGGGTCTGGGGTAGGTGGGGTCTGGGGTGGGTGGGGTCTGAGGTGTGGTCTGGGGTTAGTCTGGGTAGGGTGGGTCTGGGGTTTAGGGCTGGGGTTTAGGGGTGGGGTCTGGTAGGGTCTGGGTTTAGGGGGGACTGGGTTAGGTCTGTTAGGGTCTGTTAGGGTGGGGTCTGGTTAGGGTGGGGGGTCTGGTTAGGTACTGGGGGTAGGGGGTCTGGGGGTTAGGTGGGGTCTGAGTTAGGGTGGGGGTCTGAGATTAGGGTGGGGGTCTGGGGTTAGGGTGGGGGTCTGGGGTTAGGGTCTTGGGTTAGTGGGTCTGGGGTTAGGGTGGGGGTCTGAGATTAGGGTGGGGGTCTGGGGTTAGGGTGGTGCAGAGGAGACAGGACTACTTAAGAGGTAGGATAGAGTGCGGAAGGGTTCTAGAAGTCGTGTCTATCTCTATCTCTCCGGTTCTCTCGGGGGGAGGGAGGGGTGCAGGGTTCTGGTGGTTTCTGATCCGGTTTCGGTTCTACTTCTCCTCAGGTTTGACTGTGGGTCTCGTGGTGCTGACTTGTCTACATTCAGTATAACTCTCCATAGACGGTCGGTTAACGGTAATGCCTCACTAGAAACGCCATGGCTCCGTTTCACTCCAGCAGAGGGTCATCTTAGCCCCCGGTCCTCAGCTTGTTCTGGAGAGAGACCAAGAGAGAGACGGAGAGAGAGACCAAGAGAGAGATGGAGAGACAGAGAGGGAACATGTTAGAGGGAAAAGTAGTTTGAGTGTTTGCGTCAAGGGAAAGAACTTGTGTTTTTGGTGTGAGAGAGAGCAAGAGGGAGAGAGAGATAGAGAGACAGGGCAAATAGCAGGAGAGAGGGAGGGAGGGAGAGAGGGAGGGAAAGAGGGAGGGAGAGAGGGAGAGAAGGAGGGAGAGAGTGGGTGTGTCAAGGGGAGAGGAAATGGCCGTGGGGGAGTGGATTACATGTTTGCTTTAAGTGCGACCACAAATCCCCAACACACAACTCCTCTACCTGTCAATACCCATTTAATCCAGGCTACTGCATCTGATACCACCGAATAAAACACCAGCAGAGAGGAGAGGGGAAGAAGAGGGGAGAGGAGAGAGAGAAGAGAGGAGAGGGAGGAGAGTGAGAGGGGGAGAGAGAGAGGGGGAGAGGAGAGGAAGAGAGGAGAGGGAGAGAGGGGGCGAGGAGAGGGGGGAGAGGAGAGGAGAGGAGGAGAGGGGGGGAAGAGGGGGGAGAGGAGAGTAGAGGGGGGAGAGAAGAGAGGGAGGGAGAGGAGGGAAAAAACCATAAAAAACAGTGAGAAGGCATCTGAGTGTTCCGAAGCTTAAATCCTGAGCCGCTGCCCAGCAGTGTCTAACACCTAGCTGAGCCAACGTACTCTCGTTTAGAGAGAGAACCTGAGTAATTATCTGCAGCACAACATTATTCAGCCCATTTAAAACACTGTCTAACAAGCTAGGTCCACACTAGCTGGGGCTATGACAGCCAACACACTATGCAGAGGGTTTTCTGAGAGCGAAAGTCCTACTGGATAAATATAAATGTCCCACTTCAAGGTTTGAGAAAGAGGACTATAGGTTGGACGGATGGGTAAGATGACAGTGGGGTGAAGGGAAAGAGAGAGAGAGGAAGAGAGAGAGGAGGAGAGAGAGGAAGAGAGAGAGGAAGAGAGAGAGGAAGAGAGAGAGGAAGACAGAGAGGAAGAGAGAGAGGAAGAGAGAGAGGAAGACAGAGAGGAAGAGAGAGGGGAAGAGAGAGACAGAGAGGAGGAGAGGGAGGAAAACAGAGAGGAAGAGAGAGGAAAAGAGAGAGAGGAAGAGAGAGAGAAGATTGAGAGGGAAGAGAGAGGAAAAGAGAGAGACAGAGAGGAGGAGAGAGGGAGGGAGAAGACAGAGGGAAAAAGAGAAAGAGGCAGAGGGAGAGAGAGAGGCAGAGGGAGAGAGAGAGGCAGAGGGAGAGAGAGAGGCAGAGGGAGAGAGAGAGATAGAGGAGAGAGAGAGGCAGAGGGAGGAGAGAGAGGCAGAGGGAGGAGAGAGAGCAGGAGAGAGAGGTAGAGGGAGAGAGAGCAGAGAGGCAAGGGAGAAGAGAGGCAGGGGGTAGGAGAGAGGCAGAGGGCAGAGAGAGGAAGTCAGACGCGGTCATGCGGTTAGAATATGGAATAAAAAGGCCTTTGGAGATTCCATTCTGTGATAAACCCTCTATTCATGAGCCTCTCAAAGGAAGTAAAGATAGAGGCAGGGAGGGAGAGAATCACTACTTTATCTGCCTTCCTCTCCCCCTCCTCTTTGTCTGCAGCCAGGTCCCATCGCTATCGTTAATCTGGGCGCGCCTTGTGGTCGTATGAGTTAGAAGGTATGGGAGGGAGGGACCAGAATGCAGGGAAGGAACTGAGGGGAGGGGAGAGGGGAAGGGGAGAGGAGGGGAGAGGAGTAGCAGGAGGAGAGAAAAGAAACCGCTCTAAATGTTATCGTGGCTGATGAGCAGTGTGGTAATGATCCTTCAGACAGGCAGACACGATGACAACCAGGGCCAGGCTCCAGTCCTTATCCACCGGTCAATATTCCCCCGATTAAACGCTGAATTAGATTGCTGTTATCTGCCACTGATGGTGGTGGTGGTCTGGCTGGGATAAAGCTATCTAGGGTCATTCTTGGCGTAAATACGAGAGGGTTTAACGTTTAAGGGATGAGTGTTTGTTCCTGTGGGCGGGGTTAGGTCCAGGCTAGGAGGAGGAGGAGGAGGAGGAGGAGGAGAGGGAGGGGTCAGGGTCCGTAGAGTTCAAACGGCCGACAGGGCTGAATGGATAGCAGCTTAGCGCTCTTTAACGTGGATCTGAGGCGTCTGAAGTCAACATGACCTCAGGTGTTTGACCATTACGACATCCACTTCCTGTCTGGACCGGGATAAAAGCTAGCATCATCTAGTGTTAGATGACACATCATGGTAGACCTGACCACCTCCTCCTCTCCCGACCCTCCTACTCCTCTCCTCTTCCCCCCTCCTCCTCCTCCCCCCTCCTCCTCCTCTCCCCACCCTCCTACTCCTCTCCTCCTCCCCCTCCTCCTCTCCCACCCTCCTACTCCTCTCCTCTTCCCCCCCTCTCCCCTCCCCCCTCCTCCTCTCCTTCCCCCCACTCCTCCTTTCACCTGCTCCGCTCGGAAATGCATCTTTAAAAAAAAACCGCTTCCAACCGTAAAATTCTCTGACTTCATGAAGTTAGGCTGTAATGACGAAGGCCGTGTTTAGATTACAGCAGGCTGACAGATGAAGACATCACCCCGTCCTCAGCATCACTTCCTGGTACGAGCTTATGATATCCTAACGACTTGGGTACGTGGTGTGTGTCGACTGTACGCTCAGATAGGGTTTCTGAAGAGACTACAGGTACAACGCATCGCTATGGCAGATGAATAAAACATAGCTGTATTTACATGATGTATATCTTATAACTGCTCGCTCCAAACCTCTAGATTAAATCCCACCCACCCGGGAGACAACGATGGAACAAACCAGTTTCCCTACTTTGGTGAAAAACAATAAAATGATGCAATTGTACAGGGGGAGAAAACAATCTAATAGAAAAGTCATCTGAATGTAAATTGGGTTTGTTTGGGGTGGAGATACTGTGTACTGCAGAGTGGGCAAAGCAGCTAGCGAAGCCAAGCTATTAGGAAAGCCACTGACATTAGCATTAGCATACGGGACCTGAAGCCCTTCTGCATGGGTGGGACTAGGCTGTCAAAGTGGCCAGCCGAGGTCTGATTACATTAAACACCAACCTCTGGCAGACCACACAGAGCCACACACAGCAGGTATTATGGAAATAGACCTTTAGATCTAGAACCTTCTACTTAGAGTAAGGAACAGGCGCCAGGCTGGTTGGAATCGCAAGGGTGTGCGTGTGCGTGCGTGTGACTGACACGACAAGGTCCGGAAAGTGTGCTTAACAAAAGCATACAAACTAATAACAGCAAACAGATCAGAAAAGACGGGGGGGAGAGGGAGGGGGCTTCCCCGGGGGGATTCGAACCCATCCCAGGTTTGAGGTCCTAGCCCAGGTGCCTTTCCTGAAGAGCCAGCTGGTTGCCGTGGGAGACAGTGTCTGAGATGGTTCTCAGTTACTTGGCGAGCACACAGGACTACTCTACAGAAACACAAACTGTCTACGAATCACCAAGCTCACCTACCACGAACACACTATCTA
>BROE01000027.1:10889503-10905034 GCA_036571765.1 Plecoglossus altivelis
CTCTCTCTCTCTCTCTCTCTCTATCTCGCTCGTCCTCCCTTCATCATCTCTCCGTTTTACGGCCACACACCGCTACACTCACATGGCGTTGCCATGGGAGACAGGTTAAGAGAGGAAGCCTGGTTGAAAAGGTAGTTTTTCCCCTAATGACTCCCAGATCCCACGGAGCGTCTGACGTCAGTGACATCACTTCCTGGCTGTGTTCTTCAGCAGCTAAGCAAACCCCGCTGTCAAACTCGAACCAATTACCGACACAAACACAATCAATATTGATCGGCTGTTGTTAACAGTATAACCGACCGGGGTTGGAAACTCGTCCAGCTAGCAGAAACACGGCAGGGAGGAGTCGTTCTGTAGCGCGTGCGTGAGGTAGTGGACCAATCATCTGCTGGCAGGACTGACCTTGGAGGGACAGAAGTGGCTCTCAGCTTGTGGAGTCTCTTCTTCTGAACAGCCACCTCACGTTGAGCTGAAAGCTTGTCTGCAGAACTCGCCTCCCGCAGAACACACACTGATTAAATATAGTGCGTGTGCGAGCATGTGCGTGTGCGAGGATGTGGGCGTGCGAGCATGCACGCGTGCGCACGCGTGTGTAATTACGCAATCTGTCGCAACCCGCATATGGGGTCTTTCAATTAAGCCAAGACGGTTTTCCTGAACTATGAAACCCTGCTGAAGAAGACAAACTCTCTGACCTCCTCATATGCCCCCCCCTTCCTCCTCCTCCTCCTCCTTACATGCCCCCCCTTCTCCTCTCGCCTCTTCCTTACATGCCGCCCCCCCTCCTCACATGCCCCCCTTCCTCCCTCCTCCTCCTTATGCCCCCTCTCACATGCCCCCCTTCCTCCCCTCCTCCTCCCTTTACATGCCCCCCCTTCCTCCTCCCTCCGTCCTCCTTACATGCCCCCCCTCCTCACATGCCCCCCCTTCCTCCTCCTCCTCCTCCTCCTTCACAATGCCCCCGCCTCCTCCTCATATGCCCCCCCCTTCCTCCTCCTCCTTCTTCTTTTTCTTCTCCTCCTCCTCCTCACATTCCCCCCTTCCTCCTCCTTCACCTCCCCCCCGCCTCCTCCTCATATGCCCCCCCCTTCCTCCTCCTCCTCACATGCCCCCCCCTCCTCCTCCTCACATGCCCCCCCCCTCCTCCAGGACCTGCCCCCTCGTGGGGTCACGCAGAGCCATAACAGCCCCACAGAGAGAGGTGGGGAGGCCAGCATGTCGAAGATGTCCTCTCTAGCTTGATAGGGGCCTGGTGTGACCAGCGTGAAGCTGCCTCAGGACTGGTAGCATGGACGTGTGTGACCAAGCCCCCTGCCTGAGGGTGGCCCCCTGCCTGAGGGTGGCCCCCTGCCTGAGGGTGGCCCCCTGTCTGAGGGTGGCCCCCTGCCTGAGGGTGGAGCAGGGTGGCCCCCTGCCTGAGGGTGGCCGCCTGCCTGAGGGTGGCCCCCTGCCTGAGGGTGGCCCCCTGCCTGAGGGTGGAGCAGGGTGGCCCACTGCCTGAGAGTGGAGCAGGGTGGGGGCGTTGTCTCTGGTTAGTATGGGGTTGTGTGTGGGTGTGTGTGTGTGTGTGTGTTGCGGCTGTGTGTGTGTTGCGGCTGTGTGTGTGTTGTGGCTGTGTGTGTGAGTGTGTTGCGGCTGTGTGTTTCTTGTGGTTGAGTGTGTGTTGCAGCTGTATGTGTATTGCGACTGTGTGTGTTGTGCGTGTTGTTTGTGTATATGTGTATGAGTGAGTGTGTACCTCTGCTGTGTGTGTGTGTCTACATACATACATGGGTATGTATGTGTGTGTGTGGTGTATGTGTATGTGTGTGTGTATGTGTATGTATGTGTGTGTGTGTGTTGTGGCTGTGTATGTGTGTGTGTGTGTATGTGTGTGTATGTGTATGTATGTGTGTGTGTGTGTTGTGGCTGTTGTGTTGTGTGTTGGTGTTGTGTATGTGTTGTATGTTGTGTGTTTGAGGGTGAGTCTGCTCTTACCCTCTCCTCCAGCTTGGCCACCTGCTCTCTGTAGAACGCATCTTGTTTTTTCAGCTCTGCTTCTCTGGCCTCCAGCTGCCTGGCCTACACACACACACACACACACACGCACACACACACACACGCACACACACACACACGCGCACACACGCACACGTTGCAGATAGTGTGAGGGGAAGGAAGAAAAGCCATTACTAGAGAGCTTGGCAGACCATGAAACACAGACACACGCAAGACAAACACACGAGGAATCAGACAGCCACAGCAGCAGACAGAGACACAGAGATCTGAACACAGACTCAAGCTCTCCATGTCACTGTCTCCCCCAGACGGAGAGGGGGGAGGTGTGGGGGGGAGGTGTATGGGGGGGGAGGAGGGGGGGAGGTTGCACTCTCAGAGAGAGATACAGAAAGAGAGGGAGAGCGAGAGATGGGGAGAGAGAGTGAGAGATGGGGAGAGAGAGAGGTACAGAAAGAGAGGGAGACGGGGAGAGAGAGAGAGGTACAGAAAGAGAGGGAGACGGGGAGAGAGAGGTACAGAAAGAGAGGGAGACGGGGAGAGAGAGAGAGAGAGGTACAGAAAGAGAGAGCAAGAGACGGGAGAGAGAGAGCGAGAAGAGAGGTATAGAAAGAGAGGGAGAGCGAGAGACAGGGAAAGACAGCGAGAGACGGGGAGAGACTCTTGTGTCGTCTCTAAAACTTCCAAAGACGTTGGTTCAAGAAGGGTTTTCAATCAGAATGTCTTCAGACCTAGATGTATGTATTGTATGTGTCCTGTATGTATGCTATGTGTGTGTGTGTGTATGTGTGTGTGTGTGCATGTGTGTGTGTATGTGTGTGTGCATGTATGTGTGTGTGTGCATGTGTGTGTGCATGTATGTGTGTGTGTGTGCGTGTGCATGTATGTGTGTGTGTGTGTGTGTGTGCATGTGTGTGTGCATGTGTGTGCATGTAAGTGTGTGTGTGCGTGTGTGTGTGCATGTGTGTGTGTGTGCGTGTGTGTGTGACAGCTGGGGAAGGGGATAACATCAGAGCAGGAAGAGGCTTCTTGCTCTTTATTTACGAGTGAGGTCTATCTCCTGGCTTCCTTCTCACCAGTGACCTTCAGTAAACACCCATCAGACCAGAGCTGATCTTTCTTGGAGATACGCCCAGGCATGTCAGCTCCCAGGAAATCACCCTGTGCCCCCTTCCCAGCCCCCCCAGCCTCCCCCAATCCCCCCAGCCCCCCCCCACGCCTCTCCAGCCCCCCAGCCCCATTCAAACTAAGCAGGGCTGTCAGTAGACAGGGTCTGGTTTAGAGGACGATGGAGTCAGGAGGAGACAACATGGCTGCGAGCGCTAGCTAGGACCCCTGCTGAGCTGGAATAGTTCTAGAAGAAGGGTATGGTTCTATAGGGAGGGTACGGTTCTATAGGGAGGGTATGGTTCTATAAGGATGGTACAGTTCTATAGGGAGGGTATGGTTCTATAGGGATGGTACGGTCCTATGGGGATGGTATGGTTCTATAGCGATGGTACGGTTCTATAGGGATGGTATGGTTCTAGAAGGATGGTATGGTTCTAGATGGATGGTATGATTCTATGGGGATGGTATGGTTCTAGAAGAAGCGTATGTCTCAATAGGGATGGTATGGTTCTAGAAGGATGGTATGGTTCTAGATGGATGGTACGGTTCTATGGGGATGGTATGGTTCTATGGGGATGGTATGGTTCTATAGGGATGGTATGGTTCTAGAAGAAGTGTATGTCTCAATAGGGATGGTATGGTTCTAGAAGGATGGTATGGTTCTAGATGGATGATATAGTTCTAGAAGGATGGTATGGTTCTAGAAGGATGGCATGGTTCTAGAAGGATGGTATGGTTCTAGAAGGATGGTATGGTTCTAGAAGGATGGCATGGTTCTAGAAGGATGGTATGGTTCTAGGTGGATGGCATGGTTCTAGAAGGATGGTATGGTTCTAAAAGGATGGTATGGTTCTAGGTGGATGGCATGGTTCTAGAAGGATGGTATGGTTCTAGGTGGATGGCATGGTTCTAGAAGGATGGTGTAGTTCTAGAAGGATGGTATGGTTCTAGAAGGATGGTATAGTTCTAGATTGATGGTACAGTTTTATGGGGATGGTATGGTTCTAGAAGGATGGTATGGTTCTAGATTGATGGTACAGTTTTATGGGGATGGTATGGTTCTAGAAGGATGGTATAGTTCTAGATGGATGGCATGGTTCTAGAAGGACGGTGAGACAAAGCACTGCTGAGCTAGTCTGACTAGCACCACTAGGACTAGAGGGTCCTAGTGGTGACTAGAACATCTAGTCTGAGAGAGGAGTCAATGCTAGGATGGTGCCACGTGGTCTACATACAGAACAGCACAGCGCTGGACAGCACAGCACAGTAATGCCTTACAGCACAGCACAGCGCTGGACAGCACAGCACAGTAATACCTTACAGAACAGCACAGCGCTGGACAGCACAGCACAGTACAGCACAGCACAGCACAGCGCTGGACAGCATAGCACAGTACAGCACAGCACAGTACAGTACAGCACAGCACAGCACAGTACAGTACAGTACAGTAATACCTTACAGCACAGCACAGCGCTGGACAGCACAGTACAGCACAGTACAGTACAGCACAGTAATACCTTAGAGAACAGCACAGCGCTGGACAGCACAGTACAGCACAGTACAGCACAGTAACAACAACAACACAGCAACCACCCAGTACAGTACCACCACAGCACAGGAATAGCAGCAGCACAAGTACAGCCACAGTACAAGTACAGCGGCACAGCTACAGCGGCTGGAAACAGCACACACAAGCGCTGTGCTGGACAGCACATGTAGAGTACAGCTACAGTACAGCTACAGCACAGCAACAGCACAGTACAGTACAGCACAACATAGTATAGTACATCACAGCACAGCACAGTACAGCACAGCAGAACTAACAGTGGAGTCCAGGTAACATCCCAGTTTTCCACAGTAACCTGAGACATTAGCAATGAAAGACAGAGAGGAGATAGCATGTCGTGTTTGACTAAGGCCAGCCGCACCTACAAGCAAACTAAATAAGCTTTTAAAGGTTATATCTTGTTAAGTCTGGCAATGATGAAAGGTGAGGAGAAAGCCCTCTGCATTAGCATGCAGTGACGGGAAGCAGTCATGAAAAGGAATCTGTTTCAGCAGTTTTGAAAGGGGACTGAAATTATGGAGCCCAAGACGAGCTTCGGTTCTCTATCAAGCATGCAGAGGAGAGGAAGAGGAAGAGGGAGAGGAGATGGAGAGGGGAGCTAGAAGAAGAGGGGGAGAGGGAGGAAGAGGAGATTGGAGAGGGG
Organism: Plecoglossus altivelis; assembly: GCA_036571765.1. Lineage (NCBI taxonomy): Eukaryota > Metazoa > Chordata > Actinopteri > Osmeriformes > Plecoglossidae > Plecoglossus > Plecoglossus altivelis. Next base: position 10,894,819 of record BROE01000027.1, read on the forward strand.
AGGTAGAGGAGAAGGGGGAGAGGGGAGGGAGAGAAATGGCAGAGGTGAGGTAGAGAAGAAGGGAGGGGAGAAGGAGGGAGAGGAGAGGTAGAAGAAGAGGGGGGGAAGAGGAGATGAAGAGGGGAGGTAGAGGAAGAGGGGGGAGAGGGGAGGGTCTCCAGTCTTACCTTCCGTCCAATCTCCTGAAGAGAGGAAGCGTTAAGAGAAACAGAGAAAGAGAGAGAGAAGGCGAGAGAAAGAGGGCGAGAGAAAGAAAAGGTGCTGATTCATTCATGAACTTCTTCAAAATGACATTTAGAAGGTTTAGTATTCTCAAGCTTGGGGTGACTGCACTGTACCAGGACATGCCTGAATACACACACTCACTTTCTGCTATCTCCCCCTCACACACACGCATGCACGCACAAACTCACACACACACACACACACACGCGCATGCACGCACACACACACACACGCATGCACACACACACACACGTTCTACTATCTCCCCCTCACACACACACGCACACGCGCACACACAGAATCACAATTGGAAAAGACTCTACTACACAAACCTGACACAGATTCACATTGAAAGAACACACATGTACACTGCAGAGAATAACATTTAGATAACACCCTATTGATTTCATATGCAGGCTGTTCGATGAGGCACGAGTTCTGATCTCTTATCATTGGCACCATGAAGCCCCCTGGTCCAGACAGAACTATCAGGGGGCTGGTGACCCACGCAGCCAGCACTAAAACACCACCAGCACATGATCACAATGTGCAGAAATAATGTGTGTGTGTGTGGAGGGGGGTAGGGGTGGGGGGCAATTTCTAGGGGAGTGTGTGTGTGGAGGGGGGGTCTGGGGGAGTGTGTGTGGGGGGGCAGTGTGTGTGTGTGCGCTTGGGTGGGGGGGTGGGGGGGTAGGAAAGTGGGTGGATGTGGGGAGGGGGGAGGTGTGTGGGGGGGGGCAGGGGGGAGGGGTGTGTGGGGGCCAGGGGGAGTTGTGTGTGGGGGGCAGGGGAGTGTGTGTGTGTGGGGGCAGGGGGAGTGTGGTGTGTGGTGTGGGGGGTGTCATGGGTAACAATGCAGGACTGGAATTCTCAAGGTGTGACCCTGAATGCCAAAAAATGGTCTTATTTTGACAGCTCAATTTAGCTGGAACAGAGAGGAGGCAGAGAGGAGAAAGGGAGTGAGAGAGACAGAGAGACAGAGATAGAGAGGAAGAATGAAAGAGAAAGAGTGACAGAGAGAGAGAGAGATAGAGTGTGAGAGAGAAAGGGAGAGTGAGAGAGAGAGAGAGAAAGGGAGAGTGAGAGAGAGAGAGAGAGACAGAGAGAGAGAGAGAGAGAGAGAGAGAGAGAAAGGGAGAGAGAGAAAGAGAGAGAGAGAGAGAGAGAACTGGTTTAGGGCAGAGTTGTAGCATCACAAGCGTGTCAAATGAAACTGTTCTGGTTGTTGGTAGGTACAAAAGATTTCTGCTCTAAAGACGGAAAAAAAGCGACAGACACATATACAAACGCACACACACACCACACGCACAAACGCACGCACGAACACACACACACACACAACACACCACAACACACACACACACCCCAAAAGACGACCGCAACAAAACAGCGGAGACATAAATACTGATCTACACAACACTACACAACACAAGACAACACACAACACACAACAACACACACACACACACACTCTAGCCGGGCAGCTGGACATACAGAGCTGGTGGAGATAAATGTATAGAGGAGGTGGAACTAAAGGGGTCATTAAAAAAGGAGAGAGGTCCTGACAGAAATGCGTGTCTGGGGAATTTGTTTCCCGATGTGCTTGTGTTCTAGTGCTTGAGGATGCGTATGGGCAAGTTCACACACACACACACACACACACACGCTCGCACACGCACACACACAGGATTACTTCCTACTGATTAACCCCATTGACTGGGCCCTAAAGATAATCTAATCATAGCAGAGCCCAGACAATGGACCTGGCCTTCGCCTCTCCTCATGCACCTTTGTTCTCCTGATGAAGAGGAGGATGGGGAGGAGCCAGGGAGCGCAGGAGGGAGGAGCGAGGGAGCGCAGGAGGGAGGACGGATGGAGGAGGGATGGAGGAGGGATGGAGTGGTTGGTGAATTGGACAGGAAAATGGAAGTGAACTTGAAAGTGAAAGAATGAAAAGAGAGAAGGAGGAGGAGAATGAAAAGGGCGAGGGACAATGATGGTGATTTATCATGGCCGCTTGTCATCGAGAGACTGAGACTTTACCAAGCCAGGCCAGCTCCGGACATGAAGCTTCTGATCCCGCGGGGTGCCACAGAGGAGGGAGGGGGAGGGCGACGGGAGAGGGAGAAGGGGAGGGAAGGGAAGAGAGACGGAGAGGAGGATGAAGGAGAGAAGGAGGGGGAGAGAGGATGGAAGGAAGGAGAGAACGGAAGGTGAAAGGGGATGGGGGGAGGGAAGAGGAGGAAAGGAAGAGAGAGGAGAGGAGGGATGAGGGAGGGAGGGAGGGGGGGAGGGGAGAGGGAGGAGAAGGAAGGGAAGGTGATGAAGGGGGGGAAGAGAAGGAAAGGAAGAGAGGGAGGAGAGGAGGGATGAGGGAGGGAAGAGGAAGAGAGGGAGGAGAGGAGGGATGAGAGAAGAGGGAAAAAAGGAGGGGGGGGACAATAAGGAGAAGAGGGGTGTGAGGGTAGGTGGAAGGAAAAAGGAGAGTTAGGCGTGAGAGAAGAGAGGGGGGGAAAAGGAGGAAGGAAAGGAGAGAGGGAGGAGAGGAGGGGGGAGAAAGGAGGAAGGAAAGGAGAGGAGGGGGAGAGAGGAGGGAGGAAAGGAGAGGAGGGGGAGAGAATAAGGAGAGGAGGGTTGGTGAAAGAAAAGGAAGGAGGGAGGAGAGAAGGCAAGAAAGGAGAGGAGGGGGGAGAGAATAAAGAGAAGAGGGGGAGGAGGGTAGGTGGAAGGAAAGGAGGGAGGGAGGAGGGATGGGAGACAGAGGAGAGGGAGACAAAGGAGACATCTACTCTCTTATCTCTCTCTCCAACACCTCCCTCGCTCTCTCTCTCTCTCCTCTCTCTCCTCTCTCTCTACAGAAAACCTGTTCAGGTCTCCCAGAGACCAGCAGAGTCACATCCTGTGCAAGGCCACAGTCCTTCTGGAGTCAACAAACAGCTTGAAGAGGTCCCTCCCCTCCACACCCTCCCTCCCCCCACACCTCCTCTCCACTCCCTCCCCCCACACTCTCCCTCCCCCCACCACCCCCCTCCCTCCCCCCACACCTCTCCCACCCTCCTCCGCACACCCTCCCCCGCACCCCTCACCCCCTTCCCTCCACACCTCTCTCCCATTACGTCACCCTCCCCTCCTCCCCCTCACACCTCCCGACACCCTCCTCTCCCTCCCCCCTCCCTCCCCCCACACCCTTCCCTCCAAAGCTGCTGCTCCTCCATTGTGCTGCAGCAGCAGGCCTCTGGAGCGGCCTGCTCCGATTAAACGCATCGTTTAAGAGGGGGGCAGACTCTGTGCATGACAATTAGCCCCCATTGAATAATTAAGGAAGGCCGTGTTTTTTAATTAGCTGAGTGTCGCAGTTTGGCTGTGAAGCAAAGAGAGGAAAAGAGGGAGGAAAAGAGGGAGGAAAAAAGGGAGGGAGAGAGAGAGAGAAAGAGAGAGGGAGGGAGGGAAGATGTGCTGTGTCAGGACTTTTCTTCCACTCCCCACGTACTCTCTCTGTTCCTCCGTTCTATCACTTCTCCTCACTTCCACTGAAAGAGCGCATGCTGCATTGTAAGGGCGTGGAACATCTGTTTGCGTGTGTGTGTGTGTGTGTGTGTGTGTGTGACCGGAACCAACCGAATCATGACAAAAACACACACAAACAACCTTTCTCTAAGAAAGCCCACTCGACATCAAAGTGAAAGTGTCAACATTTGTATGGTGACAAAGAGAGCGAGCCTCTCTCTGTCTGTGTCTGTCTGTCTGTGTCTCTCTGTGTCTGTCTCTCCCTTGTGTCTGTCTCTCTCTGTGTCTGTCTATCTGTCTCTCTCCCTCCCTCACTCTCTCTCATTCTGTGTGTGTGTGTGTGTGTATCTCTTTGTGTGTGTCTGTCTCTGTCTGTGTGTGTGTGTGTGTTTCTGTCTGTCTCTCTCTCTATCTGTCTCTGTGTGTGTCTCTGTCTCTCTGTCTGTCTGTCTCCGTCTCTCTGTCTGTCTACTGGCCGCTCCGGGATGCGTCCGAGCGAGTGGAGCGGAGTGGCGTGCGGGGTCAGGGTGGACGGCGAGGGCCCATACATCACCCGGCTGTGTGACAGGGGCTCTGCTGAACTGACAGGGGCGCTGGGCCGGGAGGGAGAGAGGGGGCGGGCGGGCGGCGGAGGTCAAAGGTTAGAGGTAGGCCGCTGTCACCACACGCATGTGTTAATTGGCACAGCGGAGGTGTCGGTGCGTGGGAGGTGAGAGATGCAGGGAAGAAGGGATGGGGGGGAGGAGAGGTAGATAGCAAGCGAAAGAGAGAGCAAGATGGAAAGAGAGAGATACAGTGAAAACAATAGGCAGAAGGAGAGATTGAGGGGGAAAAGGAGTCAGAGAGGGTGTGAGAGCGAGAGAGAAATCGAGATGGAGAGAGATGGAAAGAGAGCAGGGAGAGGGGGAAAAGTGAGATGGACTGATAGAAACAGCAAGATAGAGAGAGGCTGCCTAGAGTGAGTCAATACTAGAAGGATTGCAGATGCAGGTAGACAGTCAGGAGGAGAAAGGGTTGGACAGATGCTTTGCTTTCCAGAGCAGAGTTGTGTCCAATTTAGAAAAGAGAGAATGTTTTTTAAAGACGATCGATAGTCATACATGCGAGACAAAAAAAGCCCCTCACACAGTTATCCTCCCTCGTACACACACACACACATTCTCTCTCTCACTCCACACACACACACACACTTATTCTCTCTCTCTTAGTCCACACACACACGCACACACACCCTCTTCTCCATCTTCACCTCACCACACACTTTAACTGCCTCTAAACCCCATTCCATGTTATCATTCACTGCTACCTTTAAAAGGCATCAGTCGTTTCCAGATCAAGTCAAAGTGATGGGGTAGACTGTGGAGCAGGAAGGACCCTCACATCTGGACTGACCAGTCCCAGCAGGACCCTGCTTATGAACCCAGCTTAAACATCCAGGGCTTCTCTCCAGTGAAGCCATCCCCTGCTCACAGTTAATTAGCCCTGGTGCTTTATAGAGGGGCTGGAAGACTGAGGACTGGGTTCATTACTGGTCGTTCATTACTGGTTGTTCATTACTGGTCGTTCTTCAGGGTCAGGGAGCCCCAGTCTTGGGGGACAGAATGATGTCAGATATATTCGACAGAGGCTGGAATGAACTTAACCCTCTAGTGGCCAGCGCAACACTACAGGCTAATGCACACACACACACACACACACACACGCGCATATATACACACGTACACGCACACACGTGTATACACACACACACGCACGTGCACATATACACATGCACGTCTCAGACACAACTGTTCATCACTCCAAGAAGCCATCCCATAATGTCCGAACACTCTGTCACCCCCGGAGATCCGCCAGGAGTCTGGAGCCCCACAACCTTCTCCCAGAAGGGGCTTCTGGGAACAACGAGTAATGGATAGACAAAGACCTCTGGAGGTTAAAGGGCATGGCGTGTTGTCACGGACACGAGTAAGGGTGTGTGTGTGAGTGAGTGTGTGTAGGAAGGAGGGAGGGAGGGAGGGAGGGAGGAGGAACTGTGTTTAAGGATACCCGTTACAATTGAGTCTTCCTAACAAAGCCTGCAGCTGATGGGTCTACAAGAGCAAGACTGTGGCAGCTGTCTGTAATGATGGGCGTGGGTGAACGGGATGTTAGTTTAAACCTTGCTCGCCCCTTTGATAGACCTGCTGTCTTCGCTGTTCCTAAACCTGACGCTGGGATCAATAGACGAGAGGCGCACAGACACCGAAAATGGCCACAGGTCAATATGTTCCTGAGAAGATTAATGACCTGCAATCTGGAGGTGGTTTTGTTGTGTTCCACATTAAAAGGAATGGTTGATAAAGCCCAGAGAGTCTAAGGACTAGCTAACTATAGCGTTCTTATTATAGCCAAGAAGACGGGCACCTCGACACTGACACGGGTTTGTTTTTCCCCCAAGTCAACTTGCACTTTTAGAAACTTGTTACAGAAATTACCGACTCGTCAGCCAGAAAGATGATTAGGGAGAAACCAAACCTGGAGTGCCATCGTTAAGAACGTCTGGATCGTTCAATCTTCAGCAGGCTGCTAGGCTAGGTTGGGACAACGGGACAAATGTCTTTTCTCCCCCCAAGACTATGGCAAAACATCTGGATGCTCCATGATGCCGGAAATTGATTAATTGGCTGATCAGCCGCCCAGGGGGGTAAAGTGATTGATTGATCATCTTGTGTTTGGGTTGCCTTTATCTCTGGTGATATCCCCCCTTCTGGGCGGAAACGTCGTCTGTCAAGCTAAGCTACTGGGGGCGGAATTTTAGGGAGAGTTTAGCAGGGGGCGGAGCTTGAGGAGAGGCTAGCTGGGGGCGGAGCTTGAGGAGAAGCTAGCTGGGGGTGGAGCTTGAAGAGAGGCTAGCTGGGGGCGGAGCTTGAGGAGAAGCTAGTTGGGGGTGGAGCTTGAAGAGAGGCTAGCTGGGGGCGGAGCTTGAGGAGAGGCTTACAGGGGGCGGAGCTTGAAGAGAGGCTATCTGGGGGCGGAGCTTGAGGAGAGGCTTACAGGGGGTGGAGCTTGAGGAGAGGCTTACAGGGGGCGGAGCTTGAGGAGAGGCTTACAGGGGGCGGAGCTTGAGGAGAGGCTTACAGGGGGTGGAGCTTGAGGAGAGGCTTACAGGGGGCGGAGCTTGAAGAGAGGCTATCTGGGGGCGGAGCTAGAGTCAAAAACGCGTATACACACGCACACAATGAACAACATGCCCTCAGGGAGAGAGAGGGAGGAAGAGAGAGAGACAGAGAGAGAAGTCCTTCACTTGAGAGCAGAGGACACAGAGATGTACCTGAGCAGAAGTCTGGTACTGTCTGTACAGCACAGCCTCCCTGAGGACACAGAGAGCAGGGAGGAGGAGGAGAGAGGGCAGGGGAGAGAAGGTGGAGGGAGAGAGAGAGAGGTTGAGGGGGAGAGAGAGAGGACAAGTGTAAGTGAGGGATCTCTGGGTTTGGGATGGGGGGGGGGGGGTTAAAAGATAGTTAGAGGAGGAGAAAGAGAGAGGGAGACAGACAGACAGAGAAAGGGAGAGATAGAGAGACAGGTAGATAGAGACAGACAGATAGAAGAGAGACAGAGACAGAGAGACAGAGAGAGAGAGAGAGAGAGAGAGAGAGAGAGACAGAGAGAGAGAGAACTGCTGCCCTCGTATGTGCTTTTGACAGTGAACCCCATGCTGTTCATGATGGCACATGCACCATATGTCTGACTTCAGTCTGTGTGTGTAATGATGCATATTCATGTTCTCTACCAGGGGGTCTTCCTAGCCAGATCACCTTCAGAGGGGGGCCTCTTCCTGCCTGTCTCCAGACCCCCCCCCCTCTGCCCCCCCCTCCAGCTAGGTATTCGGGGTCACCTTCCCCGTGCTGACCACAGCTTTGGCTCCGCCCTGTTTCCTTTCCCTTCCTACGTTACTTCTCTTCCTGTTCAGGAACTTTCCCCTACCACCTACTGTGAACGTGCACTCCCAGGCATGTGCTCCTGCACACAGCGTGTTTCCGTTCGTCTCCATGGTCAGACCCCCCCCTCCCATTCTCTTCTTCTAACACGCTGAAGCAGCCATTAGCCAGGCCAACTGTTCTCTTGCATACCATCTCATTACTGCTTTCCTCCAGTCAGCAGCAAGAGGAACGGGAGGCAGACAGCAGCAGAGAGAGCACGAGCGTACGAGGAGAGAGAGAGAAGAGTGAGAGCGCGTAGCGACGCGAGAAGGAGAAATGCGAGGGATAGGAGAGAGAGGAGAGGGGACGAGAGAGAAGAGAGAGAAGGCCAGAGAGAGCGAGAGAGAGAGAGAGAGAGCGAGAAGAGGGAGAGAGATAAACAAACAGCAGAGCAACAGCTAATAAACAAAAGTAAAAGAGTGCGTTTCTGTTGCTTGGCGTCTGGTCGAGTTCTCCGTGCAGGAGTTGCATCACGCATCTTTCCCAACGCCCGGCTTCGCGTCTCTGACCTTTAGGCACACACATCCAGCCAATTAGGAGAGTTGGAGAGAGGGAGAGAGATGAAAGGAGCAACAGAGAGAGAGGAGGGAGGAGAAGAAGAAACTGAGAAAGAGAGGGAGAGGGAGGGGGAGAGAGACAGCGACAGAGAGAGATACAGAGAGACAGCGACAGAGAGACAGAGGGAGGGAGAGAGAGACAGCGACAGAGAGAGATACAGAGAGACAGCGACAGAGAGACAGAGGGAGGGAGAGAGAGAAGAGACAGAGAGACATAGATAGGGAGAGAGAGAGAGAGACAGAGGGGGAGAGTGAGCGACAGAGGGAGAGACAGAGACAGAGAGACATAGAGAGAGAGAGACAGAGAGAGAGAGAGAGAGAGAGAGAGAGAGAGAGACATAGAGAGAGAGTTGGCTTGCTGGACTAGCAGCAGATATCAGGGCAGGCTAGTCACATCGTTGCGCTCAGAGTTGAATAACCGCCTTCATCTGGCGATGCTCAGTTTTACGTCACTGATCTCTGACAAACACAAGCTGTTGTTTCTGTGTAACGAGGAGATGAGAACTTTAGTTTAGTCGATTAAAACTCAAGACATAAAATAAGAAGAGTGGGGATTTCAAATACTAATTGAGATGTTTCCTTATTGCCTACTGTAGATGGATCTAAGTGGTTTTTCTATGTACTGTTCGATGCAATGCCTGTTGAATCATTTTGATTGAATCTTCATTACTTAAGTTAGCTCAGACACAACTATGCCAGAAGGTGACAATTACTGTAGCAGAATGAAAGACACAAACTAAGCATAACCAACATGTCAGTCACACACACTGAACGTTTCTGCATGAGAGAACGGACCATTTCAGCTTCGCCTTCAAAGTTTTAGAACTAGAAAGATCCTTCTCTGTTTCTCTCTCTCTCACACACACACACACGCACTAACACACACAAGCGTGTGCACACAAAATACACGCTACACACACACACACACACACACACACGCACGCACTAACACACACAAGCGTGTGCACACAAAATACACGCTACACACACATACACACACACACACACACACACGCACTAACACACACAAGCGTGTGCACACAAAATACACGCTACACACACACACACACACACGTTCCTTTTGAGCCAGTAAATTGACTTTCCAAGAGCTCAGTTTGACAGCAGCTTTCCTGACACCTGCATCCATCCATCAATCGAAGCTGGCCATATCTCAGGCCCCAAGCAGGCAGACCGCTGAGCCAATTAGCTGCCAGGGTGAGGCCCTGGCGCTCGTGCCAGCCGCCAGCCCAGCCAATTAAGCCCCGACCTCTTGTCTGCCCCAACGCTGGCACTGCGTGTGGGCTAGTAATCACGGCGCAACCTGCGATGGGGGGGGATGATGGAGCGGGGAAGGACAAAGAATAAGATGTTGGGGTATAGTGCAGTGAATGAGCGTGGCGGGAGGCAAAGGAAGGGAGAGAGTTAAGAAATGGTCTGGGCGTACCTGGAATGGAGAAGCTCTGGGGACTAATACACAACACACACACAGCGTTGACCATCTAGCACCGACAGCTGGTCAACCATCACACGACACCTGCACCAAGTCAAACACATTCACCTCACCATCGCGATGCACACTCACCTCACCATTCCACATCACAGCCACCACACACACATCATCCCACACACCGCCATCATACACACACACCATCCCACACACCACCATCACACACACACACCTCACGCTATACCTCAGGACGACACACACACACATCATCCCACACACCGCCATCATACACACACCTCACCATCACACACACCATCCCACACACCACCATCACACACACACACCAAAACAAACAAAGTACACAGAAAAAACAAACACACACACATACACCCACGCTCACACACTCACACACAACACCCAACAACATCACACAACACACAACCACTCACCATCACACAATCACACACCCACGACATCGGACCACCTACGTCCAACCGGCGACCAGTCACACACAGACGAGC
>BROE01000027.1:10905268-10915579 GCA_036571765.1 Plecoglossus altivelis
AACCATAACTTATTTTCAAGCCGGCAGCAAATGAAAACAGTTTAAAGAGGTACAGGGGAGTGTTCTGTTAGTGGCCCTGACAGACTGAGCACAAGGGAAGACGGAGGAGGAGGAGAGAAGAGGAGAGAGAACAGGGAGAGGAGGAGAGGAAGAGGGGAAAGAGATGGAGGGAAAGAGAAATGGAGAAAAGGGAGAGACGAGGGGGGAGGAAAGGAGAGAGGAAAAGAGAGAGAGGACAGCGGAGAGAGAGAAAGGAAGAGGAGGAGGAGCGGGACAGGCGGAGGAAGAGAGGGAAAAGAGAGAGGAAGAGGAGAGAGGAAGAGGAGGAGGGGACCAGGCGGAGGAAGAGAGGAAGAGGAAGAGGAGGAGAGAAGAGGCGAGGACAGGGGAGGAAGAGGAGAGAGACAGACAGAGGAGAGGGAAGAGGAGAAGGGGACAGCGGCAGGAAGGAGAGAAAACAGGAGAGGACAGATAGACGCAAGAGGAGGGACAGGGGAGAATGAGAGAGGGAGAGGAAAGCAGGAGGAGAGAAGAGGAGGAGCCTGGACAGGCGAGAAGACGAGGGAAACGGAGAGGAAAAGAGGAGAGGAAGAGGAGATGGCGGACAGGCGGGGGGAAGAGAGGAAAAGAGGAGGAACAGAGGGAGGAGAGAAGACGAGGAGAGGAAGAGGAGAGGGGAAGGCGGAGAAGAGAGAAAAGGAGAGGAAGAGAGGAGAAGGAAGACGAGGAGGAGGACAGAGTGAGAGAGGGAGACAGGCGGAGAGAGAGAGTAGGACGAAAGGAGAGGAGAGAGCGAGAGGAAGAGGGACAGGCGAGGAAGAGAGGGAGAGGAAAGAGAGGAAGAGGAGGAGGGGACAGGCGGGGAAGAGACGAACAAGGAGCAGGAAAAGAGAGGAGAGGAAGAGGGGGACAGGCGGAGGAAGAGCACGGGAAGAGAAGGAGGAAGAGGAGGAGCGCGGGACAGCGAGAGAAGGAGAGGGAACAGGAGAGAGAGGAGGAGAGAGAAGAACGGAAAGAGGAAGAGAGAGAGAGAAGGAGAGCGAGGAGGGACGACCACAGTCACATCTTAACTTAACCCCCGCTGTTCTGGAGCCTGCATGGAGAATCCTATTAGAAGGCCTGTTGACTGAGATACTACTAAACCTCCAGAGATAAATAATCCTCTTATAGGGGATAAAAGATGGCCAGATAGGACAGTGGATACAATCTAGGGTTACTCTAGGTGCTTGTAATATCAAACGATAACTCGGACAATTAGAGGCAAAATATGAACAAAAAATAATAATCATCAACAAGCATCTGTAGAAGCTGCAGTCGAGGCAGTTACTGTACTACTCAAACCAGGATGACGGCAGATAACCAACAGTTGGGATTTTTCTGCCGTTGTTACGAGGTGAGTAATTCAGGTCCGTTGGACACTTTGTTAAGCGTACATTTAAAAAAAAGGGGTCTATATAAGGGACTTCCTCCTTCCAACAAACGGCCAGCGGTTCCGTGGCCAACAGACAGACCACGCAGCAGCCGGTGCAGCCAGACACTGTCGAGGGGAGACCTCCAAAGATTGATGACTCTGGGTTTGATTGAAACGTCTGCCTCGGGGTCCAGTCGCTGTATCTAGATGAAATGATGTGGTTCCTGATTGATTGGCTGTTCTGATGGTTTGGCTCCACAGGCAAGTCATTGAGAAATAGAAATAGAAAGAGGGAGAGAATAAAGAAAAAAAGAAGCGGGGGGGAGAGATGGAGGTGTCTATGACTTGATTAAAACACAGACGGGTGGATAGACAGGTGGAGAATGAAAGCAATACTGCCCCACCAGTTCATCTCCTGTCATCCTTTTTCACGTCTACTGTAACGCGTAAATAAAGTCTGTTTTGGTTTCAAACGGAACCAAACCGAATCACAAACCCTTCCGTTCCTCAGGAACCACTTTTGGCCAACAGCTCCTTTCCAAAAGAACCAGCCAGTCAAGTAATTTAAAAAGTAATTTGTGTGCAAATGAGTCCATCACTACATGGCCCAACGCGCGCCCTTGACCACGCAGGGGCAGCACTCAAACCGGATCACAAGGCTCATAAACCACAGTCAGGAGGAAAAACATCGGTAACTTCTAGTAATCAGCTTACTTAGAAAACATATCAAAAGACAAGACTGATAAGCCGATGTTCTGAGCGTAAACGTGAATGACGGCTCACCGCAGTGTTTCGAGCATCGTGATGCACGCTGGGTTAACACTGTTTTCATCAGGACGTTTCGTACCTTATTTTACCTTCTCGGCATGTCTAGCATCAATCTTCAGTTGAGGACAGTTGACTGTAGTGTTTTCGATTTTTCGATATTCTACAACGATTTTTTCCCATCAACCTTTCGTTTAGAATTTTTTCGAACCGTTTCACTTAAAATAAGCCCTTTCTCGTGCTTTTAAAACTATTTTCCGACAACTTTTCCCCCCCGTTTATTTCTCTCTAACCCATGACAACCCTTTCTTTTCCACACAACACAATCCTGAAACAAGCATTTACATCTGCTAGCTAGCTAGCTAGCTTCCTAGCGCTGTTAGCATTCCTTTCCAGGCAGATCAATAGCCCGTATGCTAATGTACCAGCCAGGCAGATCAATAGACAGTATGCTAATGTGGCGGCTAGGCTCAGGTAGCCCACAGGGCAGAACTAAAGCTTTCACTAATCACCTGTGAAGGCTCAATCACAGAGGACTGAGCATAGTGGAGTCGAACTAACTACCTTGCTCGACAGAAACGCTTCCTTTGGACTCTGCTACTTAAGCTATACAATCGGTACTCATTTCTAAACGTCTCATTTTCAAACTCGTTTTCGGTTTTTGGTACGATGTAAATGTGAAAAATTGATTGACCCATAGTAAGGGTCTCTGTGTCCAGGCAAGGGGTCGTTAAAACGCATTTCAAGGGTGCAAATGACACCACGTCGATATAGAAGTGGAATACACGATCATTCATTACTTCTGGATAGGCCACAACACACGGAGTAAATGGAGTTGGTTGGATCATTCATTTAAGTAATGAAACTTGTTTAAAAAATGGAATGAATGAAGAAAAAATAAGGATTTGAAAGCGAGTGTAATTTCAAAGATGGATGAGAAAAAATATGGAGAAAGATCTGCTGTTGCAAAGTTGACACTTAGAAATTACAAGGGGGGGGGGGGTTCAGTAACTAAGCCCCCTTCTGCCTTTTGAAGAAAAAAGCCCATTTCCAACATCTGTATGAAAAGAGGCTGACAGACCGGACAATGACCAGAGTAGGCGACAGCGTTGGTGATGAGTTCTCTGATGCTATTCAACTTCAGCACTAAAGGGATGCTGAGAGAATCGGAACACACACTGTCTCTCTCTGCCTCTCTCCTGTTTCTGTCGCTCTCTTTAAGTCCTCATGTCTCGCCTCCTACTCTATTGCTCTCCCTAGCTCCTCTTCTCCCCATCTCTCTCTGTCTCCGTCTGCTCCTCGCTCTCCCTCACTCTCTCTTCTCCCCCCCCCATCTCTCCCCACACCCAGGAACGTACCTGATCTGACCCCCCCCCATCTCTCCCCATCTCTCCATCTCTCTCTACCTCTCTCTTGGTCTCTCTCTCCCTGTCTCCTCTGTCTCTCCTATCTCTCTCGTCTCCTCCTGTCCCTCCTGCTCTCTCTGGTCTCTCTTCACTCTGAGAAGTAGATCTTCGCAGCATTCGTCTGATGGCTGTGTGTGTGTGTAGAGGCACACAACTCAGTAAAAAAAACTAAAAAAAGGCCACCCAAAAAGGAGACCTAAGTACACATCCACGTCCGTGTCGTTGAAACAGACAACGCTGACGCCACGACGACAACCCACCTAACGCCTTCGAGGCCAAGGCTTGCCCAGAACCACATCCTCCCCTCGTCCCTAAGCCCTGCCCTCGTCGCCTCCCCTGCTTCCTCCTCCCTCAGCCGCGGTTCCGAGCGAGGGATCCCCGCTTGACGCTTCCCCCCAGGGTGTGCCGAGCCACCTCTCTCTGAAATGATTCATATTTCTATTAGGGCGATGAGCATGTGAAACGAGCTGAGGAATCAATAGCATAGGTTTGTAAACAACAGCAGCTCTCTGGGGAAAAAAAATAACAGTCGTTTACAATAATATGTTGGGTTGTGGGCAATGTGTTTGTGAGAGAGTGTATGTGTGTGTGTGGAGAGAGAGGGTGTGTGTGTGTGTGTGTGAGAGAGGGTGTGTGTGTGTGTGAGAGAGAGAGTGTGTGAGAGAGAGTGTGCGTGTGTGGAGAGAGAAGTGGTAAGCGAGAGGGTGGGGGTGGGTGTGGGTGAGTGAAAGTGTGTGTGTGAGAGAGAGAGAGGTTGTGTGTTTGTCTGTGTGTGGATAGAGGGTGTGTGTGTGAGAGAGAGTGTTGAGAGAGACGTGTCGGTTGGTGTGAGAGAGAGACGTGTAGAGAGGTGTGTGTGGGTGATGGTGTGTGTGGTGAGTGAGAAGTGTGAGAGAGAGAGAGGGTGGTGTGTGTGTGTGTTTTGTTGTGTTGTGTTGTTTTGTTGTGTTGTGTTGTTTTGTTGTGTTGTGTTGTGTGTGGTGTGTGTTGTGGTGAGAGAGCGGTGTGTGTTAAGAGAGTGTGTGTCATGAGAGAGCGGGCTTGTGTTTGTGTGTGTTTGCAGAGAGTTAATGGAAGGGTTGGTGTTGAGAGAGAGCAGGTGTTGTGGTTGCGTGTGGTGTGTGGCGGAGAAGGGAGAGGGTGTGTTTGTGTTTGTGAGAGAGAGTGTGTGGTGTGTGAGTGAGGAGAGAAGAGAGAGTGTTGTTGTGTTGTTGATGTGTGTTGGAAGAGAGAGAGAGAGGTGGTGTGAGTGGAGAGAGAGAGGGTGGTGTGTGTGAGAGAGAGAAAGAGAGTGTGTGTGTGTGTGTGTGAGGCGTTGGGTGGATATGCGCTGTGATGTTATCCAAGGGGCAATTTACGCAATATAAATCTCACGCCCGAATGTAGTCTGTCTCTCTCTCTGATTGGCCAGGATGGAGGAGCAAGGAGATGATGTTGTTCACACCAGGACGTGTCTTCAGTCCTGCCCCCCCCCTGGCACCCCAGACAGGAATCATCTTTAGTTCTCTTAGCCCAGCGCCGTGTGTGAATGCACACACGTACATATGTGTGTGTGTGTACATGTAGATGTGTGCCTCTGACCCCATCTCTCCATCGCCTCTCTCTACGTTGTCACGGTGACAGCTCATGGCAGAAGGCCCAGTCTCAGAATATTGACTGACAGGATACAGGGCCAAAGTGTGTGTGTGTGTGTGTGTGTGTGTATGTGGGCTGGAGTACAACTAGTTCAGACGGCCATGTTGGATTTGAATCGAGGGTGAAGCTTTTGCAACAGTGTGTGGATGTGTGTGTGTGTGTGTGAGTGTGTGTGTGTGTGTGGATGTGTGTGTGTGCGTGTGTGTGTGTCTGCGTGTGTGGATGTGTGTGTGTGCGTGTGTGTGTGTGTAAACAAGTGCATGCACGCATCAAAACACCAAAAGTGAAGAAAGCAAACTTGGACAATGACCACAAGCTCCAAAGAGACTGTAACCTTGAAGATTGTAGAGAGAGAGCTGAGTCATTGTCATCCAGCCTACCTGTAGCACTTAGCAAGCACTGCTAGCATCCCTCTTACACACTCAATAATATCAGCATGATGATGCATGCTATGATGCTTCGCCAGGAAGGCCTCGCCATGGTCGAGAGAAAGCCTATTCTCCACAGTTTGAAAGTGCTCAGATGTGTTCAAACAAGGGCACAGCAGCGAAGGAATATTATCGAGAGATCCGCAGTAGAACGCTGCAGGTGCAAAGAGAACAGTTCTAGAAGGACGGGGAGAGAGGGTCAGAGGAGTAGGGAGGAATGGTAAGGAGTGAGTGAGGGTGTGTGTGTGTATGTAAGGTGTGTGTGTGCGGTGTCAGTGTGTGTGTGGTGTGTGTCTGTATCTGTATGTGAGGTGTGTGTGTATGTGCGGTGTGCGTGTGGGTGAGGTGTGTGTGTGACTCACGTAGAGCTGGGCTCGGACCCTCTCGTCCTCAGTGCTGAGTCTTTCTCTGTGGACGGCCTCCTGGAGGCTCTGCTGGGCTCCAGCTCTCTCCACAGCCAGGAGACGAGACACCTCGTCTGGGACCTGAGCCTGGGCCTCCGCCTGGGCCAGGGCCTGGGCCTGGCTCTTCTCCTGCTCCAGCCTGGACGCACACACACACACCATAGGTGTATGCGCACGCACACGCACACGCACACGCACACACACACACACACAGTAGCCAGTTAGCCCACACAGATGCGAAAGAGACACTTCAATCTCCTGCAGTCGCAGTACCCCAGGCTGGCAGATAGGGGGTGCTGTTGCTAAACCGAGATTGACGACAGCAATGAGGCTTGAAGTTTCTCAATCTGACGTGACTGAACCCAGACAGACTGTCAACCCCGACCCCTCCGAGAGAAAGTGAAGCGTGCTGACCGAAGGGAGGCGGGCGGGATGGTGTTTAAAGCAGGAGAGCAGGACTGAGGGTCTGGAGGGAAACAAACACTTTCCTGTGAGGAGGCTCTCCTAGTTGCCTAGCAACGGGCCATGGCGAAGGGCGGTGATGACTGCTGAAGTAGAGCGACATCTTTCCTGATAACCAACGGCTACCCTCCTCTTCCTCGCTTCTGCCTGCCTGCGTGTCTGTCTGTGTGTGTGCCTGTCTGTAAGTGATGATGATATTTCAATTGTTATCGATCTCTATTTGAACATGATGTGAAATGAACATGTGGTAAGAGGGAAAGGTGGTGCAGATTGTTCAGGTCTTTGAGAGGCTAGACAGATCACATGACAGGTGTGTGTGTGTGTGTGTGTGTGTGAGAGAGAGAGAGAGCGAGGGCGTTTAGAGGCTGACCAGGTCTGAGCAGGTCTACAGAACGACTGGTAAGGTCTGATGGCTGGTGTTTGGTCTCAACACATCACTGAGCAGGGTGGTGGAGGGGTTTGGTTGAGGGGAAGTCATGCAGGAAGAGGAAAGGAAGAAGGGGGAGAGAGGGAGATAGAGAGATAAAGAGAGAGGAAGTGAGGGAAAGAGGGGGAGAGAGAGAGGGGGGTGAGTGAGAGAGCGCAGGAGTGAGAGGGGGAGAGAGGGGGTGAGTGAGAGAGCGCGTGAGTGAGAGAGAGTGGGGGTGAGTCGAGAGAGCACAGGAGCTTGGAGAGGGGGGCAGACCAGAGGGGGGTGGGTGAGAGAGCGCGTGAGTGAGAGAGCGCGTGAGTGAGAGAGAGAGAGTCATTGGGGGGTGAGTGAAAGAGCGCAGGAGTGAGAGGGGGAGAGAGAGGGGGTGAGTGGAGAGTCGTTGCGTGAGTGAGAGAGGGAGAGGGGGGATGAGTGAAGAGGAGGGAGAGGGGTGAGTGAGAGAGGGAGAGGGGGGGGTGAGTGAGAGAGCACAGGAGTGACAGTAGGGTCCAGCCATGTCCAGTCTCACAGTCCACTGGGTCGCACACGTCAGCACTCTCCATCCATCATGGGGATCTCAGTCACGCATGTGCACGCACACGTACTCACCGCCGGCACACACACACCACCGCACACACCCACGTACGCATACGCACAGCACGCACCGCACGACACACGCACCAGCACACATACCACACACGTCGCACGCGCGCACTGCAACGTAAGCACACGTACGCACACATACGCACACATACAAATACGCACACATACGTACGCAACACACGTACGACGCCACGCAACACGCGACCACGCACTGCAACGACTCTTCACAGTGAGCATCTTAATGGCTTCTTCTTTCCACTGGTCACACCTGCCTTAAAGGCTCCAGCACTCCAGATTCCGGAACCTTCTCAGAAAGCGAGCGCTGCGACTGAAGAAGAGGCCATTATCTGGTGCGGACAACTGGGAACCTCAGACAATAGCCTCCGAAAAACCTGACCGCAACTGTGAGACATAATGAGAGGCTCGTCCCTGAAAACGGACAGGCCAGCCAAACTCTCCTGGCTCGTCCCTCACAAGTGCTAACCCAAGCAAGACTGCTATCGCTAGCAGGATGCTATCGGCCTACCCTCGATTGCCTTCCGATCTTTATTGCCTGTCTCTGGGATATTGGACGCATTTCTCATTCTCTTCTGGAAGATTGGCAACAGTGGGGAGAGGGGGGGAGAGATTGGAAGGAAGAGAGGAGCCAGAGAAGAGAGGAAACAGGGAGAGAGACAGAGAAAGAGAAATGTGGAGAGAGGGGAGAGAGGGGAGAAAGGTGGAGATAAGGGAGAGAGAGACACATAGAAAGAGAAAGGTGGAGAGAGGGGAGAGAGGGGAGAAAGGTGGAGAGAGGGGAGAGAGACAGAGAAAGAGAAAGGTGGAGAGAGGGGAGAAAGAGGGGAGAGGGGGGAGAGAGAGGGGAGGGAGAGGGGAGGGAGAGGGGAGGAGAGGGAGGGAACGATGGAGAGAGGGGAGGGAGAGGGGAGGGAGAAGGAGGGGAAGAGAGAGGGAGAGAGAAGGGAAGAGAGGAGAGTTTATTATTTACTTGTTTATACTCAGGTCTTATCGGAACAATTTAAGTGAGGTGTTTTTGTTCGGGCTTTTGTTTATCTTTTATGGAGCGTATATTTGTTCTTTACTAGTGTGAGCATTTATATGAATGTTTGTTATTTGAGAGTAATGATACTTTTCTAGTGTCAGTTCTTAGCAGTGTTGCGCCTTTCGACCATTTAGTAGTCGGGAGAGTGACTGTGTATTCATGTCTTCCTGGTTTTTTTTCCATAATGTCATGTCCGGCCCTCTGTGTTTGAGCGATAGGATTTGCTCAGTGTGGTATTTAATGTTGCGAGTTTCCTCCAGTGACTGTCATTTGAATTCACACTTGTTCTATTTTTTTTTAGCTAGTGTTTTATATATTGGATGTAGTTTCTATCATATAGTTTAAGTTTTATACATGAACTTTTGCTACTCCGTCTTTTTAATGTCTTTTAAACTTCTTTTTTGTTGTACCTTTATTCTTGAGCGAGATGTGTCATTGCTCCGACGCTCCCGCCTCCTTTTAGTTTCGCACTTCATGGTTGTTTGTTTCGATCTTGGTTATCTCGAGCCCTCGTGTATGGCGTATTGGTCTGTATTCTTTCGGGTGGTATCTGGAATATCTGTTTTTTACATTGCTTTCAGGAGGGTAGGTAGAGCATGGAGTTGTAGGATAGGAGACGCAGCTTGAGTTGTTTTAGTTTGATTTTTGATTTGATTTTTGTTTGAAGCGGTTCCTTTTTTTTATTCAGTTCCTAGAGGACCCCTTGGGTTTGTTATCTAGTACTTTTTTGAGTATTGACCTTGCATAGCGCCAGAACAACCGGCTCATGGTCTCTTCACAGAAGGACCGACCCAGACATATGTCCAGAGCCAAAAGTACGACCTGAATGTTAAAAAAACTAGTTCAATAGTACTCAATAAGCATCGAATAGATAGTGCATATGTGACCAGTATATGCAAGTGTGTATACAAGCGTATGTATGCGATTGTGTGTATGCGATTGTGTGTATGCGCACATGTGTATGTGAGTGTGCATGTGATTGTGTGTACGTGCGCATGTGAGCGTGCATGCGAGCGTGCGTTCGTGCGCATGTGAGTGTGTGTGTATTCGAGCGTGCATACTGCTCACTAATCGTCAACACTAACAGTGACATGGCAGAGGTCACCAAGAGAGCATGTCGCTTTTTTTCCACCCCCCCCCAATAAAATATGCCACCTTGTCACCAGCTTCCTAGCCTTGTCAACTGAGCCATGCAGCTGCTCATTAATGCTTCTACCTGTCCCTGCTGTCCAGTCACCACGCTCTCCTCTGTCGGCCAATCAGACAGCGCCACACGGACGTTGGCAGGCTACTGTTCAAATCCAAACGGCTCTGGACAAAGCTGGTAAAGGCCCTATGCAATATTGATGACAGAATAATGCCTGGGAATGCTAGGGATGAATTTTTTATGGTGCTAGGCAGGTCTGCCCTCTCTCTCCCACACACACACACACACACACTATCACACACAGGGATACACACACACACACACACACACACTATCACACACAGGGATACACACAGATACACACTCACACACACACAGATACACACTCACACACAGATACACACTCACTCACACACTACCACACACACACACACACCTCCCTCTCTCTCTGTAATACACACTCTCACACACACTCTCTCCCACACACAGATACGCACTCACTCACATACTACCACCCAGACACACCTCCCTCTCTCTGTAATACACATTCACACACACACACACACACACACACACACACACACACAGACACATCG
>BROE01000027.1:10970499-11025440 GCA_036571765.1 Plecoglossus altivelis
ACACACACACACACACACAAACGCACAAACAAACACACTTCTGTTGTAAATAAGGGATTAGAATCGATCGCCGAATGGTTTGTATGTGTATTCAACACGCAGACGCACACAGACTCTTTGGCCCCCGAGAGACTAGCGGAGAGTGTTCTAGAAGGCTTTGCACGTTCTGTGTCTTCGTCCCGTCCCCCCCCACACATACACACACCTCCCGCACACACACACCTCCCGCACACACACACACACACACACACACACCCCCCACCCCCCAGATCTGGGCTCGGCTGGGATACATCACAGGATCAAACCATTTCTAATCAAACTCAGGAACGTGTGGCTAATGCAATTTCACTAAGTCACTGACTGGCTTGATTACATGTGGGCTGGGGAGGGAGTGGAAGGTAACACACCTAGGGAACGGGGGGGGGGGGGGCAAGGCGGTGTGTGTGCGTGTGTGTGTGTGTACGTACACGTGTGTGTGTGTGTGTGTGTGTGTGTGTACGTGTGTGTGTATTTACATGTGTGTGTGTGTGTGTGTGTACATGCATGTGTGTGAGAAAAGGACTCTAGGAATAGGTAAGAAGTCACAAGGTGAATTGTATTCATTCAGTGTTTTGGGTTTGTTTGTGTGTGAGTGAAAAGGTGTGTGTGTGTGTGTGTACATACACGTGTGTGTGTGTACATGTGTGTACATGTGTGTGCGCTCACACCTGCAGGTGTTGCAGTGGCCGTGGAGGTGTGAGGACTGTGGGTGTTTTGGGGGAGACGGGGATCTGGGAGTTTTACCTGAATAATGAAAGACTGCTTCATCACCTTGCTCATCTGGTCTCTCTCTGGGTGTGAACACCTTCCTCCCCCCTCCTCCCCTAAGCTTGGATAAGCCTGTACACTAGGGACACTCTGGGCACCAGAGCCTAGTGTCTCTCTCACACGCACTCGCACACACACACAGGCTCTCTCTCACACACACACACACACACACACACACAGGCTCTCTCTCTCTCACACACACACACACACACACACACACACACACACACACAGTCCTTATACAAACACGCAACCCCCACACTGAGTCCTTTACACAAACAAACATTCACACACACACACACACACACTCCAAGTCCTTTATACAAACACACACACACTTCTTGTGTGTTAAAGTTGACAGGAGACAAGTTGCACCCTGACCTGCCTCCACCGGCCATCCACAGACTACATCATGAATATTAACGAGCCTCGTCTGCATATGCATGAGCGTCACGCCGTATTGGTTGACTCAGAGGACCAATGGGAGCCTCTCCGTGTCGTGTTTAGCTTGACACGGATGCAGACGTCTGGAGCATGAAATTAGACTCTTCTCTGTCGTCGCTAATACCACAGGAGCCAGGAAATAAGAGGTGTGTTCCCTCAGGTGCAGTCAGCTGCCTCTCCAACCACACGTCTGTCTCTTCAACATAAGTTCTCCCTCTCTTGCTCCCTCTCTCTTTCTCCCTCTCTCTTTCTCCCTCTCTCTCACTCTCTCACTCTCTTTCTCCCTCTCTCTTTCTCCCTCTCTCTCCCTCTCTTGCTCCCCCTCTCTCTCTTGCTCCCTCTCTCTCCCTGTCCCTCTCTCTCTCTCTCTCTCTATGTGTTTGCGTGTGTGCGTGTGTGTGCGTGCGTGTTCAGCAGTTTGTTTGTTTGTTTGGAAAAGTTTTTTTCTCCTCTTTCCTTCGTCTCCTTTCTCTTCCTGGAGGAGGGAGAGTGGAGTACAGGCTTTGTTTAGGAGCCCTAATTGAGTCTTAATTGAATTGGCGGCTACAGATGGATGGAGGGAGTCAGAGAGAGAGAGAAAGGGAGAGAGAGGTAGGGAGGTAGAAAGAGAGATTGAAAGAAAGAGTTGGAAGCGACGCTATATTTCCACTTAACAACAAGAAGCCGGCTTTCCAAATAAATTAATTCCATGGGAACAGTGGAGGAAATGCACGTTGAAAGCTTTTCAAATAGAATGAAAGGGTGTCTCTTGTCTTTAATGAGAATACACTGGAAGCTTGTGAGCGTTGTAGCCAACTGTGTTCCATGAAAGCTTCCGGAATGTAGAGAACAGGCGCAACAACAGTGAAATGTAGGGAACAGGCGCAGTGAAAGCGTTTCAATTCAGGATTGTAGGGTGTGCTGGCTGGCTCAGACTCACTCACTGGGTGTGTGTGTGCGTGTTTGTGTTGTGTGTTTGCGGGTGTGGGAATGTGTTGGTGTGTTGTCACACAGGCTTATGGCTTAGAGCGCAGCAAATGACAACGAGATTGATATCCATCGAGTTGTGGATGTGTGTTGAAGACAAAGCATGTCCTTATAACATCTGTCATGGCCATGCTGTCATTATCATCTGGATCATCCTAGATACACACACACACAGGATGATCACACCTTACAGGTGCTTGTATGTGCGCATGCTTTGGTTCGGCAACTTTGCCTGTGTCTTGTCGCTTCTGGTGAAGTTTTTGGCAAGCGGGGGGGCTGAGGGAGGGGGAGAGGGCTGGAGGAGGGACAGGGAGAGGGCTGGAGGAGGGAGAGCGAGAGGGCTGGAGGAGGGAGAGCGAGAGGGCTGGAGGAGGGAGAGCGAGAGGGCTGAGGGAGGGAGAGGGCTGGGGGAGGGAGAGGAGGAGGGCTGGAGGAGGGAGAGGGCTGGGGGAGGGAGAGGAAGAGGGCTGAGGGAGGGAGAACAAGGGAGAAATGCCAGCGCACCCTTGCGTTATTTATATTCATTGACCTATCAGGAAACACACATATACACACATACACACACACATACACATACACACACACATACACACACACAGTGTGTGAGTTTCGTCTCATCGACAACCGGTCTGCATATCCTGCTCTGTCAATTATATTGATTACTTCAGGATGAGTGGAGGTAATGATGACTTGGTGTGCTTGATGTTCACCTCTCCCCTTCTCTCTCGGTATCTCTCTCTCTGTCTCCCTCTCTCTCCGTGTCTCTCTCCCACTCTGGTCTCAGGAAGTTATACAGCAATGATTTCCTGATTAACCCCGTTAGCGGTGGGTTCACCCACGCACTGGTGCAGGGGCGCGGAGATATGAGAGTGTGTGGGAGACCGTCAAGTCTCCTTGTCTGCCTTGGGTGATTGTAGGATGTTGTTGTGAAGGAGAAACCTACACAAAGGCTCACCGACTGTGAATAGCAGCGATACAAATTTGTCTTTTTCTCTCCTTCTGTCCCTCCCCCTCCTCTCTCTCTCTCACTCTCCCTTCCCCCTTCTCTCTTTCTCTCTCTCCTTCTCTCTCTCCCCCTTTCTTTCCCCCTGCTTATCCTGCTCTCCCTCTCTTTCTCCCCTTCTTCCTCTCCTCCTCCCTCTCTCCTCCTCTCTCGTTCTTCCTTTCTCTCCCCCTCCCTCTCTCTCTCCCCCTCCCTCTCTTTCTCCCTCTCTCGCTGTCCTTCTCTCTAGGTGGAGCAGATGATAATCTGATCGAGGGAGGGGAGATGAAGTTTGTGTGTAAACCAGGAGCCAGGAACATTACGGTCATCTTTCAACCTCTTCTCAGGTACCTTCTCACCTTCCTTTTCCTTATGGGTTTGGAGGGGAAGTGAGTTTTATACGAAAAAGGTCAGAAAGGAGACTGTGAAGGGGGAAACAGAATAGGAGGGAGGGGAAAGCGAATGAATGAGGGGGGGAGAGAGAGACAGAGAGAGAGAGACAGAGAGAGCCTTTTCCTGGTTCACGCAGCCAATCAGAGAACAGGGGGAATCCATACAGGAAACTGTAGTTCTGTTCTCTTCTTGCCTGGTGTTCGGTTAGAACCAGCTTAGAACCACAGATGAGACTAGATCATGGATGAGACTAGATCATGGAAGAGACCAGATCATGGATGAGACTAGATCATGGATGAGACTAGATCATAGATGAGACCAGATCATGGAGACACCAGTTATGGATGAGACCAGTTATGGATGAGACTAGATCATGGATGAGACCAGATCATGGATGAGACTAGATATGGATGAGACCAGATCATGGAGACACCAGATCATGGATGAGACTAGATCATGAATGAGACTAGATCATTGATGAAACCAGATCATGGATGAAACCAGATCATGGATGAGACCAGTTATGGATGAGACCAGTTATGGATGAGACTAGATCATGGAGACACCAGATCATGGATGAGACCAGATCATGGATGAGACCAGATCATGGATGAGACCAGATCATGGAGACACCAGATCATGGATGAGACCAGATCATGGAGACACCAGATCATGGATGAGACTAGATCATGGATGAGACCAGATCATGGATGAGAGCCTATCCCGCTAGTTATCCATCCTCGTCAGCTGAGACCACTATTGTCTTGGCTAATGGCATCATATATAACAAGCATGTTCAAGCTGTTACACTATTCAATACCAGGAAAACCTCCTGTAATTACATTGCACATGCACTTAGTAGGCCATCCATTGATTTCTCTTCATCTAACCCTTCCCTCCCCCCATGGAAAAATGGACTATTCCACTCCAGAATAGTCCAATGTCCAACCTTTCACTTTAGCCCTCTTGCAAATATTTAGTGTTTTCAATATCTTTAAAATTTACTGTTTGTAATATTGGAAACTTTATTGTACCACTGGCGTCTGATTTGTCCTCAGTGACAAGGAAGTGTGTGTGTTTTTGCCTCCCATTTAGTTTATGTAACTCGCTACTCCCCAATGACTTGTGGGAATCCAATTTGAAGCTGAGCTAATTAGATTGACCTTCCTTGGAACAATGTATCAGCCAGGCTGTCATTAAACTGTAATATTCCACTCTTTCTCCAGGCCATTTGGTTCTCCAGCTTGAACTGTACTCGGATATCATAAACTGGTGGTTCGACTGAAAGAGCTTTTTTTCCAGGCTTGTTTTGAGCCGGTGTCGGCGGCGCGCTCGTACATTGTTTGCAAGCTTTTGGTTTCTAAGTTAGCTGGAACAGAAAGGCTTTGTCTCTTGTCGTCTAAGACCCAGCGTTCCTCTTGTTCCTCTTCATTGAGGGGTATGTTCATCCGTTGTGTCTGTGAGAACAACAGAACTTCTGGGTTTTGTTCAGATCAAACACTTCCTCCTCTGGCTCATCGCTCCGTAGAGCGAGAGGAAGTGAGCGAGACGCCTTCTCTTCACTTCCTGCGTTTGTTTGTTTGTTTGTTTGTTTGTGTTTTGTTTTTGTAACGTTGCTGTGAACTGAGGCTGTCATCTGTCTGGGACTGATTCTGGCCCGCCTGGTCGATGGACCGGACGTGTCTTGTCACGGTGTTCTCCTGGTCCCAGGCCCGATACGTGTCTTGTCACGGTGTTCTCCTGGTCCCAGGCCCGATGTGTGGATGGGCTCTACTACGTGAAGCGTAACAAGCTACCTGCTAGAGCTCATCTTATTGTCTTCCTATCTGTGTATGGGGGTGTTAACAGTATTAAGACTGAGACGTCAGGCATCCGAGAGGTAGATGGGATAGGTAATTTAATTTGAGTGTGTGTTTGTGTGTGTGTGTGTGTTTTCCTCGAGTAGATTAGACCCTGGTGTTTAAAAGACGTGGTCTGTGCTCCGTGTTACGCAGCAAAGTATAATCTCTGAGATGACAATCACTAAACGCATGTCTGAGATCAACGGTGACACTCGACGACAGGATTAAGGCACGCCTGTGTTCACGCCTGTGTTTGTGCCTGTGTTTACGCCTGTGTTTGTGCCTGTGTTTGTGCCTGTGTTCACGCCTGTGTTTGTGCCTGTGTTCACGCCTGTGTTCACGCCTGTGTTTGTGCCTGTGTTCACGCCTGTGTTTACGCCTGTGTTTGTGCCTGTGTTCACGTCCGTGTTTGTGCCTGTGTTTACGCCTGTGTTTGTGCCTGTGTTCACGCCTGTGTTCACGCCTGTGTTTACGTCCGTGTTTGTGCCTGTGTTCACGCCTGTGTTTGTGCCTGTGTTTACGCCTGTGTTTTTGCCTGTGTTTGCGCCTGTGTTTGTGGAAGGTGTGAAAGAATTCACTTTGTGCCATGTCAATCCGCAGGCAACGTCTTATGCACACACACACACACTTACACACTCACACACACACCCGTGCTGTGCGAGAGGGGTGTCGGAGCAGGTAGGAGGTAATTTGGTTTGACTTGTGAGGTCTCCTACTGACATTTAAGTGGTATTTAAACCTCTTGCCCTGACCGGCGTTGGCATTTTGAAAAGGGACAACTCTGCACCTGCTCTGTAATCTCTGCCTCCTACAGGATGCATGCTCACGGATGACAGGCCCTGTGTGTGTGTGCGTGTGTGTGTCTGTGTGTGTGTCTGTGTGTGTGTCTGTCTGTGTCTGTGATTGTGTGCGTGTGTGTACGTGTGTGTACGTGTCTGTCTGTCTGTCTGTCTGTCTGTGTGTGTGTGTGTGTGTGTAAGAGAGAGATATAGTGTGCAAGTGTGATGTGTGTGTGTGTGTGTGTGTCTGTGTGTGTGTGTGTGTCTGTCTGTGAGTGTGAGTGTGTGCGTGTGTGTACGTGTGTGTACGTGTGTGTACGTGTCTGTCTGTCTGTCTGTGTGTGTGTGTGTGCGTGTGTGTGTGCATGTGTGTCTGTGTGTGTACGTGTCTGTCTGTCTGTCTGTCTGTGTGTGTGTGTGTGTGTAAGAGAGAGATATAGTGTGCAAGTGTGTGTGTGTGTCTGTGTGTGTGTGTGTGTCTGTCTGTCTGTCTCTCTGAGTGTGTGTGTGTGTGTGTTTAAGAGAGAAATAGTGTTTAAGTGTGATGTGTGTGTGTGTGTTTGTGTTTGTGTGCGTATGTGTGTGTGTACGTGCGTGCGTGCGAGAGAGAGAGAGACTTCACATCAGTGTTTGTCAGTCTCTCAGTGGAGTGATATTGAGGGTAGAACCATGTCTCCATTTCTATTAGGATCGGCCAGCGATCAATGGAAACCTTTTTTCATTGTCTTCCCCTTCTATTATCCCCCCCAAACACCCTGCATCACTTTCCACCTTCGTCACCAAACTGGGGTCACAAGCAATTGTGCTGCTGATCCACTGTGTCACCGCTGGATCGCATCCTGACCTGTGAAGGTCTGTCATCACCTCCAGGACTGAAAGTTGGTTAAAGTTGTGGAGGTTCATACACTTCCTACTTCCTGCAGTCTTTTCTGAAGGTCTACGGACTTGAATTCTCTTGGCTTAGAGTGATGAGTGGTGGTCTTCAACACTGGTCCTTAGGGACCCTCTGTTCTGTGTGAGATAGATGTTCCAACACTTGTTCAAATCAACACGTTGACAATGTGGTCTCTATCCCCTTGTGTTTGTACATGTGTCTGTCATGATCCTAGATTCTCACTCTCTCCATCTCTCCTTCCCACTCTCTCTCACTCATTCTCTCCCTTTCTCTTTCCCCCTCTCTCCCTGTCTCCCTCTCTCTTTCTCCTCATTTCTCTCACCTTCTCTCTCACTTTCTCTCTCTCTCCCTCTATCTCTCTATTCCTCTCTCTCCCTGTCTCCCCCCTCTCTCTCTCTCTCTCTCTCGCTCTCTATCTCGCTCTCTATCTCTCTCTCTCTCTCTCTCAACACTTCCTCACCTCACTCTGTGTGTTGGAGGAGAAAACAAGTTCCTAGTAACCAACTAAAGGAAATGATGTCTGCTGAAGTTGTCACTCGTTTTTCAGCTGAGTCATCAGTTCGTCTTGACGTTTCTTTAAACTCTGTTGGAGTTCCTTCAGGAAGTCCCTTTAAAGCCAGCGGTGACATGCCCAACTACATGATTGTGGAGTGAAATGCTGCTGTCATTGTCAGTCTCAGGTCTGCTGGATAGCGTCAGCATCAAAGCTGGTTTGACAGTTCACATGTGCAGCAGCTGTACACAGTTAATGATTAACAGACAATAGACTATCGTTCACACTGTGTATTACTCCTGTAGAGTATATGAGAGAGGGAGACAGAGAGAGGGAGGGAGACAGAGAGTGGGGGGGGGGGGGGTTGGAGGTGGAGGTTGGAGGTGGGGGGGGGAGGAGTGGAGGAGAGAGAAGTGGGAGGTAGGCAGAGAGAGGGAGGGAGACAGAGAGAGGGAGGGAGGCAGAGAGAGGGAGGGAGACAGACGGAGGGAGACAGAGGGAGGGAGACAGAGAGAGGGAGGGGGAGGGAAAAACAAAAAAACAAACAAAGAAAGAGGAGGGAGACCAGAGAGAGGGAGGGAGAAGGAGAGGGAAAGGGGAACAGAGAGAGGGAGGGAGACAGAGAGGGAGGGAGACAGAGAGAGGGAGGGAGGCAGAGAGAGGGAGGGAGGGAGAGGGAGGGAGACAGAGAGAGGGAGACAGAGAGGGAGACGGAGAGAGGGAGAGAAAGATAGAGATCTTGGTACCTCTCATTCCTTCTCATCGTGTTCAGCAACACTCTTTCTGTTCAAATCTCTTCTCACACATCCTCTCCTTCCCTCTCTCCCCTCTGTCTCCCCTTTTTCCCCTCCCCTCTCCTCCCTCTCTCTCCCTCTCCCCCCTTTGCTCTCCCCTCTCTCTCCTCCCTCTCTCCCCTCTCTCCTCCCTCTCTCTCCCTCTCCCCCCTCCGCTCTCTCTCACTTCTCTCTCCCTCTCCCCCCTCCGCTCTCTCTCCTCCCTCTCCTCCCTCTCTCTCCTCCCTCTCTCCTCCCTCTCTCTCCTCCCTCTCTCCCCTCTCTCTCCCTGGCCGTCGCCCATTAAAGCCAGATAGCGTAGCTGTGAATTATGGGTTTGGAGGGGAAGTGAGTTTTCTACGGAAAAGGTCAGAAAGGAGACTGTGGAGGGGGAGACAGAATAAGAGGGAGGGGAAAGTGAATGAGGGAGAGAGAGCGAGAGAGAGCGAGAGAGAGAGAGAGAGAGAGTAGGAGAGAGTAGGAGAGGATAGGAGACAGTGCAAGTGTGTTCCTGGCGGAGTCAGTGGGCCATTGCAGAGGCGGGCATGTTCTGAGGCAGAGAGACAGGTATGTGAGACAGGTCTACCTGTCTCCTGTAACTTCCTGCCTCCTTATCTCTCTGATGTCCTCTGGGCACAGCCACTCACACAGCATCACTAAACAACACTGCAGTCTGGATCTATCACTGCTCCCTAAGATCATTACACCTCTGCTGGAAAGGAATCGACATTGTATAGCACACATACACATACGCAGTACACACACACATACAACTTGGAGTTTTTGAGAGTGACTTGTACAATTTTGTACAAGTGACCCCCCCTCTCTCTCTCTCCTTGTCTCTCTCCTTGTCTCTCTCTCTCTCTCTCTCTCTCTCTCCTTGTCTCTCTCTCCTTCTCTCTCTCTCTCTCCTTGTCTCTCTCTCCTTCTCTCTCTCTCCTTGTCTCTCTCTCTCTCTCCTTGTCTCTCTCTCCTTGTCTCTCTCTCTCCCCTTGTCTCTCTCCTTGTCTCTCTCTCTCCTTGTCTCTCTCTCCTTGTCTCTCTCTCCTTGTCTCTCTCTCCTTGTCTCTGTCTCTCTCCTTGTCTCTCTCTCCTTGTCTGTCTCTCTCTCTCAGCTTTTCACAACATGCGTTACATGTCAGTACGCCACAGCTAACGGAACTCCCAGTGATCCAATCAGAACGTCAGCTTTCCCGTGTACAGCCTATGAGCCGATAGCTCACAGGGAGCGTTATAAACCTCTATCAGATGGGCCTTGTCTGACCTCTCAGAGCAACACGCCGCATCATTTCCTGCTGACCTTTGACCTCTGAAGGCCACGGCCCATCTTTCCTGCAGTCAGGAAGCAAGCCTAGCAGAGCCCATTAATAACACGCAGACAGGAAGATAAGGAGAGGGGGGAGAGGGGGGAGGTGGGGGAGGTGGGGTAGAAGGATAGGACCTGAAGGTGAGATTGGAACAGAAGGCGGGTTTGGGAGGACGAGGCAGTGGTGGTAAGAGAGGGAGATGTCCAATATGTAGAGGAGGCACTAGAAAGAAGGAGTAATATTATTCTGGTCTTGTCCTGTCAGTTCTCTTTTCCAATCTTTTTCTCTTCCTCCTCCATCCCTTTCCACATCTCTCTCTCTCTTCATCTCCCCACTCTCTCTGTACCCCTCCCTCCCTCCCTCCACTTCCTACCTCCCTTCCTCCTTCCTTCTCTTTTTTTTTCTCCTTCCCCTCTTTCCTCCTCCTCTCCATGTTAACCTCCCTCTCCCCTCTTTTTTTTTTCCCTCCTCCTCCACCTCCCTCCCCTGCTTCCCTCTCCCCCTCCTCTCCTCCCCACCTCCCTTCCTCTCCCTCCGCCCTCTTCCTCCCCTCTCTCCCCCTCCCTCTCCCTCTTCCCCTCCTTTCACCTCTCCCCCTCCCTCCCCACCTCCCTCCTCCCTCTCCCCCTCTTCCCTCTGGCGGTTTAGTAGGCATGCCCACCTCTGGTTACTGCCACGTGAGCGAGCGCTGGCGCCCAAACATCAGAACAGCCTTTGATTGGGCGGGCCTTTCCAGGTCGACGAGCCGATGCCTGATAATAACGTTGTTTGATTGCTGGAGTGAAGACGTAATTGATTGATCCCCTCGCCATGTCTGAGGTCAGTCCTCAGAAGCAGGCGAGACGAACGCTGGAGCGTCGGTTCAGACACACGCGTGCACACACACACACACACACTCACACACGCACTCATATACACACACGCGCGCGCGCGCGCACACACTCATATACACACACACGCAGTCTCATCCCACAGGGAAGCTAGAAGGATGAGGAGGGCAGGAGAGACAGAGCCATGATTTCTTGGCTGTGTACTCACTGTTGGACCATCCAAAATGGCCGCCCTCCAGTCTCACACTGCGCATTACTTCAAGCTGTCCTGTTGTCACGAAAACAGTAGCTAGTCGATGTCCTCAGTAAAGGATATCGACGCAACATTTATTAATATAGAAATTCCATAAAGGTGTGACTGTGCCTGCAAGTGTGTGTGTATATGTATGCGTGTGTGTGTGTGTGTGTGTGTGTGTGTGTGTGTGTGTGTGTGTGTGTGTGTGGTTTAAGTCACCTTGATAATGACAACGCCACCTGCTGTGTCAGAAATAGACCCTTGTTAAAATGGACCCACTCAAATCATAGCCTGTAAAATGGAGCAGGAAAGGTAGTTTGCTTCCAGACCAACTGAGATAAACACCACTGCTGTATCTGGCCTTAATTCAAGAAGTGTTACATGTGTCCGGGAGAGAGGGAGTATAGTAGGAGAGTCTAGATGGAGTCTCTCTGTTAAAGGAACACAGTCCTAACAGCATGATGATGCCGTACGGCTGAATAATGACAGGGCTGGTTAGGGTGGTGAGGTTAGGGTGGTGTGGTTAGGGTCTGGTTTAGGGTCTGGGTTAGGGTCTGGTTTAGGGTCTGGGTTAGGGTCTGGTTTAGGGTCTGGGTTAGGGTCTGGTTTAGGGTCTGGGTTAGGGTCTGGTTTAGGGTCTGGGTTAGGGTCTGGTTTAGGGTCTGGGTTAGGGTCTGGTTTAGGGTCTGGGTTAGGGTCTGGTTTAGGGTCTGGGTTAGGGTCTGGTTTAGGGTCTGGGTTAGGGTCTGGTTTAGGGTCTGGGTTAGGGTCTGGTTTAGGGTCTGGGTTAGGGTCTGGTTTAGGGTCTGGGTTAGGGTCTGGTTTAGGGTCTGGGTTAGGGTCTGGTTTAGGGTCTGGGTTAGGGTCTGGTTTAGGGTCTGGGTTAGGGTCTGGTTTAGGGTCTGGGTTAGGGTCTGGTTTAGGGTCTGGGTTAGAGTCTGGTTTAGGGTGTGGGTTAGGGTGTGTGGTTAGGGGTGTGGTCTTAGTGGTGAGGTTAGTTGGTTGGTGTTGTGTTAGAGTGTGAGGTTAGGTTGTGTGGTTAGTTTAGGTGGTGAGTAGTGGTGTGTGGTTAGGGTGGTGTGGTTAGTGTGTGGTTGTGTTTAGTTGGTGCTTTAGGTGGTAGGTTAGTTTGTTGGTCGTTGTGTTAGTAAGAGTGCTGTTAGGCGTTGCTTTA
Organism: Plecoglossus altivelis; assembly: GCA_036571765.1. Taxonomy (NCBI): domain Eukaryota; kingdom Metazoa; phylum Chordata; class Actinopteri; order Osmeriformes; family Plecoglossidae; genus Plecoglossus; species Plecoglossus altivelis. The sequence goes on from BROE01000027.1 coordinate 10,982,419, forward strand.
CGGTGTGAGGTTAGGGTGGTTTTGCTGTTAGCGGTGGTTTGCTTTTAGGTAGTGCTGTTAGTTGGTTGGCTGTCTGTATTGGTGGTAGGTTAGATGGTGGTGCTTGTTAGGGTTGGATGAGGCTTAGGGTGTTGAGTTTAGTGTTGGTTGGTTGAGTGTATTGGTGGGTTTAGGTGGTTAGCGTTAGTTAGGTGTTCTGTTTTTTTTTTCTTTTCTCTTAGAGGTTTGTGTTGTGGTTAGGGGTGTGAGGTTAGGTTGGTGCGGTTAGTGGTGGATGTGGTTAGTTGGTGGTGTAGTTTAGGGTGGTGTGTTTAGTGGTGGTGAGGTTAGCGTGCCCGTGGTGCTGTTAGGGTGGTGAGGTTAGGGTGGTGCTGTTAGGGTGGTGTGGTTAGGGTGGTGCTGTTAGGGTGGTGCTGTTAGGGTGGTGAGGTTAGGGTGGTGTGGTTAGGGTGGTGTGTGTAGAGGGTGGTATGTAGGGTGGTGCTGTTAGGGTGGTGAGGTTAGGTGGTGCTGTTAGGGTTGGTGAGGCTAGGGTGTGAGGTTAGCGGTGGAGGGTGGTGTGGTAGTTTGGTGTGAGGTTAGTGGTGGTGTGAGTTTAGTTGTGGTTTGTTAGGTGGTTGAGGTTTAGGTGGTGCTTGGTTAGGGTGTGTGCTGGTTTAGTTTTTGGTGGTGTGGTTAGAATGGTGGTGTGTGGTTAGGGTGGTGTGTGGTTAAGATGGTAGGGGGTGTGGTTAGGGTGGTGGAGGGTGTGGTTAGAATGGTGGTGTGTGGTTAGGGTGGTGTGTGGTTAAGATGGTAGGGGGTGTGGTTAGGGTGGTGGAGGGTGTGGTTAGAATGGTGGTGTGTGGTTAGGGTGGTGTGGTTAGGGTGTTTTGTTAGGTGTGTGGTTAGGGGGGTAGTTAGGCGTGGTGGGTTAGTGGTGTTTGGTTAGTTGGTGGTGATTAGTGGTGGTTGTGGTTAGGGTGGTTGTTAGGGTTGGTTGGTTTAGGGTGGTGTTTTTACGTTGTTGACTTCTCTTCTGCCTCATCATCCTGTCAAAATACCTTCTCACTTCAAATCATCTCTTCTTCTTGCTTCTCTCTCTCTTCTGCTTTCTCTCTCTCTATCTCCATCAGTCTCTCTCCATCAGTCTCTCCATCACTCTCTCCCTCTCTCTCTGCTGTCTCTCTCTCTCTCTCTCTGCTTGTTCTCCTCTCTCTCCTGCATTCTCTCTCTCTCTCTCTCTCTGTCTCGTCTCTCTCCCAGTCTCTCCCAGTCTCTCCCAGTCTCTCTCTCTCTCTTCTCTGTCTTCTTCCTCTCTTGCTGTTTCTCTCTCTGCTTCTCTCTCTCTCTCTCTCTCTCTGCTGTATCTCTCTCTCTGCGATGTCTCTCTTCTCTCTCTCTCTCTCTCTGCTGTTCTCTTCTCTCTCTCGGTCTGTCTCTTCTCTCTCTCTGCGTTCTCTCTCTCTCTTGCTTTCTCCTCTGCTGTTCTCTCTCCTCTCTCTGCGTTCCTCTCTCTTTCTCTCTCTCTCTCTTCTGTTCTCTCGCCTCATCTCTCTGCTGTTCTCTCTCTTCTCCTTCGCTGTTCTCTCTCTCTCCTCTGCTTCTGTCTCTCTCTCTGCTGTCTCTCCTCTCCTCTGCTGTCTCTCTCTTCTGCTGTTCTCTCTCTCTGCTGTTCTCTCTCTGCTGTTCTCTCTCTCTCTCTCTCTGCTGTTCTCTCTCTCTGCTGTTCTCTCTGCTCTCTCTCCTCTCTCTCTTTCTCTCTCTCTCTCTGCTGTTCTCTCTCTCTCTCTGCTGTTCTCTCTCTGCTGTTCTCTCTCTCTCTCTCTCTGCTGTTCTCTCTCTGCTGTTCTCTCTCTCTCTCTGCTGTTCTCTCTCTCTCTCTCTCTCTGCTGTTCTCTCTCTCTCTCTCTGCTGTTCTCTCTCTCTCTCTGCTGTTCTCTCTCTGCTGTTCTCTCTCTCTCTCTGCTGTTCTCTCTCTCTGCTGTTCTCTCTCTCTCTCTCTCTCTCTCTCTCTCTCTGCTGTTCTCTCTCTTTGCTTTGTGTTGTTATCTTCTCTTGTGATTGATTGTCATGCTGCATGGAGGTCTGTTAAGTGTTCAGCTTTTTGAAGACCAAACCTGCTCTGTGTGCGGGAAAAAGTTGTGAAAGCTTTAAAAAAAGTTTAATATATATATTTAAAAGTTGGCATCATTGCTGAGTAGAATCCGAAGTGTCCTGGCTGTAAGACTGGCCGTTACCGGGCAGAAGAGCCGTTAATTGCTCAGGTGGCGTCACCTGGAACATGCTGTGGTGGCGTTTTCCTCCCGGTTAATGGTTTTATGGGGGAGTTAGCGATCGCTGTTTGTCACCACGGGGGGCGAGCAGGCTGGCTCACGCACTCAGCACTTTGATCTGCTGCTCGTCAGCGGACAGACCAGAATGCTCTGCAGGAGGGCGGGGCAGACGCAGGCCAGGGTAACCCTGGAGATGGGATCTGATGGGTTCTGCAGGAGGGTAGGACAGAGAGCAGGCCAGGGTAAACCTGGAGATGGTATCTGATGAAGGGCAGGACAGAGGCAGGCCAGGGTAACCCTGGAGATGGGTTCTGCAGGAGGGTAGGACAGAGGCAGGCCAGGGTAACCCTGGAGATGGGATCTGATGGGTTCTCCAGGAGGAAAGCTCGACCGGGTCCTGGTGGATGCAAGTCGACATCTTCTCCAGGGAGAAGCGATAGACTCACTGAGCGATGTGATGGCTGGCTGACAGCAGCACCAACAGTGGGTTTCACCGGTCATGACTACAGGACGGTCTGTGAGCTGGAGGACGGACGTCTCCACCCAGCGGTCGACTGCCAAGAGGCGTCTCACCGCCATGTTTCTGCTCAGCAGGAAATGACACGGAGTTTGGGAAATCTGGAAGAGGAAGCCTGTGTTTAGCAAGCTTGTCCGCTACAGCTCTGTAGGATAACCACGGGCAGCGAATCCTGCAGGCTCTCCTCCCTCCCTACCTCGGTCCTCAGATAAATTCATTACATCCCCTCTGAAAGAACCCAGACCAATAACCTGACGGCGTCGTTTCGCTTTCTTCCTCCAGAACCTTCCGAATTGAGGTAGGAGTGGCATGGAGAGGAGAGGTGAGGAGAGTAGAGGAAAGGACAGGGAAGAGGAAGGAGAGAGAGGAAAGAGATGCGATGAGGAGGGGAGAGAGGAGGGGAGAGATGGAGAAGAGGGGAGAGAGGGCGAGAGGAGAGATGGAAAGGAGAGGAGGGAGAGGAAAAGGAAAGATGGAAGGAGGGAGGAATGGAGAGGATGGGGAGAAGGAAAGAGAGGAGAGATTGGAAGACGGGGAGGGGGGGAGAGAGGAGGGAGATGAATGGAGGGTTGAGAGGATGACAGAGAGGGGAAGAGATAGAAAGAGGGGGAGAGATGGGGTGAGGAGAGAAGGGGAATAGATGGTGAGAGGGGGAGAGATGGAAAGAGGGGGAGAGGAGAGAGGGGGAGAGAGATGGAGAGAGGGGGAGGGGGGGACGAAGGAGGCGAAAATCCATTATGTTTGATGTTAGTGTCTCACCCTCGCGGCGAGAGCTCACTCCAACCTGAGAAATGGCATTAGACGTCTTGTAATGCGATTCCTCTGAAGTGTGAATATGAGATTTCTAATGGATTTGGGCACATTAGACCAGTCTTTATTTTCAGTATTTATTCCCTCTGGTTCCAAATGCAATTTGCTAAGTACAATGTTCCTGCTTGGCCGTTCGTAGGATTTTGGGGAGGGGGGGAGGATAGGACAGGAGGGTTCTGTTGGACAGACTCTCTGGGGTTTAGGAGGCTTGAGGAGGGAGGTGGAGGCACAGCCTCTCCTGGTCCTGGTAGACAGGAGCACGTAGATGCAGCTAGGATAGTGTGAAGATGTGGAGGAGATGAAGAGGAATCATCATTCTGTTTCCTGTTTTACTTCATCTCTCTTCTCCTTCTATTCTCAACCCCCCTTTCTCTTTCTCATCCCTTTCTCCTCCTTTGAGTCCGTCTCTCTCATCTCTCTCTTTCTCTCTCGCTCCTTTCCCTCTCTCTCTCTCTCTCTCTCTCTCTCTCATCTCTCTGCCTCGTGTCTCTCTTTCATCTCTGCCTCTTCTCCCCTCTCTCTGTCTCTCTCCTCTCTCTCTCTCCTGTCTCTCATCTCTATCTCTCTGTCTCTCTTTTCTCTTGCTGTTTCCTCTCTCTTCTCTTTCTCTATGCTGTTCTCTCTCATCTTCTCCTCTCCTTCCCTCCATCCATCCATCAATCCACACATGCATTCATCCATCCACTCATCCAACTCTATTATCATCCATACATTCATCCATCCACTCATCCATCCACCCACCTCCCCACACACACACACCCAACCCCACACACACAACACAACACCACACAACACAACACAAACACACAAAACAAAACAACACACTGGGCATTACATACAAACACACAATACAAACACACACACACACCCCCTCCACACCCCCACCCACCCCCTGTTCCTGGAGACTGGAAACAGAGAGAGCACATTATGCAAATGTCAGGTGTCAAGTGCAAATTAGATTAGAACTGTGTGGAACAGAAGTATTGAATATTACAGAAGCTCCCTTGGCAACGGCACATGAATGCCCGCGAGGGCTTTAATGAGAACGTTCCAGAGAGACATATCTCGGATCCGTTGTGCTGATAGAGAACTGGTCTCCTGGGTGACGTTGGTAGAACCTGCTGTAACGTCGCCAATGGTTACGTCCACAAGCGAGACAGAACTATGTGTGGAGTTTGAGGCGCCGTCGCTGGAACTGACCAGAGAGAAGAGGTGCTGGACACCTGGGCTGTATACCTGGGCTGAACACCTGAGCTGAACACCTGGGCTGTATACCTGGGCTGTGTACGTGGGCTGAACACCTGGGCTGAACACCTGGGCTGAACACCTGGGCTGTGTACGTGGGATGAACACCTGGGCTGAACACCTGGGCTGAACACCTGGGCTGTGTACCTGGGCTGAACACCTGGGCTGAACACCTGGGCTGAACACCTGGGCTGTATACCTGAGCTGAACACCTGGGCTGTATACCTGGGCTGGATTCCTGAGCTGAACACCTGGGCTGTATACCTGAGCTGAACACCTGAGCTGAACACCTGAGCTGTGTACCTGGGCTGAACACCTGGGCTGTATACCTGAGCTGAACACCTGAGCTGAACACCTGGGCTGTATACCTGGGCTGGATTCCTGAGCTGAACACCTGGGCTGTATACCTGGGCTGTGTACCTGGGCTGAACACCTGGGCTGAACACCTGGGCTGTGTACCTGGGCTGAACACCTGGGCTGAACACCTGAGCTGAACACCTGGGCTGAACACCTGAGCTGAACACCTGAGCTGAACACCTGGGCTGTGTACCTGAGCTGAACACCTGAGCTGAACACTTGGGCTGGTATTGATTGATCGTGCCCTTTAGAGGATCAAATGAAAGGAGGCTGATGATGTCATTACCTGACGGTTGCTGCAGGGCATCCCAAACCTCTCCCAGGCCCCTCCCTCCTTGTCTCCTCCCTCCTTGTCTCCTCCTCCTTCTTTGTGCCTCTCTTTTTTCCTCCCTCCCTCCATCTCTCCTTCCTCCCTCTTGCCCTCTGATTCCTCTCTCTTCCTTCCCTCTCTCCCTCGTACCTATCTCATCGCTCTCCTCTCCCTCCTTCCGTCCTTCCTTCCTTCCTCCCCCCCTCTCCCACCTCATCTCTCTCTCTCCCTCCTCCATCCTCTCTTCAGGCCTGCCTGGTCTCTCCTACCTGTCACTCAAACAGACCATAATGTCAGGAGCAAGCCCAGTCTAGCTCGTCCTGCCTGCACCACTGAATCTCTTCCAGTCGTTTACCCTCATTCTCCCCTTCAGGTGAAGACGTCCCTCTCTCCTTCGCTCGGTCACTCTCTCCTCCTCTCCTCCTCTCCTCCTCTCCTCCATCTCCCTCACTTTGTTCTCTCGACAATCTGAGGGCTTCATGACAGCAGACATGCTGGCTCTGTTGACCCACACTAACCTCTCTAAGTGGAGTAGAGGCATTGGAGACGCACACACACACACACACACACACACACTGCACGACCAGACAAAGAGGAACTGAGGTACAGGTATAAACACACACACATACACACTCGATGTACTTCACTTTCCAGTCTGTCACTTTTTGTCCCCGTAGCTGAGTGAAAGGTCAAATCTGGCTCAAGGTCACTTGTCCCCCTGGGGTCTGTCCAGGTGGACACACACAACACATACCCTCTCGCCATGTGTGCACTGTGATAGGATCAATGAATAATTTAACCTCCAACATGATATTCATACTGTCTGCATTACAGTAGACTGCTTACCGCAGGGCTGCTGTCTGCTGTGTTAGTCTGCATTAGTTTGTGTGTGTGTGTGTGTGTGTGTGTGTGTGTGTGTGTGTGTGTGTGTGTGTGTGTGTGTGTTGTGGTGATGTGGTTGTGTGTGTGTGTGTGTGTGCTGTGTGTGCTGTGTGTGTGTGTGTGTTGTGCTGTGTGAGTGTGCGCAGTGTGCGTGTGCGTGCGTGTTGGCTGTGTGGCGCGTGTGTGTGTGGCGGTGGTGTGTGTCGCGCGTGTGCGCAGTGTCGCGCGGCATGGCGCGCGCGTGCAACTGTAGCGTGACTACGACAGCTCAGACACCAGATGTGTCTCTAATGGCTGGATTCCATTTCACCTTCACCTCCTCACTCCACCTACACCTCCTCATCCTCTCTCCTTTCGCTACCGGATCCAATCTCCACCTTCTTTCCCTCGCTCCCTGCACAGGTCGCCTACTACTGTCATTGTCTCACCCTTCCCTCCTCTCTCTCTCCATTCACTTTCCTCCCCTCCATCTCCCTCTTCCTCCTCCTTCCATTCCACCTTTCTCCTCTCCCCACTACCGTATCTTCTCTCCTCTCTCTATCTTCCAACCATTTCCCTTCTCCTCCATCTCTCCTCCTTCCCTTGTCAAAACCCCATCCCACTTGCCAGAACGCCTCCCACCTCTTCGCTCCTCCCTGTACTCAGTTACTGTTTACTCTCCATCCTCTCACCTCTTCTCCTTCTCCACATCTTCATCCTCGCTCTTCTCTCCATCTCCATCAACCAGCTGCCATATTTTACCCCTAGGCCTCTGACTCCAGTGAGGGAAGGACCTGGTGCCTCAGTGCGTGTGGTGCCTGGTGTGTCTGTGTGTGTCTGTGTGTGTATTACTATGCGTGACCTAATAGCTTAGTTTCCATAGCGCCAGTTTTCAGTCATCGTCCTTTGCTCTTAGGTCCTGTCTCGACTTCTCCCTCTACCTACTTCCTCCTCTCATTCAACCCCCGTCTCTCTTAACACTCCCTCCTCTACTACCTTCCTCCTCTCTTCACCCCCCCTCCTCTCCTTACACCTCCCTCCTCTCCTGTCTTCTCTCCTCCTGTCCTCTCCTCTCTCTTCCTCTCTTCTCCTCTGCTCCCCTCCTTTCCTCTCTTCTCCCCTGCTCCCCTCCTTTCTTCTCTTCTCCTCTGCTCCCCTCCTTTCCTCTCTTCTCCTCTGCTCCCCTCCTTTCCTCTCTTCTCCTCTGCTCCCCTCCTTTCCTCTCTTCTCCCCTCCTCTCTCCTCCCTCCCTCTCTTCCCTCCTCTGATCTGGTCACCTCTTCAGCAGTCATTAGAATCTGTCTGTGTGTTTGGTTCCAGCCTCTGTTCAGCTAAAGACTGTTCTGTTCTAGAGGGTGACGGAGGGTGGGTGTAGGGGTGGGAGGGGAGAGAGAGGAGGATATACCTGGCTCTTATTAGGAGTTGAGAGGTAATGACCTGGACCATTTAGTCATTTTTAGACTGAAGAGTTTGATGGCCCCTATTATGAAGGGGTCTGGAATTACAGCTAGGCTACAGCAATGGCACACACCCACACCCACTTAGAAACGAACAAACACACGCAGGCCATTTTCTTGACAATGTCGCCTCCCATTTTACAGCAGTACGATCCAGTCACCTGCTCCTCCAGGCTGTCATACAGCCCTCACAGAGCTAGTCTGGTCCTCCCAGAACTAGTCTGGTCCTCCCAGAGCTAGTCTTCCTCCCAGAACTAGTCTGGTCCTCCCAGAGCTAGTCTGGTCCTCACAGGGCTAGTCTGGTCCTCTCAGAGCTAGTCTGGTCCTCTCAGAGCTATCCTGGTCCTCCCAGAACTAGTCTGGTCCTCTCAGAGCTATCCTGGTCCTCCCAGTACGACTCAGCCATGCAGGGGACACCAGGCACCTGATCTGCCCCTGTCCTGAAGATAAGGACAGGTAGCTCCCCTGCTCCTCCAGACCCCCTCCAGGCTCACACTATACAGATACAGAGGGAGGGAGATGAGGAATGAAAGGAAAGGGGAGTGTGAGAGAGAGCGAGTAGAAGAGAGGGAGGGAACGGAAGAGAGGCAAAGAGGGAATGGGAAAGAGAGAGAGAGGGAATAGGAAAGAGAGAGAGAGGGAATGGGAGAGAGAGGAAATGGGAGAGAGGGAGAGAGGGAATGGCAGGACGAGAAACAAGAGACTGAAAGAGGAAATAGGGCCTGTGGAACAAAGTGGGACTGTTGTGTGTGTGTGGGGGGGTGATTTGTCATGTTGCCGTGGAGGCGTCAGCTAAACAAGGCCATCTCATTTCCTGTTGGCTGCAGGAAGCCCAGACTGGCAAGGAGAGCTGCAGGTGATAAATCTCACCTGCTTTAATTGGTCTACTCCTTACCGACAGGTCTGGGCCTACACACACACACACACACACACACTCTTTTAGTACACACACACATGCACGCACGCATGCACACACACACTCTTTCAGTACACACACACACGCACACACACACACACTCTTTCAGTACACACACACACGCACACTCTTTCAGTACACACACACACACACTCTTTCAGTACACGCACACATACACACACACACACACACTCTTTCAGTGCACACACACACTCTTTCAGTACACACACACACACATACAGCCCCATGCGTTTCCACGTTCACACTAGCACACACGCTTCTCTTTCGAGCAGTCAGCCAACAGTTGCCTTTTGTGTGTTGAGCTCTTAAGACGAACCCACACAGAACCAGTTTGTAAGCTCAGGCCAATGAGGAGCCTGTCTACACATCAAGAGAGACAGTTCATGTATAGGATTATGATCCGACTGGGCCAGCCTGTATTTTAGATGTCTGGAGCTACTGTGCTTTGTCTGTGACGGCGGTACGTGTGGATGAAAACATTGAGTGTGAACTCCCATCTGCACTGGGTACATTTCCTCTCTGTATTCACCTCCCACACATACATATACACACCCACCGTGCACATGCATATACACACACCGCAGGCATGCATACACACACATGCATACACATACACACATGCATACACATACACACATGCATACACATACACACATGCATACACATACACACACCACAGGCATGCATACACTCACACACGCATACACTCACACACGCATACACTCACACACATGTACACGCATACACACACACGCATATACACACACACACACATATGTACACACACATATGTACACACACACATGTACACACACCACAGGCATGCATACACACACACTTACACACACACCACAGGCATGCATACACACACATGCATACACACACACACATGTACACACACCATTCTTTGTTATTCGAATAAGAAAACTGTATTCCTTTGCTTTACCAGTACCATCCATCCCTCCCTCTGTCTCCCTCCCCCCCTCCCTCTGTCTCCCTCCATCCCCCCCTACATCTCCCTCCATCCCCCCCACATCTCCCTCCATCCCCCTTCCACCCCTCCCTCCATCTCCCTCCATCTCTCCCTCCACCCCCCCTACATCTCCCTCCATCTCCCTCCATCTCTCTGGTCCCTCCCGGCATAATGCCTGTTAGCGTGTGTAAGACGTGGTTGGTGGAGGGAGAGACGGCCGCTCCCAGCAGGGGGTCTGAGCTGCGTGGGCGAGTGAGTGGGGCGGCCATATGCAGCTAAGAGCCTCTTTTGTCTGGGCACAGAACAGCTCAACACACACACACACATACGTACATACATACGTACATATATACATGTGTACACACAATCACATGCAGCTTACACACATACATACACACACTCAGCTTAGACGGGCTGTTTTAACATGGAAAGCCACTGAAAATAAGCTTGATTCTTGCCGTAAAGGTGTGTCCTAAAGGAATACCTAACCAACTGGCAGAGTGCTTGCAGGCTGGCTGCAGAGGAAGCTGTCCCAGTGCCATCTGGTGGTCGTGTGGGGTACTGCATCCAGAACTGGCCCGGGCATCTTCTTGATCTACCAAGCAGGGGCCGGTGATGTGGTGTTCACCCAGAGGAGGGGTAGAGGTGGTGTCCTCCTTGCTTGTAATCACATAATCATCTCGCAGACGTTTCTGCTGTTCAAACCGTCCTGCGGGGGGGAGGGGGTTAGAACTCATGACCTCTTGATGTGCAGTGAAACGCTCTTTTCTAGTTGGTCTGAGGACCTTGATGAACCAATCACGTGCAGCAATCTGGTCAGGGACTTCTTAATTGAATCTATTTGTAGTTGATGAGATCTAATAAATATGCTTTTGTTGTATTCCTGAGGCTTGCAGTATTGGAATTGCAGTAGGGGGGACAATTAAAAACTTGAACGCGTTGGAGGGTTTTATTAATCACAGTAGAATAAAGATAATGTTGGCTAATCCGTATCGCCCTATGCTCCAGGTCTCTTTATTGCTGTGGTGTCACAGAGCAGGGACTGAAGGCTCATAATCACAGCATGTCTCCTGCAGCCACTAACTCTGGGTGCACGCCGTCCCAAGACCTCTCTCGCTCTCTCGCTCACCCTCTCTCTCTTTCCTTCTCTCGCTCTCTCTCTCTCTCTCGCTCTCTCTCTCTCGCTCTCTCGCTCACCCTCTCTCCCTTTCCTTCTCTCGCTCTCTCTCTCTCTCGCTCTCGCTCTCTCGCTCACCCTCTCTCTCTTTCCTTCTCTCTCTCTCTCGCTCACCATCTCTCCCTTTCCTTCTCTCGCTCTCTCTCGCTCTCGCTCTCTCGCTCACCCTCTCTCTCTTTCCTTCTCTCTCTCTCTCGCTCACCATCTCTCTCTTTCCTTCTCTCGCTCTCTCGCTCACCATCTCTCTCTTTTCCCATCTCTCTCTCCTTCTGTCTCTCTGGATCTCTTATGCCATCTCTCTTTCTCTTTCTCTCCATCATTCCCTATCCTTCATAATCTTTCCCTCTCTTTTTCTCCACGCTCTTCTCATATCTTACACGTACACGCTCACTTCTCTCTCTCCCTCTCTCTCCCTCTCTTTCTCTCTCCCTCTCTCTTTCCTTCTCTCTCCCCCTCTCTCTCTTTTTCCTTCTCTCTCTCCCTCTCTTTCATTCTCTCTCTCCCTCTCTTTCTCTCTCCCTCTCTTTCCTTTTCTCTCTCCCTCTCTTTCTCTCTCCCTCTCTCTCTCTTTCCTTCTCTCTCTCCCTCTCTCTCTATTTCCATCTCTCTCTATTTCCTTCTCTCTCTCTCTCTCTCTCTCTCTCTCTCTCTCCCTCTCTCTCGCTCTCCCTCCCTCTCTCTCTCTCTCTCTCTCTCTCTTTCTCTCAACTTGAGCAGAAACATCCTGTACTGCACCTCCAGTTGAGCAGGCCTCAGCCAGTCTCCAGCTGCCCAACACCATCACACTCCACACAGGCTGTCATGGCAACGTGTGTGTGTGTGTGTGTGTGTGTGTGTGTGTATGGTGTGTGTGTGTATGGTGTGTGTGTGTGTGGAGCTCTGTGGACACAAGTGTGTCTGTTCCCCACTGTTATTTCTTTATCAACAGACACAGAGAGAACAGCAGCAGACAGTTACCCAGCGCTAGGCTCTGCTCTCCAACATCTGCTTCTCTAATGACGCTTAATTAGACGTGTCTAGCGCAATCAACGCTGCTCAGCCCTAATACGCTGTAGTGCCGGACCGAGGAAGACTCGCACACACTCCCACATGGAGAAACACTTTTCTTCAATGTTGTTTACCTCACAATTACACACGCACGCACACATATTCTCTCGCTTGGTCCCACACACGCAATCACACAAATGAACAACACCCCCCCTGCACACACCCGTAAACACACACACACACACCCCTCACTCCTCAGTGTGTGACCTAGAGGGCTGTGTGTGTGTCCTGGTGTCAGGATCATTAGCATAGGCGAAGACCGGGTCGGGCGGCCGAGCATCCATTATAGCTGCCGCTCGCTCAACAGACCCAATCAACTCATGGTAGCTCTGCTATAGGACAGGCCACACACACACACACACACACTTAGACACAGACGTACTGGCCTCTAATTATCTAGCCCTAATCCCCTTATTACGATTGAGTTATGCCTGCTGCTGTTTCTGGACGATGGAGAGAGGCGACTGTGTGTGCGAGTGTGCGTGTGTGTGTGCGCGTGTGTTTGCAGTATATCATATCTTGGCAAGGGGCTGGTGTGAAACTTATTCCCAACTCTGGCTTATTTAAAGGTTGTGTGTGTGTTGTGTTGTGTATACTTGTGTGTGTATGTGTGTGTGTGTGTGGTCTGAGGACAGCTAAGCAGATTAGACAGGGATATTAATTAGTAATTTCACAGACAGGAGTGGCCCATGCTGCCATGACACCCTGCCGTCTCCGTGGCGTCTCCGTGGTGTCTCCGTGGCGACCGGGCTAACACTCCAGCTGTGCCCTGTGACATTTTGCCTTACGGAGTTCCATCCTCTTTTGTCACTGCAGACAGAGCCCTCGTTCCAAACAAAATGTCACGCTGGCTGCCAACAGCTGCAGAAACACTAGTCTGGCCGTTAGAGGGTTGCGGACCCTCGGAGATCAAGCTGAGTATTTGTAAGACGTGACAAGGCGGTGATGGTGTCTCTCTTAGGAAGAGGTGTGTCTCTCCTTCCCCTCTCTCGCCCTCTCTCTCTTTCCTTCTCTCTTTCTCTCTGTCTCTTTCCCTCTCTTCTCTCTCTCTCTCTTTCCTGTCTCTCTCTCTCTTAACCTGTCTCTCTATCTCTCTCTCTTTCCTGTCTTTCTCTTTCCTGTCTCTTTCCCTCTCGGTCTCTTCCTCTCTCTCTATCTCTCTCTCTCTCTTTCCCCCTCTCTCTCTTCCTCTCTCTCTCTCTATCTCTCTCTCTCTTTCCCCCTCTCTCTCTTTCATCTCTCTCTCTTCCCATATCTGTCTTTTTCCTTCCATGCCGGTTTTAACCGAATCCGTTCTCAGACACATTGTCTTTGGAATTCCCTGCTCTCCATGGGTGAGATTCCTCCCGAAGGAACCTCGCATCTTTCTGACTGGACGACCAACCACGCCCTTTCCCCGCTAGCGTCTCCCCTGCTAGTGTCTCCCCCGCTAGCGTCTCCCCTGCTAGCATCTCCCCTTTAGCGTCTCCCAATTTAGTGTCTCCCCCTTTAGCGTCTCCCCCGCTAGCGTCTCCCCCGCTAGCATCTCCCCCTTTAGCGTCTCCCCCGTTAGCGTCTCCCCTGCTAGCATCTCCCCCTTTAGTGTCTCCCCCTTTAGTGTCTCCCCCGCTAGCGTCTACCCTTTAGTGTCTCCCCCGTTAGCGTCTCCCCTGCTAGCATCTCCCCTTTAGCGTCTCCCAATTTAGTGTCTCCCCCTTTAGTGTCTCCCCCGTTAGTGTCTCCCCCGCTAGCGTCTACCCTTTAGTGTCTCCCAATTCAGTGTCTCCCCCTTTAGCGTCTCCCCGCTAGCGTCTCCCCCGTCCCGCCCAGGGCTCAAACAAGCTCAGAACCAGCATCTTTTCAAACCAAACCGACAGTCCTTCGTGCGAATCTGTATTTATTTTAGACCCATCCAGAACTCTTTAGAGAAGCCTCACTTAGAAGTCAAGCGAAGGATAGAAGTTAAGCTCGCGTTAGCTTGCACTGCTTGGATTTTTTCGCGAACATGAGTCGTTGCTTGGCAACAGTCTGTCTGGTGGGTGTAATTTAGACTTCCAGGTGGGTGACTAATATGCTTTTATGTCCTGGTGGGGGTGGGGTGGGGGTGGGGAGGTGGGGGCAATTGACAGGTGACTACAATCATCATCATTGTCATCATTATCATTTTTTATGGTAGTAATCAATGATGTTAAAAGCACACATCATTCTTATTAAAGCGCAATTCGTTCATAGCCTTCTAATCTAATGACAGACTTCTCTTGAAAGGAAAGGCAGAAGCGATGTAGAGATGTGTTTTTAGTGTGGGGCCGCTCGCTGAGTAAGGAGTGCGTCCCGGCTAGCGCCTAACGCAGGGCGCCGGTTTCAATCCTGTCCAGGTCTTTTTTCTGGACGTCTGTCAAGGAATTAAGACAAAAAAAAATTACCCGTGTCAGAAGTAAACACAGTAATGAGCGATGTGACTAGTTTACTTAAATACTTTTTTTCTTCGTGATAAATGATTTGACAGTACTGGATAAAAACAGTCTTTAAACATATGTGGACCAGACAGCAGTGTCGCTGAACGGACCGAACCGCACGCTGTTGTTTGTTTCGTTCGTCTTACGTTTTTGACGTCGGCTTCTTATGTGATCGTTCCGATACGACATTGTGAGCGTCATGTCGTGGTTAGCATTGGCAGCTTCGTGTCGTGGTTAGCATTAGCAGCTTCGTGTCATGGTTAGCATTGGGAGCGTCATGTCGTGGTTAGCATTGGCAGCTTCGTGTCATGGTTAGCATTGGCAGCTTCGTGTCATGGTTAGCATTGGGAGCTTCGTGTCGTGGTTAGCATTGGCAGCTTCGTGTCATGGTTAGCATTGGCAGCTTCGTGTCATGGTTAGCATTGGGAGCTTCGTGTCAGGGTTAGCATTGGCAGCTTTGTGTCATGGTTAGCATTGGCAGCTTCGTGTCATGGTTAGCATTGGGAGCTTCGTGTCATGGTTAGCATTGGCAGCTTCGTGTCATAGTTAGCATTGGCAGTTTCGTGTCATGGTTAGCATTGGCAGTTTCGTGTCATGGTTAGCATTGGCAGCTTCGTGTCGTGGTTAGCATTGGCAGCTTCGTGTCATGGTTAGCAATGGCAGCTTCGTGTCATGGTTAGCATTGGCAGCTTCGTGTCATGGTTAGCATTGGCAGCTTCGTGTCATGGTTAGCATTGGCAGCTTCGTGTCATGGTTAGCATTGGGAGCTTCGTGTCAGGGTTAGCATTGGCAGCTTCGTGTCATGGTTAGCATTGGCAGCTTCGTGTCAGGGTTAGCAATGGCAGCTTCGTGTCATGGTTAGCATTGGCAGCTTCGTGTCATGGTTAGCAATGGCAGCTTTGTGTCATAGTTAGCATTGTGAACGTTGTCATTGTTAACCGGCTGCTTTCCGCAGCTGACAGTTACGAGGCCCGTGACTCCAGACCAGATGGCTGGTCTGAAGCACAAAGCCTTTTACTGCCTCTCTCTGCCACATTATTCAAAGATTATCGCTTCAACCTACAAAATTCCATCTGTCCAACCGCACACACACAGACACACACACTCTTGTAGAGATCCATCATTGTGATACCTGTAGCGAGACAGTGACAATACTGTAAGTGTAGCCTGTGATGAATCTGTAAACTGTGTCCGCACTTTGCGTTTACGCTGCAAGTCTGTCTGGCGATCAATTGAGAAAATGAAGCCGTCAGCACCAATCGTATTTTGAGTAAATGAGTGATATTCAACAAAGCACTGCACATTTTAAAGACAGACTGTATTCCTGGCAGTCATTGTTAACTGAACTCTTTTTGTAACGAGTTTTCTAAAGAGTTTCGTTCTCAAATCCTCAACGCAGGAGTTCGAAATCGATTTGTAGGTTTTTATTAAATTTTCCTGCTTCCATCTTCTACTTTTAAATTTTATTTTCCTGTGTGAGTTTTTTTCCACGCGTGGGTACACACACACACACACACACACAATTCTCATGGTTGTTTGCAGGCTAATTGGCTGGGTACAGTGCTGAGTGGGGTGGTTTGGTTGAGAGAGAAGGGCCAGTAAAGCCAGGGTAATCCATCACCCAACTTCCCTGATCTATATACCATGTCTGCTTACACGCCTCTGACTGTCTCTTACCATGCTGCCCAGTCTCTCTCTTTATTTCTCTCTTTCTCTCTCTCTGTCTCTCTTTCTCTCTCCCTCCCTTTCTCTCTTTCTCTCTTCCTTTCTCGATTGCTCTCCACCTCTCTCTCTCACTCACACACTGTCATTCCTGCTCCAGAGCCACAAAGCCCTGACTGTCCAGCCCTCCTTTTCCATATCTCCATCCCTCTCTCTTCTCTCTCTGCCTGTCTCCCTCTCTCTCTCTCTCCCTCCCTCCCTCCCTCTCTCCCTCCCTCCCTCCCTCCCTCAGGGTCAACCCTGATAGCTTTTCTTCCATCCACTCTCAGCAGTGAAGAATGAGCTGTTGAACACAGAGTCACCCTTGCATGGATGTGCCTTGTGGTGTGTGTTACACAGGGCTAGCCACGATTCCTGCCGTTTTACTCTGTCGTTTCTCTGACTGATGAGGTGTGTGTCCAGTCTCTTCTCTTTAATTTCTTGCTCTTCTCTCTCTCTGTCTGGGCTCTTTCTCTCTCCTCCCTTTTCTCTCTTTTCTCTCTTCCCTTTCTGCGATTGCTCCTCCCACCTCTTTCTTCTTCTGCCCTCAGCACATTCTGTCATTCCTGCTCCAAGGGGCCACAAAAGCCCCATGACTGTTTTCCAGACCCAATACCTTTTCCACATATCTCATCCCTCCTTCTCTTCTCTCTCTGCTGTCTCACTCATACTCTCTCTCCATACCCTCCGTCCCTCCCTTCCCTCCCTCCCTCCCTCCCCTCCCTCCCTCCCTCCCTCCCCTCAGGGTCAGAACGCCTGAATAGGCTTTTCTTCGCATCCACTCTCAAGACAGTGAGAGAAAAATGAGAATAGATTAAACACAAAGTCACCCTTGCATGGATGTGCCTTGTGGTGTGTGTTACACAGGGCTAGCCACGATTCCTGCCGTTTTACTCTGTCGTTTCTCTGACTGATGAGGTGTGTGTGCGCGTGTGGTATTGTGTGTGCGTGTGTGCATAAGTGTGTGTACGTATATGCAAAAGTGTGTGTGTGTGTGTGTGTGTGTGCGCGCGTGTGTGTGCGTGTGCGTGGCCGGCATCTGTTTCCAAACACACACACTCCTGTCGTTTTGCCTCAGACGCATTATAACCACCTTTTGAGATGGACACCCATTGACTGACAGCTCAGTCCCTCTGTAATGAGCTTGCTGGTGTTCTGCCCTGTGTGCAGGTTCATTCAGGAAACAGAGATGAACATGGGGCTGGGTCCTACCAAGCAGTGCCAACTTCGCACCTTCCTCACCTACTACATCAACGATCTCTTTCTCCACCAGGTACTGGTTGAAGTAGTCTCTCTCCCTCCCTCTCTCTCTCTCCTCCCTGGCCTCTCTCTCCCTCCTCTCCTCCGTCCCTTGCTCTCCTCCCTCTCTTCGTCCCTCTCCTCGTCCATATCATCTCTGCCCCTTTCTCATTTCCATCTCTCTGTTCTCTAAGCCTTCAAACCTAACTCCCTCTCATCTTTGTCCTGCCACGTGTCTCTCTATCCCTTCCTCTCTCCCTCCCTCGTCCTGGCTCTCTAGATATCATCCTCTCTCTCTCTTCCCTACTTTCTTCTCATCAAGATCTCAAAGTCTGTCTCTCCCTTTCTCCTCTCGCTCTCCCCCTTCCCTCTCTCCCTCCCCCCCACGTCTCTCTCTCTCTGCTCTGACCTGACTGAAGGGTCATCGTAGCTAGCAGAGCTGTGTGAGTGGCTGACACAGTCTGGTTGAATATGCCGTTTCCTGTTCCAGGTACAGACTGAGATCAACAAGGAGATGGAGGCGGTGAGCAAGACCTCAGACCCTCTAAAGATCCTGGCCAGTGCTGACACTATGAAGGTTCTGGGAGTACAGAGACCCCTGCTGCAGGTGAGGACACACACTGTGCACACACGGTACACACACACACGCTGTGCACACACTGTGCACACACTGTACACACACTGTGCACACACTGTACACACACTGTACACACACTGTACACACACTGTGCACACACGGTACACACACACACTGTGCACACACGGTACACACACTATACACACACTGTACACACACTGTACACACACTGTACACACACACACACACACACTGTACACACACTGTACACACACACTGTACACACTGTACTCACACACACGGTACACACACTGTGCACACACAGCACACACACACACACACACTGTACACACACTGTACACACACTGTGCACACACACACTGTACACACACTGTACACACACACACTGTACACACACACTGTACACACTGTACTCACACACACGGTACACACACTGTGCACACACAGTACACACACACACACACACTGTGCACACACTGTACACACACTGTGCACACACACACTGTACACACACTGTACTCACACACACTGTACACACACACTGTACACACTGTACGCACACACACGGTACACACACTGTGCACACACAGTACACACACACACACATTGTGCACACACTGTACACACACACACTACACACAGTGTACACACACACACTGTACACACACTGTACACACACACACTGTACACACACACACTGTACACACACACTGTACACACACACACTGTACTCACACACACTGTACACACACACACACTGTACACATACACACACTGTACACACACGGTACACACTGTGTACACAAACACAGTACACACTGTGTACACACACTGTACACAAACACACACTGTACACACAAACAGACTGTACACAAACACACACTGTACACAAACACACTGTACACAAACAGACTGTATACACAAACACACACTGTACACAAACACACACTGTACACAAACAAACACTGTGCACAAACCTGGTCTAACTTCCTGAGCTACCAGAGGTCTTTAACTTTGGTCAGGAAGTGCATTTCTCTGATCTCTGTTTGATCTGTAGAGGTCTCTGCAAGGTTTCTGTTGCCTATTACACACACACACACACACACATACACACGCACGTACACACACACACAGTCACACATACATACCCTCACAAACACACACACACAGATCATTACGGCCCCCCACCCACCTATCTCCCAGGATCATAATTGCAGCTGAAATAACGTTTGATCCTTCCTGACCTGCTAGCTGCAGTTAAGTGGTAGTTATAAACACCCTGTCTATCTCTCTCTATCTCTCTCTCTCTCTCTCTCTCTCTCTCCCTCTCTCTCTCCCTATCTGTATCTCAGGCTTTCTGTCTCTCTCTATGTCTTTCTAACTATCTCTCTATATACTATATGAGTCAGTGCAAGGTTACTGTATCTGTATTTGATCTTTCTCTCTCTTCCTTTCTCTCTGTCACTCTGTGTGTCTGTCAGGCACACATACACACGCATGCACAAGCACACACATACACACACAAGCACACATATACACAAGTATACAGACACACAACCACACACACACATACACACACAAGCACAAATACACACAAGCATACAGACACACAAGCACACGTACATATACACACACAAGCACACACACCATGACCATCATTTTTTCCTTGTGTTTGTTTCTCACCGTGCTGGAAGAGGCTCATGGGCTTCCATAGTTTCTGAGGTCTGATTCTCTCGCTGGCAGGAAACAGGCTCCTCCCTCCAGACACCTGCCTGACAGGTGGGGTGTGACCTGCTGCCTGAGGGGACAGCGGGGTGTGTGTGTGTGTCTGTCTGTCTGTCTGTCTGTCTGTCTGTCTGTCTGTGTGTGTGTGTGGCGGTTTCTTTTTCTGTGGATATCGTTTGTTTATCACTTAGTTTCCTGTGTAGCTGCTGAAGACTCTTCTAGAATTCACCCAGGTCCACCCGACCCCTTCACGGCTGTCCTTGTAGTCCCACAGAGACAGGAACATCTCTGAGTGAGCAGGGGTTCTACAGATGTGTGTGAGTGCGTGCGTGTTGTGGTGGGTGAGGTGCGTGCGGTTGCTGCGGTTGCTGGCACACATGATCCTTGTGCCCACAGACCGTTCAGGTCGCCACGACAACAGTGGCAGTTCATTACAAAGCGAGCTCGGGTGCCGGGAGTTCACCACTGTTTGTTTACGATTATGACTTCTCCTTAACGAGGAGTGCGGCATCTTGCTAATTACACCGTTGGGCTAATGAGAGCCTCTCTGGCTAGCAGGAGCTCAATAAACATCTCCTTTGTTTGGGCTTTTTGGCTTTTTTTAATTACCCAATCAAAGAGGCCTGTTTCCTCTCCTGCTAATTTCACACACACGCTGGGCCCAGGCCCAGGCTTAGTGTGTGTTTGAGTGTGTGAGTGTGTGAGAGAAAGAAAGAGAGAGAGAGAGAAAGATAGACAATGAGTGTGTGGGTGTGTGTACGAATGAGTGTGAGTGTTTGAATGTGTGTGTTCGAGTGTGTGTGTCTAATTTTGTATGTGTGTCTGATTGTGTGTGTGTGAGTGTGAGTGTGTGTGTGTGTCCTTCTTGTCTCCATGCTTCAGGCATCCCACAGTGAGCCCTGATGACTCCTCTGTGTGTCTCCAGTGTTGATGAACTCCTCTGCCCTCCTCCGCTCTGAGTCATCACACTCCAGCCACACACACCCCACCCCACCCCACCCTACCCTTCTCTCATTCACCACACTCCAGCCACACACACCCCACCCCACCCTACCCCTCTCTCATTCACCACACTACCCCCCTCTCTCTCTCTCTCTCACCACAGTCCACAGGTCACATAACTTCTGGGGTTCAGAAAGCCCCACCAGTCTACAGACTGGTGAAACCCAACGATGTTACCATGACACCATCAGGGTCGACTGTCAGTCTGTCTCTGTGTGAAGATCACATGACAGACTTTCTAATGGACAGGGGAAACAACACACAGCCAATATATGTTATTGTGTAGTAGTTATTTTAGGCTGGTGGATACGACATCACAGAACTGTGATTGTCATCAGATCACAGTGCGTTTCAGTCGTGTACATTTGAATGGATAATAAGACAGAACAAACAAACATATGATGACATCTAAGTCGCTGTGATTTTTACCCAAGCACATAGGAGATCCCATTTCTCCCACACCAGAGCAGGTGGCAAATATGAAAGGTGAGGACCAGGCTTGGCCTCCAGGACCCAGGCTCGTACACCACCCGTGTCCCCAGACAGGGCCTCGACAGCTGGGCTGGATCTGACTTAGCTGTGCCTGCGGGGGGCTGTGTTCTGACGGGAGAGCACAGTGTGTTGTCCTGTGATGTGAGGCCAGCAGGAGCCTCACATCACAGGACAGGAAGTAGAAAGGCTTGTTGGCATGTCCACTGCTTGTTGTTGTTTTTGGAGTGATTTGTGTCTTTTGACTCTCTGTGGTCGTCTCAAGGCCAATTGCAGGAAATAAGGCCTGTACATTGGTAGTGGTGTGTGTCTGCCTGTCTGCCTGCCTGCCTGTCTGTCTGTGTGTCTGTGTGCGCGCGTGTATGTATATGTATGTATGTATGTTTGTATGTATGTATACATGCCTGTGTGTGTGTGTGTGTGCGTGTGTGTGCTTGCCTCTGTGCTGTGTGTGCGTGTGTGTGTGTGTTTGTATGTAAGTATACATTCCTGTGTGTGTGTGTGTGTGTGTGTGTGCTTGCCTGTGTGGGAGTGTGTGTGTGTAGTCCTCAGGCATGGCTGCTTGTTGGCCAGGTGTGTGTAACAGGGGACACACTCTCCCGGAGCCAGTGAGCTGGGAGAAGAGGGGCACCAGCAGCACGTCTGCTACAGCACATTAAACACACCCTCCGTACACAGGGGGAACCACACAGGGGGAACCACACAGGGGGAACCACACAGAGGGAACCGCAGGGGGAACACATTTACAGGCACACCTGCTCTCATGACCACCGATGCACAACTTCATGGACAGTGTGTGTGTTTTGTTTGTGTGTTTTGTGTATGTGTGTATGTGTTTTGTTTGTGTGTTTTGTGTGCGTGTGTGTTTTGCGTGTGTGTGTGTGTTTTGTGTGTGTGTGTGTGTTGTGTGTGTGTGTGTTTTGCATGTGTGTGTTTTGTGTGTGTGTGTGTTTTGCGTGTGTGTGTGTTTGTGTGCGCTCGCTTGCTCGCTCGCTCTTTAGCGGCGTGCATCGGCCCCACGACCCACCTGGCAGCGCTGGGTTCGTGGCTCAGACCAGACGTCTGGAAGACGTCTTCCAGACGTCTGGTAGACGGCTGGTAGACGGCTGGTAGACGGCTGCACTGTGTGTTTCATCCTGATTGGGATATTGAGATGAACCGCAGGAGGACTGAGGCTATCTGCTGTTAGCTGCTGATAGGATGAAAAACCTCATGGGATTTTCCCCTGGAATGTAGAAGCCTGTCTTTGTTTGTGATACATGAGCTAAGGTGAAAAGTCTACAACACAGCCAGCGGGCCAGAGAGAGAGATACAGAGAGAGAGATACAGAGAGAGAGATACAGAGAGAGAGATACAGAGAGAGAGATACAGAGAGAGAGAGACGTGAAGTCTCTGTATCTCTCGCTCTCTCATCCCCTTCATCATTTCTTCATTCCCCTCCCTTCCTCCCTCTCCGGTTAGCGTTAGCTGTGATGCTATCTGTCCAGCATGGCTGTTCTCCCTGATTGATTCATTTAATTAGACTTGTATCCGGGGGGGGTGTGGAGGGGGGGGTCACTCTGTTTGGCCAGAACTGGATATTGGCTCCATTAATCTCAGGACCCAACACACACGCACAAGAACACACACACACACTCACACAGAAGAACACACACGCACACACACGCACAAGAACACACACACTCACACAGAAGAACACACACGCACAAGAACACACACACAGAAGAACACACACGCACAAGAGCAGACACACGCACAAGAGCACACCCAGGGCTAGAGAAGTCAGCACACAGCACAAGAGCAAGACCACACAACGTTCAAGCAGGCTCCACACGCACAAGCACACCCAGGAACAAGAGCACATGCACATGAACGCACACAGCCCACACAAGCGCATACACAAGCACACACAGATGAGCAGATGCGCCAAATGGGAACTGCATGCTCAGATGTGAAATGATGGTAGCCTTTGGTGTAGAAGTGTTGCGATATGTAAGGACCATAAGTAAAAAGGTGTACTTTCAGCAGCAGTTAGACTGTTTTTGTAACCCCCGTGCCCTCCCCCGACAGTAACTATCCATACCTCCTGCCCCCCTCCCTCAGAACTGTAACCTCCCCCTCTCCCCCAGAACTGTAACCTCCCCCTCTCCCCCAGAACTGTAACCTCCCCCTCTCCCCCAGAACTGTAACCTCCCCCTCTCCCCCAGAACTGTAACCTCCCCCTCTCCCCCTTCGCCCCAGAACTGTAACCGGTCACCTCCTGTAGTCACCCATAAGCGGCGCCCAACAGTCCTCCCAACCTCCTGCCCCCGTACACCCGAAGAAAGCTGTAGGACCTCGGCCCCTCTCTCTCCGAGAAACTGTAACCTCCCCTGACTCTCCTCCAGAACTGTACACGTCCCCCTCGATGCCCCCCTCCCCCAGAACAGTAACCTCCACCTCCTGCCATCCCTCCGACTCAGAACCCTAAACCCCGCCTCCAGAACTGACACGCCCCACCCGTCCCCCCCCCTCGCCCCAGAACTGCCGCCCGTCCTCTCTTCCTGCTGAGGTTAGCGATTCCTGGTAGGAAAGCGCCCTCAGCAGCCCTCTTTGTAGTCAGCTTAATGATAAATGCATGCACCTTTATCATTGCGAGCTTATTAAAGATGGAGAATGGTACGAAGAGACACCTCGCGAGCAGATAGCAGAAGATTACAGACTCTTCCAGAAGACGAATAGGGCGAATAGCAGATACAAGGATTATTCCAACAACTACCACACCCTGCATACACCACAGCACACACACACACCCTGCACACACACCCCCACACAGCCTCACACACACAACAAACACACAAACACACAAAAAAAAAAAACACACACACACACATGCATACCCACACACACATGCAGGCACCCACTGCATGACACTACACACTAGGATCCACACCAACACACCCTAGGCATAACCACCACACACCTAGCACCAAGTTGGGCATCCGGAACCACCACACACCCTGCATACACACACCCACACACACCCTGCCATACACACACACACACCTCTGCATCATAACCCACACACACGCGCAACACCCCTCTTCACACACACACACAAAAACCTTGCATACACCACACACACGACCCTGCATTGCTACACAATTCTCACACACCCGCAACCACACACACACCCCTCCCTCGCAACACCACACACACCCACACCCTTGCATACACACACACATCTCCACACCCTGCATACACACACCACACACACACCCTGCCATACACACACACACACCTGCATGCACACGCACACACACACGCTTGCATATCACGACAACATCACCCTGCAAGTGGCACACACACACACACACCACTGTGGCATGCCACACACACACACCCCTGCATGCACACACACACCTAGCATGCATACACACACACGCTGGCATGCACACACACATCACTCCTGCATGCACACGATGGCAACAGGACACCTAGCTGCGATGACCACAGACGACGATCGCCTATAGTGGAATACAGTCAGACCACACACAGATAGCACTGTGCACACACACCACACCACACCCAAACCTCTGAATGTACACACCACACACACCCTGATACATCCACACACACACACCGCAAGCACACACACACACCACACCCTGCATGGACACCACAACACACACACACCCTGAATGTACATCACACACACACACCGCTGCATGCACACACACACACCCTGCATACACACACACACACACCCTGCATGTCACGCACACACACACACACCCTGCATGCACACACACACACCTGCGTACACACACACACCTGCTGCAGGTACACACACACCTGCTATGCACACCCACACACACACTGCATGCACACATTTTCATCCACACAACAACACACTGGCGTGCACACCTTCACACACACACACCTGCGTGCACACACACACACACACCTGCGTGCACGAATACACACACACACCTGCGTGCACACACACACACACACCTGCGTGCGCGCGCACACCTGCACACAGGCACTCTAATGACAATGACCTTTTTGCTCCTGGGTGTGGGGGTTTTGGGCCATGTGTTTTTTTTTTTTGTGTGTTGGTGATCTTTTATTGGAGCGTGGGGGGGGGGGGGGGGGGGGAGGAGCCCATCGCTAGCTGCTGATTGGCCCCCTGGTGGTTCCACTTCCTTGTTAGAGGCGAGGTATTTATTAATGACCCCCTCGTTCCCCCGCTAAACAACTGCCAGCAATCACCGAACAATCTCCACTAAGTTGAATTGTTTGGCTTTGTGATTGGGACCACTGGGGTGGGGGTGGTGTCTGTGTCCATGGCTGTCTGACTGGTGGAGGACACTCACACATAGACACACACACACACACACAGACAGACATACACACACAGACATACACACACAGACAGACATACACACACATAGACACACACACACATACAGACACACACACACACAGACAGAGACACACACGCAGACAGACACACACACAGAGACACACACACACATAGACACAGACACACACACATAAACACACACACAGACACACACACACACACAGATACACACAAAGACACACATAAACACACACACACACACAGAGACAGGCCATCCTGATGTTTGTAAGGAAAAGGGACCACCCCCAGCAAAACTGCTTAGTGCTCAATGCAATTCTGGTACAATGGGCTCATATGCAGTAAAAATAATTTGAATGCTGTTCCATTTAGCTCAAATGTGTTTTGGAACGCTGAACTACATTATCTGTCACAAAATGAATTGTGTCTTAGCGTCTAGCTGACGATTTTACACCTGTTACAAACTATCAAGGGATTTTGCACCTAATAAAACTCCACTCTGAATCATAACTGGGCTTGAAATTCAGTTTTTTCCCTCTGTACTAAAAGAGTTCTGGCAGAAGTGAAGGCTGCGGTGATCGCAAGCGTAGCCAAGGCTGCCTATACTGAGCTGTGTGCCTCCTGCTCTCTTTCAGGGATACTAGTGCTTCCTGCTGTCTTTCAGGGATACTAGTGCCTCCTGCTCTCTTTCAGGGATACCAGTGCCTCCTGCTGTCTCAGGGATACTAGTGCTTCCTGCTGTCTTTCAGGGATACCAGTGCTTCCTGCTGTCTTTCAGGGATACCAGTGCTTCCTGCTGTCTTTCAGGGATACTAGTGCTTCCTGCTGTCTTTCAGGGATACCAGTGCCTCCTGCTGTCTCAGGGATACTAGTGCTTCCTGCTGTCTTTCAGGGATACCAGTCGCAGAACAACCTGTCAAACAGATGTCAAACATTTTCAAATCTAGAAACCAGCAACTCTTAGTCAACTTTTTTGAGTTTCCTAGTCTAGAAAGTTCCCATGTATCCTCCCAGGTGTCAGACCTGCATAACCTTGGAATCTGGCTCCATCCTTAGGCCCCAAGTCCATCCCCCTCCTCGCCTGATTATCTCCCCCAAACACATGTTCCTACCCCAGGCTCAGGCCACAGCTTTTAGGGCTTAGGAACAGCCTGGAGTTTGGACACGCTTCGACTCCGTTATCTGACAACTGTGGATGTGCTCTGGACGTGTGTGTGTTTGTGTGTGCGTACCTGTGTGTCTGTGCGTGAGTCTGTATGTGTGTGTGTCTGTGTGTGTGTCTGTGTCTGTGTGTGTGTGTGTCAGCATCTGTGTGAAACTGTGTGTGTGTGCGTGTGCGTGTGCGTGTGTCTGACAGGGACAGACAAGACCCCAGATAGTAGCAGTTCCCATCCAGCACACAGTCCTCTCAGAGGTATCAGTCCATGCAGGGACCTGCAGTCCTGCTGCATGGAGGACCGCCCCCTGGCCGACCTGATAGGTTCATATCTGTGGAGGGCTGCCCCCTGGCCGACCTGATAGGTTCATATCTGTGGAGGGCCGCCCCCTGGCCGACCTGATAGGTTCATATCTGTGGAGGGCCGCCCCCTGGCCGACCTGATAGCTTCTTCTGAAAAAAGTTACAGCTGGTGAAAATTGAAGTAGTTAAGGCGCTGAATTGAGAAATTGAATTGTCTCATCTTAGTCTGTCTTTACGTGTGTGTGTGTGAGTGTAGCTGAGTATCATCTGTTGCTGCACTGGTACTCTCGCTCGTCGTGTGGGTGGTGGTGCGACCATCACGCACTCCAATCTTGCGGTAATGCTTTCTCTGAGGGTGGGTTTTCTCCAGCTGCACCAGTTAGCCCATATGGGGAACATGTGCAGTGAGAGTGCTAGGAGAGTGGGGCCACGGTTCAGCGTGTGACTGGAGTGTGTGCGTGGTGTATGAGTGTTTGGTCTGTGTGGTGGGCACAGGGTGGGTGCCTGTGAGTTGGTATGACACTCAGAAGGAGCTCAGTCCCCGTGTGTGCGGTGTTGTACATCCTTCTATTCCCTGCTGTGGGTTACCTTATGGGCTCTGATGCGTTTGTCTTATCACCGATAGCATTACGAGAGATAGAGGGCTGGCCCGCGATCCTGGCCCACCCACCTCCCCCCTGCGGGACTCTCCAGGGAATGGTTGCGTCATACTTATCCGCCGTGGTAGAGCCCCGCTCCCTCGAACAGAGGTATGATTAGGAGGTGTGGCTGGGCATGGGTGGCGGACAGAGTCGCGAAATCTGAAGGCTGAACGGTTCCTTTTCACTAACGTCATCTGCTCGTGTGTGTGGGTGGTTGGTTTGGTGTGTGTGTGTGGGTTTATTACCGGTAAACTTATTGTGTGTCTGTGAGTTGTGTTTTATGTGAGACATTTTGGGACCCATCCTCGGCAGGTGAGAGCTCAATCCGATATTTCCACACTTTCATTTCTTCAATTGAAATACCAGAACACATCAGTGTGGGGATGGGCGACTATTTGGCAGTGATGGATGTGGTGAGTGATCGTGATGATGATGTGTTGGGTGATGTATGATGATGATGGAAGATGTCGTGCGTCGATAGATTGAGTGATGTGGGTCAGAGTGGGTGATGTGGTTTCGGGTGAGTGATATGATGGTGAGGGTCCGTGGTGGTTGCATGGATGATGGTGAGGGTGGTCTGTGTTGGAGTGTGTTTGTGTGAGGGGGTGTGTGTGTGTGTTTTTTTGGTGGTGGTGGTGATGGTGAGGGTGGTGGTGGTGATGATGAAGGCAGTTCTTCGTTACCTGAGGAGTGACACCCTGACATCTCTCCTGATGTGTGTTTGGTAGAACATTGTCTGATCTTCACCCCACTTCTGACTGATCTTCAAGGTTACAAACACAAAACTCCTGTTGGTTTATTACGCCCCCAATATTCCCACCTCACATTTCATCAGGGCAAACGTATTGAACGTGTCTGCACACGTGAATGCTCACGGAGGCGGATGATTGGCTATGATCTGTGTTGTGAGTCACCGGAGAGGCTTCTGATTGGACGTGATTGGAGGTGA
The DNA here is from genome assembly GCA_036571765.1 of Plecoglossus altivelis. Classification (NCBI taxonomy): domain Eukaryota; kingdom Metazoa; phylum Chordata; class Actinopteri; order Osmeriformes; family Plecoglossidae; genus Plecoglossus; species Plecoglossus altivelis. The sequence goes on from BROE01000027.1 coordinate 11,010,969, forward strand.
CAGCTGCTTATAGATGTTTTCCCTGCCGTGTGATTGGATACTGCTGTTTCAGGCCTCCACTGGGTTATTTGATACGTCAAACTTCAGTCTTTAAACTATAAACAGGAACCTGAAGAGAGGAAACCGTCATGTAGTCAGTTGTAGTTTTATTTCCATTTGGATTGCAGCTCCTTTCTGTTTTAAATGCTGTTCCTGTTGGGCAGGGATTGGTTGGAGTGCTGCGTGTGCATTTATGGACCTGAGTAGTTGGTTCATGCAGTCTTGAATGTTCAGTCTTGGACTTCCTGCTGCTCTCCCACAGACACACACAACAGAGATAATCATATGTTGTTGTTCATTACTCGCGTTAACGCAACACACCTCCACTAAACCAAATGCACAACAATCCAATGCCTTTTTCTTGAACCAAGCACACCGATCAGGATGGGTGTGAAGAGATGCTGGAGGTCGAGAGAAGAGGCAGGAGGGGAGAGAGGAGAGGCTTGAGGGGAGTTTGATAGAACAGGGGGAGAGGAGAGGCCTGAGGGTGGAGAAAATTGTGTGGGGCGAAGAAAATGAGGGAGAGGGAGAGAGTTGAGGGAGAGAGAAGGAATGAGGGGAAGTGAATTAGAGGCCAAAGCGATTTGTAAGAAAGGAAAATTCGCCCAAGAGTAGAAATCAAAGCGGAAAGAATGAGGGAGAGGAGGGTGGCTTATATAAGAGTGCAGAGCTAGGTGCCATCCAATAAGCGACCGACGAATTATGGTGTTGAAGGTTCGTGTTCTGTTTCTGAAGGCTCGCGTAATAATAGCAGGGCCGACCAATAGTGGCCCGGGGCATTTGCAGTCTTAAAATTTTGCTGTGTATACATTCATCTACGTAATATTGATTTTCAGCTCAGTTACACTGAAGGAAACGGAGCAGTGAAAAAAAATACATATATCAGAAAAGAAAATAATAGGTCACTCAGCCTATGACTGGAAGCTCACGGCCCGGGGGGTGAGTTGAAGTCACTAGGAGATACGGCGGTCTGGAACGTTCTTTTTGGTGAGTATCAGCTTTTTGGGGGCTGTCTCTGGGCGCCCCCTGTGTCCTGCTGGATAATGTTCGACTCTTGCTGGTTTTCTGCTGTGTGTGGGGTTCTAGTTTTGTGCACGATGATGCTGCCAAGGTCTTCTTTGCAGCTTGTGGATTCTGTTTACTCACTTTGGAGTTCCATAGAACTAGGCGGGGTAAGGTCGCCAAGGTGGTGGGCGGAAACTAGAAGGAGAATGAGAGGGGAGTGGATGAGGCAAAGAGGGGAAGACACGAGAGGAGAGTGGAGAGAGAGGGGCCATGCTGATCAGTGGGATGACGAGTAGGCCCTGTTGGACGGTACTATCCCCGTGCGGTGTTCGAAGGGGACCTCTCAGAAACGGTGAGGCGTCGCTCTCTGCTGACATTGACTGAAATATGATCTGTCAAGAAAGCTGTCCTCTGCAGCACAAAGCCTCGCACCTGAATCCCTCCGCCGAGTGTGTGTTGTGGAGGATGCGGAGGGGAGGAGTGGTGAGTGTAGGAAGGTATGGGCGCGGTCGGTCCCGAATACGGAGCGTGTGTGTGGGCCGGCGTGGGTCGACGACGTCGAGAAGTGGATGTGTCGTTGTGTGGGGGGGCGATGGGAGCGCTGTGTGTGCTTTCTGCGCGTGCTTTTGGGTTTGCTGTACCCCTGCGACGAATATACGGAACGGTTGAACGAGCGCTTTTGTCTCCCAAAGCTCACAGGGGTCTAGCAGGGTTTGGGTCAGGGTGTGAGCGGATGTAGCGGGAAAACTATCACGTGGTTTTAAACATGCCTTTGCCCCTGCGTGCTCTGGGGGGACCTCATGGTTTAATGGAGGGAAAGCGCCTTGACCCGGTTTCGAGGGGGCGTCTCTTCTCGCTCTTCACCACCCACCCGTATACAGCTCTTTTCAAGTGGCGGCCCTCTCTTTCTCCACACACACACACCCGCATCTAGCCTCTCGTGGTTCAGGGCCTCGCGCTCTCTCGCTCTCACACCCACCCCACAGCCTCTCTTTCAGGGGCGTCTCTCTCGCTCTTACACCCACCCCACAGCCTCTCTTTCATGGGCCTCTCTCTCGCTCTCACACACCCACACCGCTCGCACAGCCTCTCTTTCAGGGGCCTCGCTCTCACACCCACCCCACAGCCTCTCTTTCAGGGGCCTCGCTCTCAAAACCCACCACACATTGCTCTCTGTTCAGGGGCCTGGCTGCTCTCTTACCGTCGCACACCACTCACAGCTGCTCTTTAGCAAGGGGAGCCACTCGTCTCTCTCTCACTGCACAACCCCGCCACCCCACAGCCTCTCTTTCAGGGGCCTCTCTCTCACTCTCACACCCACCCCACAGCCTCTCTTTCAGGGGCCTCTCTCTCACACCCACCCCACAGCCTCTCTTTCAGGGGCCTCACCTCTGCACCCCACCCCCAGCCTCTCTTCAGGGGCCTCGTCTCTGTGCTTCACACCCACCCCACAGCCATCTCTTGCTATCAGGGATTCTGGATGTTGGACACTCATCTGCGATCAGAGAGAGCATACAGTACACGAGAACTACTATCTACGGGAACAATCTACGATATCCAAAACCTGAAACTGAGTGGATATAAATTGAAGGTTGCACTTGTTGAATGTTGTTGTGTGTGTTTTTTCTTTTAATTCGGCGAATACTCTGAATAAAACCGACATACTGGGGATCATAAAGGGGAAGGCTGAGAGAGAGAGATGGATATAGAACGCTCTCATCGTTTTCCCTCTCCTTCGGAAACGCAGCAGGGCTCAAATAAGTCCCGCGTAATTCACGACACTTGAAACCACCTTTGCCTCCTCCGCCTCTGTTGACGGTAATACCCAGCGCTAATACCCGCTATTAACGCAGAGTGTTTCCGTGGCAGCCTAATGCTACTGCCTTAACAGCTTTTGTCCAATCAGACAGAGCGCTGGTTCCTCGTTGCTCAGACGTTGGTGTCATTAGCTCCACCAAGTTCATATTTTTATGCCACTCGTCGGGAGTCTATCTGGGTTATGATTCTAGATCCGTTTTTCTATAGTGCGGTAATTTGTGGCGCCTGTGTTTTTAAGTAGGCCTTGGATGTGTGAAGGGATGCTTCTAAGTGAAAGCCAGCTGTGTTTCAGAGTCATTTGTAAGGGGTTTGTTTGTCTGCGTGTTTGTACAATGGATGGGTGGAGCGATGGTTTCAACACGCTAGATTAGTGTGGTTTATAGTTTTTTTGAGGAGCGCTTGTTTGTTTAGAGTGTGCGTCCTGCATGGGAGGTGCAAGGAGGACATTCTCCAGGACACCAAACCTGTGGGCCCTGGCCTACTAGTGGCCCGCTAGGGTAATGCAGATAAACCCGAATTAAGTGAACTTGTTGGGCGGCTACAAATCAATATCCGTGTTATGCAAGTGGACCGCAAAGTGGGAGAGGTTGAGGAGAACGGCTGCGGTACAGTGCTGTTAGTGGTTATAGGTGAGGAGCGCTTGTTTGTTTAGAGGGAGCGTCCTGAAAGGGTGGGGCTAGGTCATTCGCAGGCTTTTAAATAAGATGGAGGAGGTCCCCCCGGTTTGCTTTACCTGTGAAATCTCTCTCTCTCTCGCTCTCTCGCTCTCTCGCTCTCTCTCTCTCTCGCTCGCTCTCTCGCTCTCGCTCTCTCGCTCTCTCGTTCTCTCTCTCACTCTCACTCTCTCTCTCTCTCTCTCGCTCTCTCGCTCTTGCTCTCTCTCTTGCTCTCTCCTTCGTCCTCTCTCTCTCTCCCTCCCTACATCCTCTCATTCTCAATCTGTCTCTTGATGACTTTTTAATGATTTCCGTTGCTAAGACGAATGGCTTTGTTAAATGAGTAGAATTAGACAAGGCGAGCTGAGCGCCTGAACATTTGTTACATGACTAATGGATCTGAGATCCCTTGTTTATCCTTTAACTCTTCGTCCAACCAGGGACAATATTGAGCTAAACTCCAGTAACTCGAAGACGCGCGGAAACAGGTAGCATGCTGTCCTGTTACAAGCCTCACTGTCCTCCTATCGTACAGACTTGCAGCGACAGGAAGTGGTGCTACACCTCCCCTAGCGGAGAAGCTAGCCGTCTAGTATTTTTCCCGATAGAGAGTTTCGTTTTACGCCGAGGCTGTAACCGCTGTAGCTAGCTTGGTTTAGCTTCTTGATGGCAGGCTAGCGTAAATCTAATAACCAGCTATCACTGTCGTTTGAGTCTTACGAGTGATTGTTAAGTGCCACAGGCGGCCATGCTGAGGTGTAATCTCATTTAACAGCAGTGGGATTGCTCAAGGTGCGTTTGCAACTTTGAGGAGCGCGTCTAGAGAGGGAACCCTGCTGGTTTTGGCCTGCCTGTTTGTCACGCTGTTACGGCTAATCTGTAATGACTGCTGTCAGAGCTTGCTGCCGTGACTGGCGCGCAGCGACAACGGTTAGGCCTACGCCACACACACACACACAGACAGACACACACGCACAGACACGTCACAAAAACACTCTTATTCAATCATACACTTACACTCTCGTATCCACACACACCTTCAACGCGGAGCCATGTCACTGACAAGTTCTCAACAGCGGCTCATCATCTCAGCAGCGCCTGACAGCTGAATATAGCCATTGTATTAGATTACCTCCACGGCGTCCGTGTAGCTCTGCCACAGCTCCCCACCCGACAGGCCCTTCACAGCAGCGTAACTCTCACACTGTGCCTCATCTCTCTGCTCTGCCTGGTGGTATCACCCTGTCAGGGGCTGTGGAGAGAGATGTTTCCAGCTCCAGCAGAGAGTGGAGGGGACTCCTGCCTGGTCGGGTAACAGGAAATGAGATCAGTAGTGTTGTTGACGTGATGGCTGGGATGGCAGAGGTGGGCCTGTCTGCTGTCTGACTGAGCCAGAGAGGGTGTAGGGGATCTAACCATGCCTGGGCTGTTTCCAGATGAAACCATTTTATTTAGATATGTATGAGTTTAATGAATCATTCTTCCTCCCCACTATCCCCTCCTCCTTAATCTCCCCCTGTCCTCCTCCCCCCCTTTCCTCCCTTCTCTCCCCTCTTTCCCTCTCTTCCTCCTCCTTCTCTCCCCTTGTCCTCCCCTCCCTCTTCTTCTCTCGAACTCCCCTCCATCTCCTTCTCTCCACCTCCCCCCTCTCCTTTCCTCCACTCCCTCTCTTCCTCTCCTTCTTTTCTCCACTCCCTCCCTCTCCTCCCCTCCCTCCCTCTCTCCCTCTCCTTCTTTTCTCCCCTCCCTTTCTCCCTCCCTCCCTCTCTCCCTCTCCTTTCCTCCCCTCCTTCTCTCCCTCTCCTTTGCTTGCCTCTCTCTCTCCAGAGCACGGTGGTGGTGGAGAAGTCCATGCAGGACCTGATGAGTCTGATGCAGGACTTGAGCGCCTACTCTAACCAGTTCCTGGAGATGGTGTGTGACAAGCTGAAAGAGTATAAGGACATCTGCAACGCAGCGTACAGGTCAGTGTGAGGCCTTGTGGTGACGGCTGCTCAGGGAGATACCTCTCTGGAACACCGTCTGGTCTCTCTCTCTTGTCTTTCTTTCTTTCTCTCTCTCTGTCTTTCTCTCTCTCTCTGTCTCTCTCTGTCTCTCTCCTTGTCCTTCTCTCTCAGGAACACCGTCTGGTCTCTCTCTCTCTCACACAAAAACACACTCTCTCTCTCTTCTCTGTCTTTCTCTCTCCTGTCCCTCTCGCCTCTCTCTCCTGTCCTCTCTCCTTGTCTCCTCTCTCTCTCTTGTTCTCCTCTCTCTCCTTATCTCTCTCTCCTTGTCTCTTTCTCTCTCTCCTTGGTCCATCATCTCTGTCCTCTTTCTCCCTTGTCCTCCCTCTCAGGAACATAAAAACCGTCTGGATCTCTCTTTGTCTTTCTTATTCTTCTCGCGTCTCTGTCTTTCTCTACTCTGTCTCTCTACTCTCTCCTTGTCTCTCTCTGACTACCTGTCTCTCTGTTATGCATTTTTCTCCCAAAGCCGAAAAGTATTGAAGGTTGTGTGTTGTGTTGTTGTGTTGTTGTCCTGTTTTAATATCATGCACATCAAGATAATGTACCGTTGTTTCAACTTTTAATTATTACCAAAATTACTTCTCTGATCAGGGATTTGGCAGTGGCGCTCGTCTGCATATCTGTAGGGGTGTAGTCTAGGATGCGTGGAAGGACGTGGAGAGGGAGAGGGGAAGACCACTAGGAGAGAGAAATGGAGAGGGAGAAGGAGAGGAAGAGGAAGGAGACGCCCGAGGTGGACAGAGAGGGGAGGGGAGGGGAGAAAGGAGGGGAAAGAGAGGGAGCTAGGGCGTCAAGGAGAGGGAAAGGGTAGTAGGAATGGAGAGGAGAAACAGAGACAGACGGTAGAGCCCAGGAACACAGAATAGTGGGCCCAGATATGAGGAAGGAAGAAAGCAGAGGGGCTCGAGGGAGTGAGAGGGCCATAGCAGCCGGGAGAACAGGAGAGGGAGAAAGGGAGGATGCAGAGGTGAGAGAGAGGAAGAGGGAGGAGTAGGAAGAGGACACCGTCTGGTCTCTCTCTTGTCTTTCTTTCTCTCTCTCTGTCTTTCTCTCTCTGTCTCTCTCTCTCTCCTTGTCTCTCTCTGACTCTCTGTTTCTGTCTAGCTATTTTTTTCCAAGGATGAAAGATGAAGGATTGTGTGTGTGTGTGTGTGTGTGTGCCTACTCTTAGTGATATCATGACACTGAATAATGAACGTTGTTCAATTAATTATACAGAATTACTTTTGGCATCCTGTGTTGTGTCTGTCTGGCTGAACCCTAGAGAGATGAGAGGAGCCCTCTGACCCTGCGCAGATGGAGACCCAGTAGCCAGTCCTCCCCTCCTCCTCCTCCCCTCACCCTCCTCCTCTCATCCTCCTCCCCTCCTCTTCCTCCCCTTACCCTCCTCCCCTCATCCTTCTCCCATCCTCCTTCCTCCCCTCCTTCCTGCCTCCCTCACCCTCCTCCCTCTCTACTCCTCCCCTCTCCTCTCCCTCTACGCCTCCCTCGCTCTCTCCTCTCCCTCCCTCACCCTCCTCCTCACGCCTCTCCTCCGCTCCTCCTCCTCCCCCTCACCTCTCTCCCCTCAACCCTCCTCCGCTCCTCCTTCCTTGTCATCCCCTCCTCCCCTCATCCTCCTCCCCTCCTCCTCCTCCCCTCACCCTCCTCCCCTCCTCCTCCTCCTCCTCCTCCTTCTTCCCCTCAACCCTCCTCCCCTCCTCCCTCTCACCCTTCTCTCCTCCTCAATCCTCCTCCCCTCAACCCTCCTCCCTTCACCCTCCTTCAACCTGCACCCTCACTCCCCTCCCTCCTCCTCCCTCCTCCTCCTCCCCTCACCCTCCCTCCCTCACCATCTTCTCTCTCACCCTCCTCGCGCTCCTCCTTCCTTGGTCCATCTCCTCCTCCCCTCATCATCCCTCCTCTCCATCCTCCTCCCTCCTCCCCCTCACCCTCCTCCTCAATCCTCACCCTCCTCCTCACCCTCCTCCTCCTCGCCCTCACCTCCTTCCTCTGCATCCTCCTCCCTCTCCTCTCCTCACCTCCGCTCCTCTCAATCCTCCTCCTTCCTCCTCTCATCCCCTCACCCTCTCTCTCATCTCCTCCCCTCCTCCTCCTCCCTCAACCCTCCTCCCTCTATCCTCACTCCCCTCCTCTCCTCCCGCTCAACCCCTCCTCCTCTCATCCTCCTTCCTCCCCTCCTCGCCCTCTTCCTCCTCCCCTCCTCGCTTCTCCCCTGTCCTCCTCCTCACCCTCATCCTCCTCCCCTCCCCTCCTCCCTCCTCCTCCTCCTCACCCTCTCCCCTCATCCTCCTCCCTCCTTCTCCTCCCTCCTCCTCCTCCCTCACCATATACCTCATCCTCCTCCTTCCTCCCCTCCTCCTCCTCCTCCTCTCCTGCCCGCCTCTCCTCTCCCTCCTTGCCTCCTCCCCTCGCTCCTCCTCCCCTCAACCTCCTCCCCTCATTCCTCCTCCCCTCCTCCTCCTCCCCTTCCTCCTCCTCCCCTTCACCCTGCTTATTCATCCTCCTCCCCTCTCTCTCCCCTCTCCCTCCCTCCCTCCTCTCTGCCTCACTACCTCACTACCTCCCTCCTCCTTCCTTGTCATCCCCTCCTCCCCTCATCATCCTCTCCTCCTTCCTTCTGTCCCTCGCTCCCTCATTCCTCTCTCCCCTCCTCACTCCTCCTCCTCACTCCTCCCTCCCCTCTCCATCCTCTCTCCTCCTCCCTTGTCATCCCCTCCCCCTCACCTGACCAGGTGTTACTCAGTCTTTGGGGAGCTTAGACACACAGCCTCATCTGCCAGCCGTGTGTGTGGGCTTGAGTGCACACGTGTGTGTGTGTGTGTGTGTGTAGCTTGAGTGCACACGTGTGTGTGTGTGTGTGGTAGCTTGAGTGCACACGTGTGTGTGTGTGTGTGTGTGTGTGTGTGTGTGTGTAGCTTGAGTGCACACATGTGTGTATGTGTGTGTGTGTGTAGCTTGAGTGCACGTCTGTGTGATGGTGTGTGTGTAGCTTTGTGCACGTGTGGTGTGTGTGTGTGTGTGTGTATGCGTGTGTATGCGTGTGCGTGTGTGTGTGTGTGTGCACAGGGGTGTTACAGATCTCAGATAATGCTGATCTAAGCAGTTCCCTTGTTCACACATGCAGATAGTCTGGACCACGTCTTCTTCATATGAAACAAACAGCTGTCGGTGTTTGAAAGCCTTCCTGAGATATTGTGTGTGTGTGTGTGCGTGTGTGTGACTGTGTGTGTGACTGTGTGTGTGACTGTGTGTTGTTGTGTGTTGTGGTGTGTGTGTGGTGTGTGTGTGTGTGTGTGTGTGTGTGTGTGGTGTGGTGTTGTGTGTGTGTGTGTGTGTGTGGTGACGTCTGGTGGCGTGTGTTTGTGTGTGTGGTGGTGTGTGGTGGTGTGTTGCGTGACGTGGCGTGCGTGCGTGCGTGCGTGCGTGTGTGTGACGGTCTGCGTGTGTGTGTATGTGGTGTCCTCAGGGCTATAGTCCAGTGTGAGGAGAAGCTCACCATCAGTGCGTCCTGGTCGAAGGATGAGGACATCAGTAGGCTGCTACAGTCTCTCCCTAACTGGGCCAACATGACCCAGCCCAGACAACTGAGGCCTAAGAGAGAGGAGGAGGAAGACTTTACCAGGTAGCACACACACACAATTTCAATCACACACACTTCTATACCCCAGCACACACACACTCTACATGCACACACACTCTCATATGCAGCACACACACCCGACACACACTCTCATATGCACACACACCACACCACACACAGACACACCACACTCTCATATGCACACACACAGTACACTCTCATATGACACACACACTTCCTCATAGAATGCACACACACGACACTGCTCACATGCACACACACACTCTCATATGCACACACACACACACACTCTCATATGCATGCACACACACTCATATGCACACACACACACTCTCACATATGCACACACACACTCTCTCTCATATGCACACACACACACTCTCATATGCACACACACACACACACACACACACACACTCACTTCTCTCACTCTCTGTCCCTCTCTCTCTGTCTCTCCCTCTCTCTATCTCTCTCACACACACACTCACTTCTCTCGCTCTCCCTCTATCTTCCTCTCCCTCTGTCCCTCTCGCTCTGTGGGAGGAAAGGGAGGGGGAGTCATCCTTATCAAAAGTGCCTCAGAACCTGCATCCTCTAGAGAAAAGCTGCCAGGCGAAATTGTAAAGTAAATAAATGAATTGGTTATGTGACCAGAGATGCCAATCTCTCTGGAGCAGTGGAGTTAAACATGGCGAACACGCTCCGAAGAATTCTCCTTCTCTTTCTTCATTTGACCACAGGCGCTCCTTTTGTCACTCTGAAGGGGGGATTTGGCTCACAGTCTGGCAACCCCAGCTCTCCATTTTGAATGGAAGAAAAGATGGAGGGATCGGGTTGGTTCTCTTTCCTTTGCCCTCTCAGAGCTGAGAGAATGAGCACATGGAGAGAAGCTAAGTCAAGAGTGACGAGTTTAACAAAGAAATGTAGGACAGATTGTAGAAAATAGCAGAGAGAGAGGGAGGGAGAGAGAGAGAGAGAGAGAGAGAGAGGGAGAGAGAGAGAGAGGGAGAGACAGAGACAGAGAGGGAGAGAGAGTGGGAGGGAGAGAGAGCAGGAGAGGGAGAGACAGAGAGGGAGAGAGAGTGGGAGGGAGAGAGAGAAGAGAGAGAGAGAAGAGAGAAAGGATAACAGATGTTTACCTCTTCCTCAGAGAGTACTGGGTAGAAAGCCATGGTTTCTGTCTCATTGAGATGCATGTGGATATTGATGCGGAGGTTTGGACTAAGTCCAGTTCTTAGTTAGCTGGACCTCCAGCTAGCCTCGGAGCAAAGGAACGTGGGATAGTTAGAGAAATGCCCCTACCCTTGCTTCCTAACACACACTCACACAGACCCTACCACACACACATACTCACACCCTCACCACACACACACTCATACTCACCCCCTCACCACACACACATACTCACTCCCCCCCCACACACACACTTACATCCACACACAAATTCCCCAACACACATACAGAGTAACATACTACTATACACAATCACACAACGAAAATTCCCCCCTGGCCACTCTTGTTTTAACAAAATCCTAACTACACCCAAACTCCCTGTGCTATAAAAAAAAACACCAGCCATAGCAGTGAAGCATCCAATCAGTGTTGAGGAGATCTAACCTACCCTGGTTCTCATTTCACACCATAAGTCTCTCACTCCCCCCTTCCTCCCTCTCTCCACCCCTCACCACTCTACATCTCCCTCAAGCACCATACCCTCAATCTCCCCTCTCTCCAATCTGCCCCTACACAATAAACCATCCCATTAACCACATAACACTTAAGTTCCTTCTCTCCTTCTCCTGCCCTTTCCCCCTCACCCCTCACTCTCTCCCTCTCCCCTCCCTCCCTCTCCCTCCCCCTCCCTTTCCACTCACCCCTCCTCCTCTCTCCCTCCCTCTCTCCCCTCCCTCTCCCTCCCTCTCCCTCTCTCCAGGGCGGCCTTCGCTAAGGAGTCTGAGGTCCTGACAGGGAACCTGGGGGACAAACTCATCCCTCAGGCTGAGATCCTGAGAGACGTCAGTGACCTGAAGGCTCTGGCCAACCTGCAGGAGAGCATGGAGTGGCTGGCTGGACGCCTCAAAGCCTTCTTCTCTAACCTGCCCCACAGCACCAGTGAGTCTGTCTGCCTGTCTGCTTGTCTGTCTGTGTGTGTGTGTGTTTGTGGGGGGGGGGGGGGGTAGGTACGGTTGTGGGGGTAAGGTAGGTGTGGGGGAGGGCGGGGGGGGGGGTGGTTGGTGTGGGTGGGTGAATGGATGAGTGTGTGTGTTGGAGGGGGGGTGTTGGTGTGGGTGGGTGAATGGATGGAGTGTGTTTGTGTGTGTGTGTGTGTGTGTGTGTGTGTGTGTGTGTGTGTGTGTGTGTGTGTGTGTGTGTGTGTGGAGTTGTGAGTGTCTGATGCAAGCTCATAGCTGCACCTGTTGTCACCATAGAGACAGAGCGGAAGAGATACAGAACAGAGAGAGAGAGTAAGATAGGAACAGACAGAGAGAGACAAAACAGACAGACAGACAGGAGAGACAGACAGACAATAGAGCAGCTGTCTTGGTAGTAAACTGTAGTTTAGTGACCTCAGAGTGTGTGAGGTGTATCCAGTCTGACTGCTCCTCTCATTACACTGCCTAGTCTGCTTCAGTCAACACTGCAGTCACCAAAGACCCCATTAATACACTCTCTCATTAGGAGTGTGTGTGTGTGTGTGTGTGTGTGTGTGTGTGTGTGTGTGTGTGTGTGTGTGTGTGTGTGTGTTTAAAAGGCTTTCAAAACACCGCTAGTCCATGATGAATGATATCGTTGTAATGACGATGGGCTTGTGTGTGTGTGTAACACTCATTAGTAAGCATAACATGGTTTTAATATACTAATAAAGCTTTTAGGATGTTATAATATCCTTGTTAAATTGCAATATTGTTTTATGACACTCTTGCTGAAGGTTCCAATGGTGTTTGATTTCACCGGTTACTTTCTTGCACGCAGCCGTTAAGACCCATTAGCACAAGGAAGGAAGCTCTGCTTCCTGAGTGCTGTAGGTAGGGTGACCACACACATGGATTAAACAGTGTCTCTCTCTCTCTCCACGCCTCTCTCTCTCTCTCCACGCCTCTCTCTCTCTATGTCTCTCCACGCCTCTCTCTCTCGGTCTCTCCACGCTTCTCTCTGTCTCTCCACGCCTCTCTCTCTCTCTGTCTCTCCACGCCTCTCTCTCTGTCTCTCCACGCCTCTCTCTCTCTCTCTGTCTCTCCACGCCGTAGATAAGACTTGAGCGTGTCATTGGCAGCGGCTGCATAATTATCATTAATTCTGCCGAGTGTCGTTAAAGGTGGATGGTGTGTGTGCGTGTGTGCGTGTGTGTGTGTGTGTGTTTAAGGGGGGTTATCGTGATTGGACAGGCTCCATATTGTTCGTTGTTCAGTGTTTGCCGAGCTGATTGGGGCGGAGTCTGTTATCTCCTCCCTGTCTCCTCCCTCCCTCTCTCCTCCTTCCCTTCTTCCCTCCCTCTTTCCTCCCTCCTCACTTCTTCCCTCCCTCGCTCTCTCCTCCCTCTCTCCCTGTAGCGCTGCTACATTATATTTTCTGTTATAGTCAGGGATGAGCAAGTCATTTCCCTTGGTTCTCTTGCTGCTCCTCAGAGCTCTACTGCTCCTGTCTGGGTGACCTCAGAGCTCTACTGTTCCTGTCTAGGTGACCTCAGGGCTCTATTGCTCCTGTCTGGGTGACCTCAGAGCTCTACTGCTCCTGTCTGTGTGACCTCAGAGCTCTACTGCTCCTGTCTGGGTGACCTCAGAGCTCTACTGCTCCTGTGACCTCAGGGCTCTATTGCTCCTGTCTGGGTGACCTCAGAGCTCTACTCCTCCTGTCTGGGTGACCTCAGGGCTCTACTGCTCCTGTCTGGGTGACCTCAGAGCTCTACTGCTCCTGTCTGGGTGACTTCAGAGCTCTACTGCTCCTGTGACCTCAGGGCTCTATTGCTCCTGTCTCGGTGACCTCAGAGCTCTACAGCTCTTGTCTGGGTGACCTCAGGGCTCTACTGCTCCTGTCTGGGTGACCTCAGAGCTCTACTGCTCCTGTCTGGGTGACCTCAGAGCTCTACAGCTCTTGTCTGGGTGACCTCAGGGCTCTACAGCTCTTGTCTGGGTGACCTTAGAGCTCTACTTCTCCTGTCTGGGTGACATCAGAGCTCTACTGCTCCTGTCTGGGTGACCTCAGACCTGGAAGCTGCCATCCTCGTCTCTAAACGCGTGTTCGTAGAGTTCATGAAAGACGTAGTACCATGATTGTGTATGCCCTTACACAGCCTAGGATGAGACAAGGTGAAATTTAGCATAAGATAAATACAAAGAGTCAAGACATTGCTGAATCTTAATTTAATCTTAATTTGAATCAACAAAATGATGGGTTTGATTAACTTGTGCCAAAAAAAAAAAAATGAACTCCTCCCACAACAAAAGTAATTTTAGAGTAGAGATTGTAACAGCGGGACAAGCTGCGAATTACACAGTTGAAAGGGAGTGGGAGAGCACAAATTTTGTTTGAAAAAAACATTTTAAGTTAGCTATTTCTCTTCTCTCTCGGTCCTTTTAGGGGCTATTAACGATGCTGGCTGGAAACCCCTTTTGATAAAATGAGATAGAAATAGCTCCTACACAAAGTCAGACTTGGCATTTGGCTGAGAAGCCCAATTTTTGGCATTCTGTTTGCGCCTGTGAGTGTTAAGTTTAGTTCAACTTAAAACGCCCCCTGGATGAAGAGGTTTATGTAGGGGGTTGTTGAAACCCCGCAACCCCGCGTCCTTGGCCAGCTTGCCTGCCAGGTTCACCGAGCGCTGGCAGCATGCTTGTTCCATTGATTTTGTCTTGCTATTAGATTAAGAATAGGCCATGTTGGGAAAAAATTGGGTCGAAAAGAAGGCAAGCTATGAAGAAGGACTGAAAAGGATGGGAAGAGATATGATAAGACATGAATACGATGATTGCCCTGAAAAAAAATCAAAATAATGGCAATAAATATGAAATAAACTTTAAGAACACTTATTAATTACTTTTGTACCATTTTACAATGGCAATAGTTCTGAAGGGATCTGTTAAGGCTTTATCGTTTTTGCAAGGATAGGGAGTTTTTTTTTTTTTTTTTTTTTTTTTGTTCTTTATTTTGTTTTTTTTTTTTCTTAGTTTTTTTCTGTTTTTTTTTTTTTTTTTTGCTTTTGTTTTTTTTTTTTTCTTTTTTTTCTTTTAAAGTTTTCACTGTCTTAATTAATTATGTTCTTTAAGCTTACATAAGTTCTACCTCACCATCAAAGGCTGACATGTTTCACCAAACAGCTGGTGTTAGATTAACCAATTGATCA